>JAEQBH010002928.1:0-125189 GCA_016808115.1 Tetrastigma voinierianum | reverse complement strand
ATATGTACTCATGTGACACATGTTGCATGATCGAGAGAAGGATGGAAGTGTGGCTTAGATTAAGCCAAATGTGTCAAGAATCAAATAGTTAAATGAAGGACACAATGAGAATTTGGAAAGGTTAAATGAATAAGACAAAAGGTCGTTTTCTTACTCCCTTGATTTGGAGAAAGCGTGCAGTAAGAATTTGGATCGATTTTAGAAGTGTGTGACTTCTCTCTAGATTTCCCGCCGTTCGGACCATCGGTTCTCGATGAAGTAAGAAGCAAAGTCGGTCTATGTGGCAAGGGCTACACTTGGACATCGATTTGGTGGAGTTTCGACAACTCCAAGAGGTAGGGATCTTTTCCTACTTGGTTTATTCTTTGGCTAAGAGCCATTTTATGGATGGAGATTTGTTGAGGCCTGGAAGGCCGTGTTATCGGTCTCAAAATCTTTGAATCAAGTGAAGAAATCCCTAATTGTGTGGCAGTGAACAGTGCCAACCCAAGGGTTTCACTGTTCATGGGATTTTGTTGTGTGATTTGGGTGATTTAAAATGAATTGCTTGATTGGTTAATTAGCCCATGTGAGCTAATTTGGGTGTTAGTGTTGTAAATTGAATAATATGAATTATGTGAATTAATTATGTTAATATATATGTATGTAAAATATATTAGCATGAATATTTTGGAATTGGCATAATGCATTCCATATGCACCGGGGCACCCTAGAACGATAAGTGTGAGTGCATGACACGAAAGTGAAAGAAAAATGAAAACGATGTTTTTTTCGCATTTGACTTAGGCATGTGTGAGGGAGTTGATGAGGACTCGAGACGGCGAGGACTCGAGACATGGGATTGGAGCATGAGCATTCAAGTAGGATCATGTATTTACTTGAGTGTGTTTGTTTGCCATGACATGTGCATAGGTGGGGAGTAACCCACGTGGAAATTATCAGCTGCGGGCATTTAGCACCCTGTCGGGGATCACTATTTGGAGTGCAGGTGGTGCACGGAGGATGCTCACTAGAGGCTATGTTTTAGAAGAAGACGGATCGTGGCCCAGTATTTTCATTATATAACATGTAAAAACTACAAGAATTTTTGATATATGTTTTGGTTAAGAGTATTGTAATAACTCTTGAACTATTGTTATATAGTTGATATGTATTTTGTGAGTATTGATGCATGGGCCCAAGTGGCCATTTTCACTCGCACATGGACCCGGTGTGGTCGTTGTTAATTGTTGGGACAGGTTGTATCTTGGGTAGAGCTCCCAGTCTGAAGGAACTCTGCACGATTTTCATGAGTGGTGTCGGGTTGCAGGCATCCATGAGCTATTCATTGGTTAGCGGGTTGTCAACGGACCCAGGAATCGGGGGTGTCACCACGTGGTGTTGGTTATTCACCATTCTTGGTGAATGTGTGGTGAGCTCGAGAGAAATGGGACAACGTTCCGTCGAGACTCGGTTGTGTAAAACAATAATCATCACCCAAATCACGTGTGTTTGGGTGAAGCGAATAGAAATGAATCCCATTAGGTGAAAGACCAATTTATTCTTGTTCGGACATATGTATCCGAGGATGAAAGTTCGCGAGAAGTGTCGGAAGGCGTTTGAAACTGTGGTGAGACCAGAAAGTCCTTGACCCGAATAAACACACAGGAATTGGTAAAATTGAATAAACATGGGAAGGTTGTCCAATGGGTTGAGTCATTAGGTGAAACACCAATGACTAGTTTTCACACTTGGCATTACAGGTGTGAGGGAGTCATTCGGGACTCGGGTTGTGGGCATGAGGAGTCTCATCTCATGCATAACACGTAATATTCCATATAGGATTGCATTATTTATATGGAATGTGATTAGACGTTTTCATGGTTGCCATTGCATGTGCATTTTAGGTAGGGAGTAGCCCTTATAGGAGAATTTTTCTACTAGGCATTGCTCACCCCATTATGGGACCCCCTTTCAGGTACTGGGGGTGTACAGGGTGTGTGCATCGAGGCCATGATTATGAAAGTAGATTATTGTGTATGATATTTAGTAACATTTTTGTAGAAATATTTTGAAACACCCAGGTATATAATGTATGTTTTGTTATATTCGGGTAAGGATTTTTGGGGGGCTGAATGCAACTTATGCCTATGATTTTATATTGTGATTAAATTCAGCAATCTTAATGGTTGGTTTTAATTAGGATTAGCAAAGTGTGTTAATTTAGCATTTTTATGGCATGTGGGTCGATTATGCAGTGGAATAAGATTAGTGGTTTTGTTAGGATTTGTAATTAAGTATCTCTTGAAGGACCACTTTGAAAAACTTGTTAGTGGAGAGGGAGTAAAGTGCAAGTCATGCTTGTGAGGCTATGTGGCATCCTTGAGGGCATGACACCCTCATATATGCAAGGTAGAATCTTGACACATGGCAAGTGCATGAAAAACTTGCCATGTCGAAACAAACCAATTCCTCTTGGTTTGGATGCTAGACCAACTTCTTGCTAGGAAGTGGAAAATTCTGGAATTTTAGAAATTAGAGAGAGGTTCTAGAGAGAAGCTAGAGAGAAGGAGGAGAAAGGCTAGAAGAAGCTTGGTTTTTGGTGGAAAAAGTTCACTAAGGTATGTAAACATGATCTTTGAGGCCTTTGTTGTATTTATTGGACTTTGGTTATATTCTAGGGTTTGTTGGGATTTCATCCTATACATATTTGATGAAAGGTGAGTTTGGTGGAATCCTAAATTGTAAGACCGGTTTTGTGAAGATGGCATGTGTGTGTGTGTGTCGAGGAGGTGCTGTCCGACCCTTGACCCCATGGCGGTGTTTTGGCCATAAGTTGGCTAAGAACTCCGGCCTTTGGATGATTACAGTTGGAGAAGAAGCCCAAGACCTAGCCCTTGAATGTCTAGAAGCAACCTAGAACTAACCTACCAGACCCTTGAATTTGAAGGTTGAAAGTCGAGATCTGGTCTGTCCCATGTTAGGCAGTTCTGTTTTGAGTCATAAGTTGAGTTAGATTGATCGAATGGAGTGATTCAAAATCCTTCTCAAAGTAGCCACATAGGGAGTAACTTCATGAAGAGAAAGGATGAAATTATAGCTCATTTGTTCCCATAATTTCGTCAAAGTAAGGGTGAAGAGAGACACAGTTAAATCTAGGAAATACTCGGGAGGGGTCGAGTGTAAACCATAACTTTTGATTTTGAGGTCGAATGACGATTTAAGAGGTACATTGGAAAGCTAAGAGATAGGGGAACTTTTGGTCATAAGACAACAGTGAACAAAATGATGGAAATAAAATCAAAACGCAGCGGAATTAGGTTTTAAATTTTGAAAAATCTTATTTTGCGGGGACCCGTGCGAAACACATATTAATATCAAAGGTGAAGATCGGATCTATACACATTCTTTGTATAGGAGATTTGTTGGCTAGTAGAGGGTTGAAACAACTCCACACTTGGGGTCTTCAATTCCGCCCTCCTTCCTTGAGGTGTGTAAGGCTGCTTGGTCGAATCTGGAACAATACCTCTAGGTTTTACGCTAGATCACCTTGCGTGCTCAACACATGAGGCGAAGGGATCTCTAAGGAAGGGGACTCTAGGGGCTAGGGTTTGGGAAAAACTGCTTTTCCCTTTTTCTTTTAGTTTCTCTTCTCTGAGAGACGACCACCACGAGAATATACCTCTGCTCGGGTTTTTATAGACGTTTCAAATCCTTATCGGATAAGGGAAGCAATTAATAATGTTTAATATTCTTAGAATTCAAATCCTTATCGGATAAGGAAAATAGATAATAATATTTAAAATTTAAATTCAAATCCTTATCGAATGAAGCTTAATTAATTATATAATAACAATTCAAATATTATTACCCTTTCTGATTATTTCCTTATTCATTGAGCAAGCGAATTAAATTCGAATTTAAATAACAACTAATTGTTGTTTGTATTTAAAATAATCTCATCATTTTAAATTACTACAGAGAGTGCGATTTATTCCTAAATCATGAATGTTCATTGTAGTAATATAGGAGGTGGAATTGGGACCCATGGGCTAGTAATTTCAAGCTCGATAAATTCAATAATTAATTAAACTCTTTAATCAATTATTTTAATTTATTAATTTCGAGTTATTCATAAAAACTTGAAATTGAACTCATTATTGATGTCGATTTTACTCGGAAATTTAGAGTGTCCATTGATTTAATCATTACATGCGAGTTCTATCCTCCAAGAAGTGGTTCATAACTAGAGTGAATTGAAATGCAGATTTTCCCTCTCACAATTATATCTTGATCCTTAAGTTCCATTAATCCCGCTTTGGTGAGCAGTTAATTTATAAACCTATTATAAATTCGGCGCTCAAAGCTGTTCGGTTCGAACCAACATAAGGGAACCAGCTGTCCACATTCCATAGGAAGGGTTGGATTCCATGTCCATAGTTCACATTCCCGGTTGCATACATCGATGGGCCTCGAGACCTAGTATTGGTACATTTCATAACGAGCTTTAACATGACTCAAGGCCAGGTTGACATAAACGGGGAGTCTATGACTACTCGGGATTGGGGCGATCTGCATATGATCATCCCCAGCGGTATTGTTTGAATTCTTGAGACAAGCGGTATTTAAAAGAATTCAGCTGGCCTTGGATTCAATCTATATAATCTTATTATATATGGAGCCTCCACTTTAATGTCGCCACATTAGTGACCGGATTAAAGTCACTTCATTCTCAATGATAGTAGAGCCGTGATAATATTTAATTTGAAGATCCCGAGCTGAATTAATTTGTGAGACATGATATGATTATAATCCATAACCTCGATCCTCTTGTGTATCGCGTATACCTTTGGGGTTATGGTTACATTAATAAATCTAGGATTTTCTGACGTTTTATTCATACATTATGCACAAAAAAGTTAAATGTAATAAATACAACACTTTTATTAATTATGACACTTTTATTAATTTCATAAAACATAAATACAAATTCATGCTTTCTGAGGCACTATCACACAACAATCTCCCACTTGCTCTAAAACATGTGAGACATGTCTTTTAAACCCATCCCAGATAAGTGACCCTCAAACGAGCATCATATAAATGCTTTCATCAAGATAACCATTCAAAGGAATTTGTCTTGGCGTCCATTTGCCATATCATAATTAAAAGCGACGATGGAAGAAGGATGCGAATGGATTTAAAGCGTAAATTCTTAGGGAAAGTCTCTTCATAATTGACTCCTCCTTTTGTGTATAGCCTTTGGCTACTAGCCTTCTTTGAAAGTCTCCACTTTCCCATCCACCTCTCTTTTTCTTATAGATCCATTTGCACCAGATGGGCTGTGACTCGGGAAGATCTGAGTTCCAGACAGGGTGGAATACATAGATTCTATTTCTTGTTCCATGGTACATTAGCCACTTGTCCTTATCGGGATCATCCATGTATACTTGTATGACAATGGATCGTGTCATAATATAGTTACAACAACATTTGCTTCACCGGCCCCTGTGTAGCGAATTGGTTGTTTAGAAACCCTCCCACTACGTCGAGGTGCAATGACATCCTGTATAGGATCTGTAGTCTCTTGTTCGTTCCCGATGCTTGGTTCTTGATGGAGTGGTCTACGTCGTCCAGTTGTAATTCCTTTAGTACAACCTTACTTCGAGGTTTGAGTTTGCCATGTAGTCATTTCAAGAGAGTGGCATTTGGAGATACAAATACTTTCTTATCTTGAGGCGTAAATGACTTCCCCTCGTGCCTTTAGGGTAACCAACAAACAGACATACTTCTGTTCGCGGTTCTAGCTTCCCAGTCTTTCCTTTCAGCACATGTGCCGTACACCCCCATATACGGATATGACGTAAACTGGGTTTACGACCACTCCATAACTCTAAGGGTGTGTGTTGGATAGACTTAGAGGAGCCCACATTCAAAATGTGAAGCTGCGATTTGCAGCGCATATCCCAGAGAATGATAGTGACGATGAGGAGTAGCTCATCATAAACCTAACCATGTCAAGCATTGTTCGATTTCTTCTTTCACCTTACGTGGATTACATTTGTGGCGTTCAGTCTTGTGAGCTAGAATACAATGCCATGCTCAATTAGGTGATCCTTGAACTGCGTATCCAAGGTATTTACCTCCTCGATCGTCGAAGGCACAATAATGATTTACCTAGATTTGTCTTTCGGTTTATCTTCAGAATTCTTTAAACTTTCCAAAAGTTTCAAGATTTCCTTTGCATTAGGTAAACATACTCGTACCTAGAATAGTCGTCAATGAAAGTGATGAAGTATTCGTAACCGCCCCTAGCTTGGACATTCAGAGGTCCGCAGACATCTGAATGTACAAGTTCAAGTGGTTCCTTTGCCACTACAAGCCGCTTTGCTGAAAGATCTCTTAGTCATTTTGCCTTGAGACGGGATTCACGGTGGAAGATGGCCAGCTTTTAGCTCTTTAAGGACCATCCTTTACTAGTACGTTAATCCCCATCCGGCTTATATGTCTAACCTTAGGTGCCATAGGTACGTGTCATCATTATCAGAATCTTTTGCTTCTTGAGCTTAGGATGTTCTCATCGATTCAGAGTGTTAAGGGCGTTCGATTGTTTGGCCTTAAAATGTAAGCCCTTTCATTATTTGCATGACAAATGTTTAAACCATTTAAAATAACAATCCAATTATTATCAAATGAAACGATGTGATTGTTCCTCTGACTTAGCTGAAATCAAATTACTCCTGAATCCGGGGAATCACGATAAACATTGTTGAAACAAAAATTTATTCCCTAATTCTAAGCGAGCGACTCCCCTTTGCAACTACAGCACGTCATTGCCATTTTCATTGCCATCGAGCACTCCCCCGTTGCGAAGCTCTACAGAAGAACTAAGCATCTGGAAAGAAGAACAAATATGGTTAGTGAATTTTAGATGATTATCGGGATTATTATCGACTTCCCTTTAAATTGGCTTCTAAAACCAATAAATCAAATTTACCTTTCTTTTTGTCCTTCAGTTCGGAGAGATACTTTATTCTGATTTCTCTTCCAGTGCCCTTCGACTCCGCGTGGAAACATTTTCCTTTAGGTTTCTTTTCTTGGAGCCCTTCTTCTTATCGCTTGCTAGGATGGCTTGCTTCTTCTTCGGTCTTCCTATGGAGAGGCACCCTTATTGTTTTTCCTATTCTTCTTATTGTTAGAAGAGGATGGGAGCCTTAGTTTGTGACATTTGCCGATATGCAGTCCTTGTCTTCGAGATGGCCTCGAAGGTTTGCAATTCATTCGGTGGGTTACGATGATCGGCTTGTTCATAACATAGTTCTTGGTGAATTGAAGGAAATCGAGGAGTGAGTGAATCCAGTGTGCTCACTTGGGTGCGTCATCTATTATGGCCCGTCGATATCTGCCTCGTTATATAATTAGCCATGTTCGAACATGGTCACGAGCAGTACCTTTACTCATCTTGGCGTTCATGTACTTTCTAGTAGCTTCCATGGCCAGCGTTGTTGGTTGTTTCAGAACATGTTTTGGAGGGAATCCGTAATCTATTAGCGGTTTCCATGCTCTCATGTTTTTAGCCTAAGCACGTCGACATCTTTGGCTAGCATATAACCAGGCTTTGTTATTGACGTCCAGCGTTCATATGGTTCTCGTGCACTGAGCGGCGTGGTGCGGGTTAAGGGACATTCCTGGTGAACTCAAATGGGTGTTCTCGCGAGACCAGCTTTGATATTAACATTACTTTTTCCCTTTAAAATTATCTTGGTTAGGATTCATTCTCGAGTAAAGCAATTATGGGGTTTGTGAAATTAATTAAATAAGCATTATTTATTACATGTAGCGAAGAAACATCAAATATATTTTGGAATAGTAAGCGATGCATGAATGCATAGAAATTAAAACACATAAAACAAAAATACTAATCGAGTAAGTTAACCTACAATTAATATCTTGCCGTAGAGGTAGGTCATAATTATAAATTAAATTTGAGACTATCTCGAATTAATAAAATGAACTCAAAATGTCTCATATTTTCCCTCATTTATTAACTACCTTTATTTCGGTCGAATCTGATGCTTAGTTTTAGTGTATCTTCTTAGAAATGTGTTCCCGTCGTTTCGAGGTTCTAACAACTTAACCCAAGATTGCCGTAGGGTAGGTCAATCTTGGAATACAATCATCAAACCCTATCGCAAAGGAAGTGCGCGATGATATTAGCCAATTGGACACCCTCATAGGAATGACGTGTCAGCGTCACTAAAACCTCATGGTGTTGGACTAACGATGGAGACCATAGGGCACATTGTCATGCCATACTCGCTCCCAAAATTTTTAAACTTGTGTTTTCTAGTTATAAAACATATATGTTTTATAATCCTAGCAAGTATTATATCCCTATATAATTAACCACTAGGTGATAAGAATCTAATTCTATTAAATTAAATAGGCGTATAGAAGTTCAATCTAATTGGGCTATAGTTTATTGGATTAAAACTAATCCAATCTAATTGGGCTAGCAGTTTAGAGTAAACCTAGCTCTATAGTGAAAGGGCCTAATTAACTAACTTTAGAGTCAAACTTATTTGGGCCTATTGTTTTATTTACCATTTTTTTAACAAAATCAAATCATTTTATTAAATTGAATAATCTAGGTTAAGCAGACTGTAACTATTAACCGCGCAAGCCCAAATTAATATTAAATTGGAAATTACCAAGTTTAACTATTAAACTATATCCATTATTTAATTTATTATTCGGCAAAATAAACAAACATTCCTAATAGAACATGTTTCTAAAGGATGGTATGCATGATACAATATGGTGGGCATTCATGTATGACATATTTATATGCATGAGCATGTGTCAGTGCAACTCATACATTTGATAACATAAAGTAAATAAATAAATAAGCAGGGCGGGTGTTTTGGGTATTTCTAATAATTACAACCTTTGGAAAAAAAAATAGAAAAAATATTTAAATTACATAATGGGCTTCTTGCAATTATAATTCAAAAGGCTGCTCCATCTTCATGTCAGTTGTGTAATTTAGGTCCACCAATAATACAAAAAATTACAAAAAATCTTACTTATGCCGTGTGGCTTACACGAGAACTAGGAAAATAAGAAAACCCTAGCTTGAAAAACACCATATAATTACTGACCCTCACATCCATCCATACCTGAAACACAAATAATCACATTAAAATATGCAGAATGCCCACTCATGCATGGATCAAAAACAATTTTCTTAAACCTGATAAAAATATATATTAATATGCATTTACATGAACTGGCTCTAATACCAATTGATGGAAATAAAATCAAGCCTTGTGAATTAGGTTTTAAATTTTTTGAAAAATCTTATTTTCGCATGAACCCGTACGAGCACATGGCCAATATCAAGGTGAAGATCGAGATCTATACTTGTTACTTTGTTATAGGAGATTTGTTGGCTAGTAGGGTTGAAACAACTCCTGCGCGGGGTCTTCAATTAGCCTCCTTCCTTGAGGTGTGGGCTGCTTGATTGAGATGCGGAGCTGATACACTCCTAGGTTTTACGTGCTAGATCACCTTGCGTACTCGACACATGAGCGAGGGATCTCTAAAGGAAGAGATTCTCAGGAGACCTGGGGTTCTGGAAACCTCCTTTTTCCTTTTCTTTTGGTTTCTCTTCTCTCGAGGCATTGCATACGGAAATATACCTGCTCGGGTTTTTATAGGCGTTTCAAATCCTTATCGGATAGGAAGCGAATTAATTATATTGTATTCTTAAAAATTCAAATCCTTATCGAGATAAGGAGCAATTAATAATGTTTAATATTCTTAAATTCAAATCCTTATCAGATAAGGAAGCAATTAATTATATTTAAAATTTAAATTTCAAATCCTTATCGAGATGAAACGAATTAATTATATAATAACAATTCAAATATTATTACCCTTCTGATTATTTCCTTATTCAATGAGCAAGCGAATTAAATTCGAATTTAAATAACAACTAATTGTTATTTGTAATTTAAAATAATCTCATCATTTTAAATTACTATAAGTAATTTATTCCAAATCATAGATCGTTCATTGTAGTAATATAGGAGGTGGAATTGGGACCCATGGACCTATAATTTCAAGCTCCAATAAATTCAATAATTAATTAAACTCTTTAATCGATTATTTTAATTTATTAATTTCAGAGTTATTCCACTAAAAACTTGAAATTAAACTCTTGTCGCTACGAGTATCGATTTTACTCGGAAATTTAGAGTGTCCATTGATTTAATCATTACATGCGAGTTCTATCCCTCGAAGTGGTTCATAACTGGAAATTAAGAATTGAAATTACGTTTGCCCCTCTAGTATATCTTGATCCTTAAGTTCCATTAATCTACTAGTGAACAATTAATTTATAAACTGTTATAGAATTAGGCGCTCAATGTTCGAGTTCGAACCAACACTTAAGGGAACCAACCGATCCGGCTTCCATAGGAAGGTTGGATTCCATGTCCATAGTTCACATTCGGTTGCATACATCAATGGGCCTCCAAGACCTGAAATGTGGGCCCATTTAAATATGAGCTTTAACCGTGACTCAAAAAGTAGTTGACATATGAAGTCTATGTTACTGGGTTGAGAGCGATGCGCATATGATCATCTAGCGTATTTGTTGAATTCTTAGGACAAACGGTATTTAAGAATTCGAAAACTACGCCTTGGTCACATCCTATATAATCTAATTATATATGGAGCCTCCTTTAATGTCGCATTAGTGACCGGATTAGGTCACTTCATTCTCGATGATAGCGGACCGCCCAATATTTAATTTGAAGATCCCCGAACTTCAATTAATTTATTACGGGACAATATGATTTATAATCCATAACCTCAATCCTCGTGTATAGCGTATACCTTTGGGTTATGGTTACATTAATAAATCTGGGATTTTCATTTCATTCATACATTATGCACAAAATAGCTAAATGTAATCATCGACACTTTTTATTAATTCACGACCTTTTATTAATTTCATAAGCCTTAAATACAAATTCATGCTTTCTGAGGCACTATCCTAACACAAAAAGCATGTATGCACAGTCAAGAATTGTAGATGAGAAAAAAAAAAAAAAAAAAGGGTCTTGAGATAGGGCGATAAAGAGATACGAAGTGTTGTGTGTCTTTGTTTGTATTTACCCTAATAAGGGGTGTTAAATGTTAATCTAGTAAGTGTAAAAGAGAGTGCCCAGGGGATCAAGGTTTATGTTGGAGTATAAGTATATGTGAGTCGGAGTGGTTATAAAGTAATAGACCACTTGAGTGAATTTTATGTGACCGCAGTTGTGAGAGGCTAAGGAATCTTATGACTTGTTATTTGCAGATCCTTTGGAGTAGCCTCGGGTTTTGACTTCCTTGGGAGACTTGCGGATTTTTTGAATCTAAGGAAGGTATGGGATCTTATAACCTTCTCACCTTTCTTGTGGTTTGTTGTGGGAGTGTACCATTAAGTGCTTTGATGTGTGATTTTCTAGTGATATATAAATGTATATTTTTATATATATGAAATCTTTGAATTAAGCGGTACATGATGTTTAAATATCCATGTGGTTGAATGCTTTGTGAAATTGTTTTAAAGCTGTGACATGGGTATGGGAATTTGTGTGAGGAGTCGGATTGATGTAGTGGACACGGGACGATGACTAGTCCACGGGTTGTAGTCCCGAGAAGGTCACGAGATATACGGGATGTGGGCATATCCACTGGGTGGTAAGTCCGACCAATTTGTCGTTGATGCAGGATGATCGGCTGGTCCACGGGTGAAAGCCCCAGAAAAGAGTCATGATGAGGTTGAGATGGTGGTAGTATTGCATTAATGTTTCCATCATCAACCTATTCTTTGTAAAATGCTCATGTTTTGAGATATTTTGAATTATGTATAAATTGAAATGTTTTTTATGAGCATGGCTCGTTATGGGATTCCTCTTGAGTTGTCGAACTCTACCCCCATTATTTCCCTCCACGCTAGATCTGAGTCTGAGCCATTGCGTGATATGAAAGTTGGACACAGAGGTTTTTGAGGATGGAAGTTTGTATGCCAACCTTAGCTTGTTGGTGGTTGAGCATACATTTTTGATAGATATTCGGTGTTATGTGGATATTCTGCTTGTATATTTAGACCAGTTAATTATCTTTTGTGGATCATTGTACATTTGGCTTGTGTAGCCACTAGTTTGGAACTTTGTGTGGAATGTTATTTTTGATCAAGTGTAAGTGTATAGTTTTGGGTACATTGAAATTAACTGCATGCTGGAAATGTAATCAGTATTTTGGAGACACAGGTAGTGTTTTATTTACGTTTCAGGTGATTGCCAAGTGGAGTTTAGACTGAGTTGTGAAAAAAATCAAGTGGTAAAATAGTAACATAAATCACATCGATTGCCAATCGGGAGTGTGACAAGTTAGTGCTCAGGCTAAGGGATAAATCCTTGGGAGATTAAAGGAAAATTCAATAGGTACACATAAGTTCCTAGGCACTGGAAATTTATGATAATGAGAGCTTTGGTTTTTAATGCTAGGATTGTGCTATTGGGTGATGATATGATTTCATGGCATAAGGCTTCCTAGAGTGTGGCTAGTGAAGGGGTATTTTATGATAACATGTTTACTGAGATTATGTGATAACATGTTAGTGTGATTACTGAAGCATGATATAATGAGTTTTAGATATTATAATGCTTGCATGGATTTTGCCATAACTCATTGGCTAGTGTGTAATGATTCTTATACCATGTGCAGTGTTATGAATCGGGTGATGATTATATCCAATAGCCGAGTAAAGATTGCATAACTATAATGAATTGATGTTAGAACCTAGAGTTATTAATGGTTCTTGTACCATGACATCGTGATAGCGGATTGTATTTTCTTATATAGGCGATGAATAGAGGAAGAAGGAGTGGACGACAAGCGGTCGAGACAACCTCACGAGATCCTCTTTGCAATTGAAAGGATGGGGTTGGAAGGCGTGGCGTTACCTTCGAGGTCATTAGAAGAAGATGGGCGTCTGATTGATCAATGATTTCAAGGCACTTATTCCCCAGTGTTTGAAGGTGGTGTCAATTTCCTTGAGGCTGAGCATTGGCTAAAGGAAGTGAAGAAGATTCTGGATGTCTTGATCTACGAGGGGAGTGGAGAGTATCTCTAGCCTCCTTTATGTTGAAGGACGAGGTTGACAGTTGGTGGGATATGGTTAAGAACACCCATGATGTGCCACACATGGGGTGGACTCAATTGAGGAGTTACTCTGACGAGTACTCTGAGCCGTGAGAGACGGAAGAGATCGGAGTTTGTGCACTACGAGGGGCTATGGTTGTAGCCGAGTATGCCTCCCAGTTTACTCTGTTGTGGGGTATTAATGCCTGATGTAGTGGCTCAAGCGGCGGATGGTAGGAACGATTTCAAGAGGGTTTGAAATTTGAACATTTAGGAGCTCAGGTGGCTCCTTTCATGCTTCGCACCTACAGTGAGGTGGTGGCACGAGGCCACGATTATTGAGAGGACGGCAGGTACGGAAGGAAAGAAAGCAAAATTCCAGGTTTGGTGACTTCAGGTCAAGGGATAAGAGGCTAAGCGCCCAAAGATGAACAATCCACGGCAGTTGCCCGTGCAGCGAGACGAAGCCGGTGGGAGCCTACGGTGGGGACATGGGGCCCGTGCGTGTTATGAGTGTGGTGCGACGGGACGCGAGGGAGGTGGTGCCTAAGTTACGACGGTGGAACACCCGACCTCCTCGAGGGGCGGTTTCGGCTAGTGAACCCTCCGGCGTGTTCGGGAGGGCTGGCCTCGAGGAGGAGATTCGAAAGGGAGAATTTGCGTCTACTTCTGGCGAGGGTCTGGGCGAGTCTTGTGACGGCTCAGGGATCAGGCTAATGTGCTAGTGGAAGGTATGGTTTATGTTATAGCACTTGGGCATGTTTGTTTGATTAGTGCATCAATTCATTTTATGTCTACTTCTTTGCTTCCATTTTGGAGTTAGAGATTGCACCACTCTCTTGTCCTTTGTTTGTTGAGACACCTATGGGTGGCATGATGGAAGCTAAGTGGGGATGCAGTGGTTGTGTTGAATGTTGGGGGATACGAAGTTGTGATTGACTTAGTACTCCTACATGCAGTGTTGGCATTGATTGTGGGAATGGATTGGATTGCCCATCATGCGGTCTAGGCTTGTTTTGAAGAAGGTGACCTTCAGTTGGTAGTGGGTCACGTCAGCCGACTTCTGTGGGATCTACAGGGGTGGTCGGACTCGATCGTTGATAGAGATGGGGAAAAGTGGTTGAGAAAGAATGGGGCGACACTTCCTTTTACTATCTTAGGAGAGTAAAGGAAGTGAAGTGGATTGTATCCTGAAGTGTGTGACTTTCTTGATGTATTTCTACGATGAGTTGCGAGTTACCTCCCCATAGAGATGGAATTCTCCATCGATTTGTATCCGATCTAGATCTATTTCCAATAGCTCCATTAAGGGATGGCTCCGAGTTGAGCTTAAGGAGTTGAACTACGGTTGCAAAATTACGAGGTAAAGTTTCATCTGGCCAAGTACCTTGCCTTGGGGTGCTCCGGTATTGTTCGGTAAAGAAGAAATAAGACGGAGCACTATGGATTTATGTATTGGATTCAGGAGGTTAAATAGAGTAACGGTGAAGAACAAGTACCCACTTCCTCGGATTGAGTTTGTTTGATCGGTTGAACGGGGCTTGTTCTTTCGGGTGATCTAAGATCTGGTATCATCGATTGAGGAGTACGGGACTCGGGGAAATCAAAGTTTTCGCACAAGGTATGGACACTTTGGGTTTGTTGTCATGCCTTTTTGGATTGACTAATGCTCAGTTGCCTTTATGGATATGATGAATAGGATATATCGTCGGAAGTATCTGGATCGGTTTGTGGTAGTGTTTGTGGGCTGGCGTCTGATATATTCAAGGGTCGAGTTGAACATGGCGACATTTGCGGAGTTGGGCGCTACAGTGCGAGAGAACGATTGTATGCCCGAACTAAGTGTGATTTCTTCATTCTGAAATCAGTTCAGAACTTTTATGGTGTCTAAGGAAGGTATTTGGTTGATCTGTGAAAGGTTGAGGCCGTGATGAGGTGGGAGCGACCAGAGTGTCTTTGAGATCTCGTGACTTTCTTGGATTGGCTGGTTCATTGCAGCGGTATTGAGAACTTCTCTAGGATTGCATGTCAGTAATTAGGCGAGCACGAAAGGTGAGCTTTATTTGGAATGACAAGTGTGAGAGTCTTTCCGAGTTGAAAAAGAGATTGACTACGGCGCCGGTGTTGATTGCCCGGTGGTGGGGAAAAGTACACGGTTTTGCTTGATGCCTCAAGGGTTGGCTTAGGGTGTGTACTTATGCAAAGGTGGTGGTTGCACATGCCTCTGACGATTGAAGAAACATGAAGAGAATTACCTATAGCATGATTTAGAACTTCTTTGCATTAGTGTTGCCACAAGTTATGGCGACACTACTTGTATGGTGAAAAGTTTGGAAGTGTTCTCGACCACGAGAGTGCGAAGTATATATTTACGAGAGAGATTTGAATGCCGGAGTAGAAGGGGATGGAGACGCGAAGACTTTGACTTTTCTTTCTTGATACCATCAGGGTAAAGCAAATGTGAGGTACGATGCCTTGAGTAGAAAATCGGAGCATCCTTTCGGGTTTGATGGCTTATAGTGGAAGATGTATGATTACATCGGCGGTCCCACCGTGCTTTGATGGGGATGAGCCTAAGGCATGTTTTATACATTGGTAGCTCATTTTGACGGTTTTACTAAGAGTCATCGAGGCTCGGAGGGTGATAAGAAGCTTGAGGCTGCATTTTGATTAGTACCGAAAGTATATTTTGAGCCCTATATTAGATAGGTTTTAAGTGCTTTTTGCGCACTAATCATGTCAATAATGCGGTGAAGTGTTCGAGTCTTCTTAATATCATCACTTATCTCTTAGTTTAAATTTTGGTTATTTTACCGGGTTTTTGCATACCTTGAGAGTTCAACCATCGAAAATATGTCTTTGAACCATGAAGATTGAACCCATTTATCGACCTTCAAACATTTGAAAATTCAATGAAGGAATGAAGGCAAAGTGAGAAGAAATGATCTGAGTAGAGGATCACGGTGTGCGGCGGAGTGAAGAATATGCAAACCCGAAATTTCGCTATGATTAGAAAATTTATTGGGATTGCGAATTTATGATATAGCGAAAATTTATCAATCCTAGCGAGGAGTGAGAAATTACGCTAGGCTTCAAAATTTAAATTAATCAACGTGCCTAGAGAAAATATACGGTTCGTATCTCACAGAAATTTCACTAGGCTAGCGAAATTTCGCTAGCTAACGAAGTGGCGGTCACATAGCGAAATTCTGCGATTTATTTATCTCTGTCTGAATTCGCTACTGTGAAATTTTACCTTTAGCTAGTGTTTCGCTATAGCGAGAATTGCACTTTAAGCGAAATCTCTGCCTTGTCATCTTTATTGTAATTAATGCAAGCGACCTCATTTTGGTGTATTACTTCTTTGTCCTTGTTTTAGCCAAAATGTTAGGCTTTCTTAATATTTTCATACATTGGTCTATATAAGCCCCCATAGTTTTTGTAACCCTAAGCAACTTGGGGGAGCACACTTGAAGCAATCTTTTGGCACAATTTTCATTTTATGTAAATATCTCATGACCAGTTAGGGTTTGCTACTCTATATATATATGCTCTCTTATTTTCTAAGGCCCTTAAAATACCCTCTTGAGGATGACAACTCAAGAGATGCTTGGCTAAGCCCCTTTTCTTTAATGAAGGAAAGTAGCTAGCTTGGTTGTGGGCGGGTTACGAGGTTGTCCTCATGTGTTAAATGCTATATGATGCATATTTATGGCCCCAATCTTCTCAAACTAAGGGTTGAATATCATTTAATGTTACCTTGTGATACTTACCATGCTTTAGGATACGAGCATACTTATTGCTAGACACCTTGTTGTTCTTTAGATGGCCTTTACAGGCGAAATGATGTTGAATGTTAGGGTTTTCCCAAGCGAGAAATTTGTAGATGCATGTTGCTGTTTTGACTCAAATAGGAATTGATTCTAGGGTTAGGTTTTCCTAGCTAAACAAAGATCGGTTATGGCTTGGACTATAGGTTGCTTGTCATAATCGCGAGAGGATAAAACCAGGGACCTTGTTTCCCCATGTTATCAAGTTGGTGACCTAAATCTTGAAAGTTACCTTTTCACACTTCACTTTCAGTTTTTTACGGTTATTCAATATCCAGGCTACTCTGCTGTTTTAAAAACAAATCCAAAAATCCAAATTAAAAGCTACCACATTTTCGACAGATCACGAGTCATTCATAGGATGAAAAGCCCATCCGTGTTCGATACTGAGCGGTATCTGCGTGGCTTATTTCTACGATAGAAGAACTTAGGATTTACAAATTTTGTTGATTAGAATCACCTGCGAGTAGCTGAATCGAATGGCGCGGATTCTTGGGATGGTGCCAGGCTACGTTTGATAAGTTGAAGTGTACTTGTGAATCAGCATCACAAGTGAAGGTGACATGCCAGCCTTTTTGAATTTCGTTCTTTATGCTTGCAAGTTTCATTACTTTGCGGTCCTTCTTGTTTATTTTCATTTTCATACGGTCGGTTTTATTTAGCTAACCATAGCACTTTTGCGAGTTTGTTTGTGCTATTTCTTGTGTCTCGGTTGTGTAACGAGGTGTTTATGCACCAGCAGGAAAGAGGAAACATCGGTGGGTGCAAAGTCGGAGTACCAATTGAGCAGTGAAATCGGTGTGCGATAGACGAATGGATCTAGAGGCAGTGGTGGTGCCCCGATGAATCCGGCGGCACATAGATCGATGAGGGACCCACGTCCACCCTCACGATTAGTGCGCTTTCTGCATCATACCTCCTGCTTTGGTCTTAGCAGTGAGGCCTTATTTAGTACCCTACTCCCCGCGTATCATGGTATGGAAAATGAAATCCATACGCACACATAAAGAGGATTTTGAGGAGGTTTGCACAACCTTTAAGGAAGGTATGAATGGACATGGTTGCTAAAAATTTGACATTTCACGACCACAAAAAGACAAGGCTGGCAACTCACGAGGCACAGAACCGTAAGAAATTGGGTGGCTACTGACGAGTTTTTAAAATTCTTCGATTATACCATCAAGACCCGACAATTTGAATAGACAAATTTACACCTTTGCGGCTCAGATTGAGTGAGAGTTCTACCGTGTTAGGAAGATTCATAGAGACCATCAATGCATGTCCACACCACCGATTTTGATACATGGATCTTTGGTAAACCACTTTTATGGTGGTATGTCTCTCCTGCCGTAGAAGCAGAGTTATTGAAACCATGTGTGGGGAGATTTTATGAGTAAGCATCTGATGAAACCATGGATTTTACGAACTATATTATTTGAAACTTCAGGTTGGGATGAACCAGGCAGGAAATGGAAAGAAAAATGCCTAGCCCGACCCAGGAGTGGGATGTATGCCTTTGCCCGGAGGATATAGAAATGAAAGCTAGAATTTCAACCTTAGCTAGGAAGGTGGAGGAGCTTGAAGGAAAAAGGCTCCATGAAGTGCATGCAGTGGCGAAAACCTTCAGCGCGAGACCGACCCATTCACGGTTCAACCCACGCGGGTAATCCAGGAAGAACATGTCTGAGTGCTCCATCAATGAAGGATTTGATGTCGAAGCTGACCATTTTCAACACCACGGGAGAGAGGAAGGTTCCCTTCCCGAGCATTGCCAAATCAAAGAAGTCCATGAGATAGAGTTTCATCCCAGCGAATTCGGGAATGGATGAGGTAGAAAGCTATAATTACACTAAGGAGTGGAAAGAGGTTGATCAACTTGATACTGAAAACACATTTGAGAGCGGGGAAAGAAGTAGAAATGGAGCGAACACATTTTGAAAGGGACTCAATGAAACCTTTGCATGCCTCAGGTTTCCACAAGCATAGAGGCAAGAAGAGGCATCTCAACAAAGCGGGCATCCTAAGTTCTAAGGCGGGTGAAAGTGAACATACCTCTTTTGGACATAATCAGAGCAAGTCCCTGCCTATCTGAAAATTTTGGAAGATCTTTGCCTGATCAAGAGGGATTAGGCATTGAGAAAAGGCATTTTTAATTTGAACAAGTCGGTGCCATAATCCAAAGCAGAACCGGAAATTAGTCTGAGATCGGGATCTCCCACAATTTGGTAATGTGGTGGACTTGTATAGACAAATCCTACTTGACTAAGACGGTGTGAACCTCTTTGCCGTACTCCGGTGTATAGCGTTAGGTTTGGTGAACTTAAACCTGACATTACCTTATCATTGGCGATGGGTAGGTGAAAATCCCTAAGGGGATAGTTGAGGATGTCTTAGTGAAAATGGGCAAGTTCTACTACCCGGTAGATTTTGTAGTGCTCGACACAGGCGATAGCAAATGAACTGATCATGTGCGAGTGTCCTAAGAAGACCATTTAAGGCCACTACCCGGTGATGCAATCATTAATTGCGTAGGTCATGCAACTTACATTTGGCAATATGACATTGGAACTGAACATATTTCACTTGAACAACAAGCACAAATTAATGGAAGCTTTGAAAATCAAGTCACTAATGATGTGTGCTGGTGTGTCGAGGATGCGGGTGAATGACCCGGGGCACTACGAGGATATGGCCAACCCGAGGTGAGCGGGTGTTGTGGTATTGCCATCAATAGCCCAGCGTGGGTTGATCAATTCAGAATCCATCGGTGAGTCACCAATGGGTCGACACCATGGAGTCGGCTCGAGCCCATATAGGGTTGGGAGATCATTCTCCTTGACCCTCCTTGAGTAAATTTTGAAATTGAAGCTGGTTCGATTATTTCCAAAGCGGTGCGGTTCAGCAATTTTTACTTTTTGTTTTAATTTAGTCGATTTTAATAATTTCGGTTATTATTAGAAAGTTTCTTAGCTTAGCAGTTTTCCATATTTAGTAACTCTGTTTATATATTATAGTATTTTATATTATTTTTTTTATTATAGTATCTTATATTAATTTTTATTATAATAATTTTTATCTAATATTGTAGAATCAAATGCGAAGAATTTGATTTTACGGTGATGCGAGTTAAGCTCAAATTCGCTATAATGGAAATTTGGGGAAAAGATTGCTCCATTTGCCCTTGAGGACTATAAGATGAGGGAGGGGTTTGGCTTTCACCTTTCATTTCCCCTCCCGGCCTGCCAGTGCCACTGAGCTTCCTATCTTTCTTTCTTGTTGTGCGAGTCACCTCTGCTGCATCAAGTGCTTACACTGGCCCGAGCCACGCGCCCGCGCGCGCCTTTGCGGCCCGAGCCACAGTCACTACGCCTCTGCCCCGATGTCCGGTTTCCTTCTGCTGTAGAGCCGTCCACTGGCAGCTCCCTGCTGCCGATTCGGTTCGGTTGCCTGCCGCCCAGCGTCGGTCGCGTAGAGCCACGGTAGGCTACCTACCGCGTCTTGAGCCTTTGTTTCCTTGACTGTTCTTTGCCCGGCCGGCCGTCTGTAGCCATCAACCGTACGTATGCGAGTGCTGCATCACGGTCCTGAGCCACACCGGTAGTCTGTGCCTTTTACGCGCACGCATCGGTGCCACTGGTCACGCGGTGGGCCAGGATCGACTGCGGTCGCAGCGGTTCATTTTCATCGGTGGAGCCACACATTCCGATTGTCTTATTTGGATTACGATTATGGTGCGTGCAGGTGGGTCCGCCGGCCGGCCGGGTGATTTAGTACACGGAGCGAGAGGAGCGGGCCCGGTTCAGCTCCGTCCATTTGATACCGGCTCTCACATGGCGGTTTACGAGGAGCCTCGAGGGTTCGAGCGATACGGACCGCGGATGGGACCCGAGGCCGTCACGTACCTCGGCGGGGTCTACAGAAGGGCTCGGCCACTGGCTGGGCCCACACATCGGGCCGGGTGAGTCATCCTCATCCAGGCCTCAGCCATCGCCAGCCACATCTGCAGCGGAGACGACATCATCGCCTCAGTTGTCGCTGCCTCGGGATCGGGGGGGGGGGGGGGGGGGGGGGGGGAGGGGGGGGGGGGGGGGGGGGGGGGGGGGGGGGGGGGGGGGGGGGGGGGGGGGGGGGGGGGGGGGGGGGGGGGGGGGGGGGGGGGGGGGGGGGGGGGGGGGGGCGTTGGGTGGTTGGGCACCCCGTTCAGGTGGAATGTCGTACCTCGGGGGACTTTCATGAAGTCCTTTACGATGTCAGGCATTGGCGGCTAATCCAGTTAGGGGATTCGATGGGGTTGATGGCGCTACTCTTTGCGCCTTCATGACCCAGGGGCGGTATTATTACCCAGGGTAGTTCGCAGTTCTACCGTTCGATGACATCCGGGAGCATCTGGTCAGCAGGCTCCGAGTTCACCATGGGCGATCGCCCGGGAGTGCCGGCGGTAGACATCTCGGCGGTGTTAGGCACATATCTGCGCCGACGGTCGAGGGTTATCGAGCTTGGGCCCACCCACCTCGTGGGAGATGGCTCATTATGCGGCAGAGACATTCTGACTGGGCGTGCTCTTGAGCGCTCCCGCCTCATATGCTCGTTCGATCACTGTCGGGACCCGGCCTTTTTCTGGCTGCGGCATTACGTACGGCGGAGGGGGCGTGCGAGGCTCTTTCTGGGATCTCAAAGGGATCTTGGTTAGTCCCTCACAGTACAGTGATGACCTCCTTGATGCATTTCGAAGAAAGGTCACCGGAAGGGCTTAGTTGAGGCGAGGCTACCCTTTGCGTCATAGGACTCTTGTGCGGGTCCTTGAGCATTTAGGTTTCGGAGGAGCCTGGATGAGAGGATTCGATGCCCTCTTGTCCTGTCGTTGGAGCGAGTGATGGTCATGCGGTATCTTTCCTCCTCCGTGGCCCGGGACCGGAAAGTGCCGGACCAGGTGGCGAGGACTCCCACGGAGATGATATTCATGCCCTGAGCCGGGTGGAGGAGTCGACTCAGCATATGTCCTCTCCATCTCCTCCTCCACATGCTATTTGCGGTAGCGGCTGATTACTCTGGCCCCCATCATTCACCTCCACCGGCATTCACGGATTGCTTTCATGCCAGCTCGCGAGAGATAGCAGGTGTGATGGATGCTATATTTTCTTTGGCCGCTACCCGGGCGGCCTGGGACGGAGGTTGGATCGAAATTTGCAGAGGCCACTCCTAGGTGGCCCAATCGCTCCGTGCTCCGGCGGATCATGACTCCACTAGGTCTTCCGTGCTCTGTTCGGAGGATGAGTCCACTACGCGACCTCTTTGGATGTGTTAGCGACGGCGTGCGATTCTGAGACCCTCCACCGCCCTGGCCCAGTGAGGTGGTTGAGTTTCTTTATGTTTTTGTATAGTTACGGCACATCAAGCGCCTCTTTATTTTTGTGTAAGATTCATGTATTAGCCATAGTAGGCAGTGATATCTTTTATATGTTTAGCTTTGTTATGCATGTACTAGCCATTTTGGCTATATTAAAAGCTATCTGAGTGTTATATCTGATTTACACTTTTGCATATCATTTTTGTGCCCCTTCGTGTATCCAATTTTGTTTTCAATTGAATGATTGAACTCTTTTAATTGGAAAATTGAATTCTTTAATTGAACAGACGAAGTGCTTTAATTAGACCGATTGAATTTACTGCTAATTGAAAAATTGAAACCTTGCATGTTACCTTAATGCTGAAACGATTCATGTTTGAAGAAATTTTGGTCGGTTGAAGTTCCATCATGCCTCTGACCTTGAACATTCCCACCTTCATAATTCACACTACACATCAGTTGTACCAATAGGGTACATCAAAGTGTTTGCCTCCTTTCGCTTTGCATAGCCGGCCTTAGGCATGTTGTGACCTAGGATAGGTGCAGTACTTACATTTGAAGACCAATGTAGTCTTCCGAAAGGAAAAAGAAAAGAAGAAGCAAGAAGAAAAAAGAAAAGAAAAGAAGAAAAAGAAAAATAAAGTGGTGACACTTTGCCTTGAAACAGAGCACGGTCCAGGGGTGTAAGCGAAAGCCTTTGGCTTAGATGCCTAAGCCTTAATTGGTTGAGTCATCGATTTAGTGTGTCGTTACATGGGTGGATAGGTGAGTTTAGAATTGTAGGTGCTTGATTTCGAAGTCATTGGTCAGGGGTGGCTTTGAGTTTGTGACCGGTGATCCTTTTGGCTTGGTGCCACTAAGCCTTAATTGGTTAGAGTCATCGGTGGACCCCGTTACGGACTTTGGTGAAGTCGGATTTAAGCATTGCACCTATGATGTAGTTGAATAGAAAGAAGAGTGTAGCTATCCTATCTAGGTTGTTGACAACTTAAGGCCATGCAGTGCTGGAGTTGGGGGAGGGGACAATTTTGGTATTGGCTTGATCGGTTACATAAAGAACCATTAGACTTTGGTGGAGAGGTGAGTTGAGAATCATGGAACCAATATTGACCTAAAATTGTTCTTGTATGGTTTGGCTCTTTCATGTCGGTTTCAAACTTGGGTGTCGATTTTTCGAGTTTAAAGGTAATGTTTATTTGTATATACACTTTTGAATCATAAACTTTTGAAAATGTGCATGCATCTCCTTTTTGTTTTGCATTGCTAAGGGACTAGCAGCGTTTCGGTTGGGGGTGTGATTAGTACTGAAGATGCTATTTTGAGCCACACATATTAGATAGGTTTTGAGTGCTTTTTTGCGCACTAATCATGTCGATAATGCCAATTGAAGTGTTCGAGTCTTCTTATTCTCCTTATCTTAGTTTAGGGTATTTTGGTTATTTTGCGAGGTTTTTGCATACCTTGAGAGTTAATCTGAAATATCTTCGAACCGTGAAAGATTGAACCCATTTATCGGCCTTGAGCATTTGAAAATTCAATGAAGAGATAGAGAGCAAAGTGAGAAGAAATGATGCGGTAGAGGATCGGTGTGCGCGGTGAAGAATATCTGAGCCCGGGAAATTTGCTATGATTGCGAAAATTTCGGGATTCTGAAAAAATTGCTGTCATAAGCGAAATTGAGAAATTCGCTAGGCTTCAAAATTTAGCTAATCAGCATTGCCTAGAGAAAATATACGAGTTTAGCTATCTCTAAGAAATTTAACAGGCTGTGAGGAATTTCGCTAACTAGCAATTAGCGGTGCATAGTAGATTCTCGATTTACATTATCTCTGTGCAGATTTCGGCTACCTAGCCCAGTACCAATATTAATTAAATTGCTACTTAGCGGAATTGCACTAGCGAAATCTCACCTTGTCATCTTTGTGTAATTAATGCAAGCCAGACCTCATTTGGTGTATACTTCTTGTCCTTGTTTTAGCCGAAATGTTGAAGCTTTCTTGTATTTTCATACATTGGGTGGTCTATATAAACCCTCTGGTTTTGTAACCCTAAGCGACTTGGGGAGCACTTGAACAATCTTTTGCTATTTTCATTTTATGTAAATATCTCAGCGGCTTCGATTAGGGTTTTGCTTTTCTCTCTTCTCTCTCCTCTTTCTCTTATTTTCTGGGCATGAACACCCCTCTTGAGGATGACAACTCAAGAGATGCTTAGCTAAGCCCCTTTCTTTGAAGAGGAAGGTAGCTAGCTTGGTTGTGGGGGCGTTCTTGGGTTGTCCTCATGTGTTAAATGCTACAGTCTTTGTGTTATGGCCCCCATCTTCTCAAACTAGGGTTGAATATCATTTAATGTCATTACCTTAGCGATACTTACCATGCTTTGGGATCGAGCATACTTGTTGCTAGATGCGTTGTTCTTTGGAGGGAGTAAGCTACGAGCCAACGAAATGATGTTGAATGTTAGGGTTTCAAGGCCCAGAAAGAAATTTGTAGATGCATGTTGCCTGTTTTGACTCAAATAGGAGTGATTCTAGGGTTAGGTTTTCTAGCTAAACAAAGATCCGGTTATGGCTTGGACTATAGGTTGCTGGTCATAATGCGAGGATAAAACCCGAGGACACTTGTTACCCCCATGTTGTCAAGTTAGTGACCTAAATCTTTAAAGTTACCTTTTCACCTTCACTTTCAGTTTTTTCTACAGTTATTCAATATCGAACTACTCTTTGTTTTAAAACAAATCCAAAAATCCAAATTAAAAGCCTTCACCATTTTCAACACCGTCACGAGTCATTCATAGGATGAAAACCCGTCCAGTGTTCGGCCACTGAACCGCTATCACTGCGGTAGCTTGACTACGCGTGGGGCTAGGACTACAAATTTTGTTGATTAGAATCACCCTCTTTGTGTACGAATCAACGCTGCGCAAAATGTTGGCCGGTGATGCACTGAAGGGTGGAGCATTCATACAAATGGAGGAATGCGATTTCCTCAGCCAGTTGTTGTCTTGGGGATGATGCACGAGTTGAGAGGAGGTGATGAGGAAGCTCATCCTCTCAGTTCCTGATACATCTGGTGAGACAAAGATGGCCACCCACGACTTGAGGCGCAATTTTGGTGGCATGGGATGAAAAGGAGCATGGCGGTTGGGTCTCGAGTGTTTGGCGTGCTGACGAGTGAAGTTGACACGAGACGGCCCGGTATGTTGTAGATTACCCGATCGCGAGAATGGAAATGGGATCTGCATGACGATGGACCATTGGTAGTTTTGCCCAAGACTCACCGGGGTAAAGATGGTGTTTGGGTGGTTGTTGACCGGGTTGTCATCGGTACATTTCTTAGCAATAAGGTTCTTGACTCTATTCTTACTTTGGCCAGTTGTATGTGAGGGAGATTGTGAGGTTGCATGGTGTACCTCTCCCATTGTGTCGGATAGGGACTCGAGGTTTTACGTCCGGTCGCGATCTTCTTGGCTGGGAACGAATTGAGATTGAGTACGGCATTTCACCCTCGGTACGTGAGCGATTGAGAGAGTGATTGGATTACAGAAGATATACTTAGGTATGTGTGTTAGACTTCCGGGAGTTGGATGGAACATTTGCCTACGATTGAGTTTGCGTGTAATAATAGTTTCCGGAGGCGTGTGGATGGCAGGTATGAAACTCTTTATGGAGCCGTGTAGATCGCCTATGTCTTTGGGCCCGAATCGGAGGCTACTGATTGGTCCGTAGTTAGTGCGAGGAAGCGACAAGAAGATTAGGGTGATCAGTGACGGGCTCTTGGCGCGACCTGGAGCGGCCAGAGAAAAGTTATCGCGACCATGGAGGAGACCCTTAGAGTTTGAGGTTGGGGACCATGTGTTTGAGAATGTCACCTCATGAGGAGTATTTCGTTTTGGTAAAGGGAAGCGGCCCTAGGTACAATGGTCGTTTGAGATTCTCCAAAGAAGTTGGAGAGGTAGCTTACCAGCCGCAGTTGTTTGGGATACATGATGTATTCCACGTTTCGTTCTTGCGGAAGTATGAGCCAGATGTTTCACACATACTAGATTGCGGGGCGAATTTTCAAGAGAATGAAATATGAAGAGATTACGAGGGAGATTACAGATGTGCGGGAACACGTGTTGCGGGCAAAGTTATTCCCCCTAGTGAAAGTGTTGTAGAACACCATGGAGTGGAAGAAGCTACGTGGGAGCTAGAAGCAGATGTGAAGAAGAGTATCCGGAACTCTTCACAGGTTAATAAGGTTTAATTTCGGATGAAATTCACGTAAGGGAGGAATGTAACAGGTATATGAATATATGTTTTGTTATATTCGGGTAAGGATTTTACAGGGAACAAATGCAACATGCCCTATGATATTTTATATTGTGATTAGATTAGCAATCTTAATGGTTGGTTTTATTAGAGGATTAGCAAAGTGTGTTAGATTGCATTTTTATGGCATGTGGGTCAATTAATACCCAATTAGGTAAGTTTAGTGGTTTTGTTAGGATTTGTAATTAAGTATGTCTTGAAGGACCACTTTGAAAAACTTGTTAGTGGAGAGGGAGTAAAGTGCGAGTCATGCTTGTGAGCTATGTGGCATCATGAGGGCATGACACCTCATATATGCAGGTAAGAGCCTTGACACATGGCGAGTGCATGAGAAGAGCTTGCCATGTGCCAGCAGACAATTCCTCTTGGATTTGGATGCTTGATTCGCCTTATGACAGGGTGAGGCGGAATCAACAATTTGTATTCCTAAGTTCCTCCCTCTTTGCGTAGTCAAACTCTTCTTGATCTGATGGTCTAGGAATTCGAATTTCTGAGGATGATTTCTTCGTACAAATGATTTGATGAAGTCGAAAATGAGTGAATTAAATTTGGATTTTAAGGTGGTGATAAGCCGATTGGGTTTTGGTTTGGACACTGAAAATAAATGAAATAAAATGTAAAATAGAACTCCTTGAGCATTTAGATTGCCCCGAGTTTAAGATCTAGGCTAACTTGAGTGGTCCCAGGGTTAATTTCCTCGCGTTGGGGAGGGATGACATATAGTCATCTCCCGACCGGATCTTCATTGGCATTAAAACCCTAAACCCTAATAATTTTCCTTTTGATGAGAAAGCATTTATTTAACATTTATGGTTCCCTCACAGTGAAAATCTATCTTGACTCATCCTACGATGATTCGTAAAGGGTAACTAATGAGTCTCGATAGATCTAAAAATAAGAATCACTTTGAACCACTAAAGATTACCAAGTATTTATCAAAGGATGCACTTACGGTGAAAACATAACCCATAACCTACTTCCGGTGTCGTAGAGCAACTAATGGATATCAGTGTATCTAAAGCTAAGAATACTTGAACCTAGAAAGCTTGCCAAGTATTGGCGAAAAGTACATCAGCTTTAAACCTAGAGTTAGAATTTGGGAACCAAAATGTAAAAACTCTTCAACGTGAAAAACGGGAACCACCGTGACTGTAGATCCTTTGATGCCTTTTACTTCCAAGAAGGAAGTGGTTTTAGCCACTCATCCTCCAAGTTGTCATCCTTGGAGATTGTTTGGCAACAAGAAAGGGAGAGAAAGAGGAGAGAAGAGAGGAGCTGAGCAAAGGCTGCTAGCGTCTTGAAAGATTAAAGTTAGTTAGGGTTACAAAGTTATGGGGGTTTATATAGTCCACCCAAATGTGTGAAAATACTAAAACACCTAAAATATGAAATTACATAGGGGCTATAATGGTAATACACCAAAACGGGGTCGTTTAGGATCAAATATACAAAAATCACAAGGTAGCAATTTAAGCTATGCGAGGGTTTATTTGGCATAAGCGAGAATTTAGCTAGTCTGCGAAATTTTGCTAACCCTATGAAATTCTGAGGAGATAGCGAGGTGAGAGATTTGGCTATCAGCGATGAATTTAAGCTGGCTAGCGAGGAATTTAGCTAGCCTAGCGAGTGGATAAAGCGAGAGTGGAGAATTTTAAGCTAGATGCAGGTGGGTTTAGGCTGGCTAGCGATTTCGCTAGCCTAGCGAAAATTCTCAATTTCGCTAGGATTGCGAAATTTTCGCTATGATTGCGAAATTTTCGCAATCCAGTAGTACCGCAATCATAAGCATCTTGAATCGCTGTTTTCCTCACTTTGCATCTCGGCTTGCATCTGCGCCTTGAAATCCTAAATTCCTTTATTTTTTGATGGTTGAAAACAGGTGATTCCTTAGCATTCGGCACATATCTTGTCGTAAACTTAAACATAATTGGTGAGGTACGCAAAGACTTGCAAAATCACGAAACAAGCTCGAAATGGCATTAATTGGTACTAAGTGGACTGAACACATCAATTGGCAGTGATATGATTAGTCTGTAAAAAAGCACTCCAAAACCTATCTTGAATAGGAATGCAGTAACTTTTTGGGCACTAATCACACCCCAACCGACACGTTGTAGTCCATAGCAATGCTAAAACAACAGCTGGATGTGCGGTGCTTTACAAAAATGTATTTAGGTGAAGCAAGTGTATGTCTGGTGGCTCTACCTTTAAAATGAGCAAATTTACACCTGTTAAGCCCAGGCAGGAAGGCCAAAACCATATAAGAACAAGTTTTAGGGCAACATCGGTTCCAAGAAAGTCAACTTGAATTTCCACCCAATCTAATTGTTCTAAGGTAACGGTCAGGCAATAAAGCGCCAAAGCTATTCCCTCCCCAGCTAGCTCTTTGCCCGGCCTTAAATGTTGAGCAAACACAAATAGGATTAAGCTACATATATTTCTTTGACTAAATTGTAGGGTGCGATACTAGAAACTCGACTTCACCAAAGTCCGTGTGAGGGTCCACAGGCGACTCCAGGTGAATTAAGGTTTAGGGCACCAAGCCAAAGGATCCTTGACCACAAGCTCTGCGAGCAACGGGACTCGAGATGATTTAAATTAAGCACCTACAATACGCTAAACTCTACCCATTCACCAGTGTAACGAACACTAAGTCGATGACTCGACCAATTAAGGCTTAGGGCATCGGACTTGAAAGCTTTTCGCCGTATACCCCTCGGGCCAGGTGCTCGGGTTTCGTGAGAAATTAATCCACGACTTTATTTTTCTTTTCTTCTTTTTCTTTTTCTTTTGCTTTTTCTTTTCTTTTCCTTTTTGGAAGACTACATTAGCCTTCATACATTGGTAAAACTAACCTATTATGGGTCATCAACAACTCTAAGGCCGGCTTTGCATAGTGAAAAGAGGTGTATAGCTTCGCAACCTATTGGTACAATCTGGTGTGCAGTGTGTGGATTAGCTAAAGGGGGAAAGTTCAAGGTTGAATATGCTGAAACCTCGATTGACTAAAAACTAAATCATGCATGGAATTGTTCTATCATTAAGGTAACATACAGGGTTTCAATTGTCCAACTAAAGGTAATAGTAGAAACACAACAAAAAGACCACTACCTACTATTGGCTAATACTTACATCTGAGCAATCTTAGCACAAAATAGTAGGCGGTTAATAAAGGTAAGCGAAACAAATGTGATAGATGTCACTCCCAGCTCTAACTTCTCCCTGACCAAAGTATAAGCGTGTCTCCTTTGGGTAGGATTGGAAAATGAGAGTGAGTGTGACCACCTCACTCTCGTGGTGGTGTATCGTCGGTGGATACGAAGGCTGGCTGCGGCTCTTCCGACATATCGAAATTTCTTTGGGCCAGGCGGGCAAATCTTAGAGTTCGGATGCTCCCAGTCGGTAGGCACCCCGAAGATAACCAGCGTGCCATGCAATGTAAATGTTGCTTGTCTTTGATGTAGTGGCGGAGGAAGCACATGCGATGGCCACTAATTTCCCAATGTTTTGCAGCCTGTCCGGTGATGGGGTGGCCTTGGTGGTGGGTCTTCGGGGTTTTATGTTGGGATTGGGCTCTGCGGGATATACATAGTCGAGTGGAGGGAGCTGCGCGTGGGCATTTGGTGTCTTGGGCGATTAGCGGTGGTGTTGTTGGTCTGTGGGAATTGGTTGGAGACATTCTTTTGGGCACTTCCACTTCTTTTGTTTGCCCTCCTCGTATAAAGGGAAGGGTTTTAACTTTTCTTCTCCCTTGGAAAAACAACTGACACACGTAGCCGAGGATTCAAACAATCCTTGGATAATTCAATAAATCCTATAAAAACCTCGTGGTAATTTATTGTTGTCTTGTTCCTCTTCCATGGTGTCAGCTTTGGCACTCCTCTCCCGATGGACATTGTTGTGGCGATTGATAAGGTTTTTAGTGGAGTCTTGCAAGTTGTCCCATTTATGCTCATAGTCATTTTCAGCCCGTCTATTTTCTTGTTCAAATTGTCTTCCCACAATGACAATTTTAAGATTGAATAGACTTTAATCTCACTATTCTCTTCCACAAAGAGTCATCTACTATCAGAGTAAGGTCAGAAATAAACTGTTCAAATGGAGGGATTAATTTGTAATTGTTTGAGGTAGTGAGGGTCGAAGCATAAAATGGGGGTTCAGGAGGAGCATATTGTGGAGGGTCTTGGTTCCCATGAGGTGGTGTGATTCCCAACTATGGTTGTAAGCACTGCCATATGGTGAACTCATCCATTGGTTCTATAGTCCTCGTGGACCTATATTCATAGTTCCTCTCCACAGGTTGCTGACTTTGCCATGACTGGTTTATGTAATCCCTCATTGACATGTATGCAATACGGTGGAGTAACTGGATTTTTAATCAGGAATGGATTCTATAGCGAAAAGCGAGCGACACGAACAGCACAAGCGATCCTCTTTGCCCAGCATTTTTTTTTTTTTTTTTTTTTTTTTTAACGGTGAGAAATAAAACTAAGAAAAAATGATGACAAAATGATAAAGAAATTCACCAGACTTGTGATGAGGATCACAAGTGTTCTGACTCGTCACTTGCACTAAGGCACCATCCACGGCAGGCATCACATTTGATTACCGTGCCACGGTAGGGTGGCGGAATCAGCAAATTTGTATTCTAAGTTCCTCCTCTTGCCCGTGGTCAAAACTCTTTGCGATACGGTGGTCTAGAGATTCGAACACGGGGATGGGTTTCTTCGTACAAATGATTTGAGTGAAGTCGAAAATGGTGAATTAAATTTGGATTTTTAAGGTGGTGATAAGCAGTGGGTTGGTGGTTTGGACGAGAGCCAATGAAATAAAATGTAAATAGAACTCCTTGAAGCATTGGGCCAGGTTTAGATCCTAGGCTAGTGAGGTCCTAGGGTTAATTTCCTCGCGTTGGGGAGGGATGACATATAGTCATCTCACCGAGGCAGGATCTTCATTTGGCATTAAAACCTAAACCACAATAATTTTCCTTTTGATAGAAAGCATTTATTTAACATTTATGGTTCCCTCTGGTGAAAATCTATCTTGACTCATCCTCTATTGATTCGTAAGGGTAACTAATGAGTCTCAATGGATCTAAAAATAAGAATCCAGACAAGATTGCAAGAGTATTTATCAAAGAGGATGCACTTACGGTGAAAACATAACCTTAACCTGCTTCCGGTGGCTCGTAAGAAGCGGTAATGGATATCGTATCTAAAGCTAAGGCTGCGAGACCTAAAAGCTTGCAAGTATTGGCCAAAGAAAGTACATCAGCTTTAAACCTAGAGTTTAGAAATTTGGGAACCAAAATGTAAAACTGCTGCGTGAAAAACGGGAGGCCACGACCTGCCCGGATCAACTAGTAGCCTTTTTACTTGAAGGAAGTGGTTTTAGCCACTTTCGTCCTCGAGTTGTCATCCTTGGAGGGTGTTTGGCAACCAAGAAAGGGAGAGAAAGAGGAGAGAGAAGAGAGGAAACTGGAAACAAAAGCTGCTGCGTACTGAAAGATTAAAGTTAGTTAGGGTTACAAAGTTATGGGGGTTTATATAGTCCACCCAAATGTGTGAAAATACTAAAACACCTAAAATATGAAATTACATAGGGGCTATAATGGTAATACACAAAAGCGGATAGTTTAGGATCAAATATACAAAAAATCACAAGGTAGCAATTTAGCTGTACGGGGGTTTCGCTAGCATAGCGAGAATTTCAGCTAGTCTAAGCGAAATTTAAGTAGCTGTAGGAGATTCTGCGAATAAGCGAGTCGAGGAAAATTCGTATCAACGGTGGTTCGTAGCTAGCGAAATTTCGCTAGCCTAATGAGATTGACGAGATAGCGAAATTACAGATTTTAGCAAGGCACGATAAATTCGCTAAACTAGCGAAATTTCTCTAACCTAAGCGAAAATTCTCAATTCGCTAGGATGCAATTTTTCGCAATCGACGAAATTTCCTTGTCATCGCGAAAATCACAGGATGCGCCTTTTTTCCTCAGCTGCGTCTCACTTGCATCTGCGCATTCAAAATCCACTTCAAATTCTTTATTTTTTGATGGTTGAAAACACGTGATTCCCTTAGCATTCGGCACATATCTTGTCATGAGCTTAAACACGAGTCGTGAGAATACGCAGACACCACCAAAATCACCAAAAACAAGCTCGGAATGGCATTAGTGGTACTAAGTGGACCTGAACACATCAATTGGCTTAATTGATATGATTAGTACGCAAAAAGCACTCAAAACCTATCTTGAATAGGGCTCAAAATAGCACTTTTTGGGCACTAATCAGTGCTAGACCAACTTCTTGCTAGAGAGTGGAAATTCTTATAGTTTTAGAAAGTGAGAGAGTTACAGAGAGGCTAGAGAGGAAAGGAGGAGAAAGGCAGAAGGAAGCAGTTTTTAGTGGAAAAAGTTCACTAAGGTGTGTAAACATGATCTTTGAGGCCTTTGTTGTATTTCTATTGGACTTTGGATTTATATTCTAGGGTTTGTTAGGATTTCATCCTAACCACATATTTGATGAAAGGTGAGTTTGGGTAGGACACCCAAATTGTAAAAGAATAGGTTTTGTGAAGATGGCGTGTGTGTGTGTGTGTCGAGAAGTCTTTGTCCGGCTTTCCCTTGACCCCATGGCGGTGTTTGTGCATAAGTTGGCCTAAAAGAACTCAGGCTGGATGATTCTAGTTGGAGAAGAAGCCCGAGACCTATCCTTCAGATGTCTAGAAGAAACCAGAACTAAGCCCTACCATAGACCATGAATTTGAGGTTGAAAGTCAAATCTGATTAAATCCCATGTTACGGAGCAGTTCTGTTTTTAGTCATAAGTTAGTTAGATTGATCCAAATCATTCAAAATCCTTCTCAAAGTAGCCACATAGGGAGTAACTTCATGAAAGGATGGCCAAATTATGGCTCATTTGTTTATAATTTCGTCAAAGTAAGGGTGAAGAGAGGGTGCAGTTACGATCCCACTGGAAATACTCGAGGAGTCGGAGTGTAAAAACCATAACTTTTGATTTTAGTCCGAATGGCCTGATTTAGAGGAAAGCTGTGAAAAGCTAAGAGATAGGGAACTTTTGGTCAGAAGACAACAGTGAACAAAAGCATGTATGGCTAGTCCAAAATTGTAGTGGAAAAAAAAAAAAAAAAAAAAAAAGGGTCTTGAGATAGAATTTGAAAAAGTCTGAAGTGTTGTGTGTCAACATTTGTGTTACCCCTAATAAGGGGTGTTAAATGTTGATCCTAGAAATTGTAAAAAGAGTGCACTTGGGGATCAAGGTTTATCATTGGAAGGTATAAGATATATGTAGGTCGGTGGTTACTTAAAGTAATAGACCACTTGAGTAATTTTATGTGACACCCAGTTGGCCAGGGGCTAAGAGATCATATGACTTGTTATTTGCGAGATCCTTTGGAGCGCCTCGGTTTGACTTCCTTGGGAGACTTGCGGGATTTTTGAATCAAGGAAGGTAGGGGATCTTATAACCTTCTCCACCTTGTATTGTAGTTTAGTGTTGTAGAGATTAATGCCATTCAGTGCTTTGGTATGTGATTTTCTAGTGATATATAAATGTATATTTTTATATATATGGGAAGTCTTTGAATTAAGCGGTACATGATGTTTTAAATATCCATGTGGTTGAATGCTTTGTGAACTTGTTTTAAAGCATGACATGGGTATGAGGCGTAGTAGTAGGATTGATGTAGTGGACGGGGCTGATGACTAGTCCACACAGGTTGTAGTCGAGAAGGTCACCGAGATATACGGGATGTGGGCATATCCTGGGTGAAGTAAGTCCCGATGGTTGTCGTTGTTGGGATGATCGGCTAGTCACGGGTGAAAGCTGAAAGAGTCCTTGATGAGGGGTTGAGATGGTGGTAGTATTGCATTCCATGTGTTTCCATCATCAACCTATTCTTTGTAAAATGCTTTCGTATTTTGAGATATTTTGAATTATGTATAAATTGAAATGTTTTATAGGCATGGCTTGTTATGGGATTCACTCTTGAGTTGTCGACTCACCCCCATTATTTCCCTCCACCTTAGATGCAGTGCGAGACGTGCGTGAGCATGAAAGTTGGACTGCGGGGTTTTTTGAGGATGGGAAGTTTGTATGCCGGCCTTGGCTTGTTGGTGGTTGGGCATATTTTGATGGATATTCGAGTGTTATGGATATTCTACTTTGTATATTTGGACGAGTTGGTATCTTTTGTGGATCATTGTATGTTTGGCTTGAAAGTAGCAGCCACTAGTTTGGAACTTTATTGTAAAGTATTTATTTTGATCAAGTGTAAGTGTATAGTTTGGTACATTGAGGAATTAACTGTCTGGAGTATGTGTGTATGTTTGGAGACACGGAGTAGTGTTTTATTTACGTTTCCGGGTGATTACTCCCAGTGGGTTTAGACTCAGGATTATTGAAAAAATCGGTGGTAAAATAGTAACATAAATCACCCAGGTGGCATTCGAGGTGTGACATATTTGTATAAAAGAATTGTAACTAAATTAACTTTGGAATTTGTGTATAAATAGTCGGGTGTGTAATTATGGTAAGAAGGTCATGATCGGACTCTTCTGATTTGTAAAATTAAGCGTTTATTTTTCATATTTAGATTTAATGTGAATGAAATGGGTCCGATAGGGATTATATTAGGGATATGGATAGATGGACCACACAGTAAATTCGATACTACTTCTGTTGAAACCCTGGATGGGGTTATAATTATACTGGTATACAGGTTGTATGTTGGGTAGAGCTCCTGAGCAAGAAGACTCTCTTGATTTTTTGTGAAATATGGATCCCGATAAATTGGACCGCAATGATGTGGTATCGGGTCTGAAATCTGAGGAATTCCGCGAGGTTGTGGTTATCAACGGAATCCCGGTTGGGCGTTGCACATAAGAAGAGACATTGCCCTTCATGATAAGTAAATAGTTGCATAACAATGGAATGAATCATTTGTCATGTAACCTACTAGAATAGGTAAAGTTTGACACAATTCATAAACTTGACACAAACTCAACAAGTTTTTTGCATGCTTGGGTTGATTATAATCGTGTTTGGATAAAATTTGTATTGATCCATATAACCCGTTTAATAAATAGATTATATTTCTGTCATTATGCATGAATCGAAAGTGATCCGAATTGACACGTTTAATTACTATGTAAATTAAAATTTTACCTAGATTAACCCATTTAATATGTTATTTATGTTAAATTGTAATTCATATAAATATAAATGATCAATTAATAAAGGGGTTATATGTGTCGTGTTACCTAATTATTAATTGGTTCGTGTTTGAATTTGTAATTTTGACACGATTATTATTCGTGTCATATTCAGGTTAACGAATATAATGTTATTCCTATATATTGACACGACCCGAACACGAAATGCGGATACGAATTGCTACCCCTATAAATTACATGAATAAATTTCATTTATAAGAGCTGTAAAAAAAAATCATTTATAAGAGCATTGTGGCATACTACTACAAAGCTTAAATGATGAGTAGTTTCAATACGTAAAGTAATTTTGATATTTGAGGAAATTAAAGTGACTTGGAAAATGTAGGAATTAATATAAAAGACATTCTTTTGATTCAATTGATAGCAATCAAGCGAAAATGTGGAGCAACCTACAATCAAACATTCTGATTTATTGTTTTTGAAATAGAAATTTCATTTATTCAAATTAACAATACATCCTATTGAAATATAATCAAATTTGATAAAAATACTATAAGATGATACAACATCTAAGTTAATAGCACTAACATGATGACTCGACATAAAGCTTATATATTTGAAAATTCTATAATGACTAGAATTCATAACATTCCAGTTCTACATCACATTGACACCCTGATTTGAATTAGTGTCTATCAATGTGAAACCCCGAGAAAATCTAATTTTATGAAAAAGAGTAAAACGGTAATTTTGGTCAAAATCCGAAATTTTTCTAGATCTCGGATGATGAAACGGATTTCATCGTTGGAATGGTCTCGCGAAATCTAGCTACCAAAGTCGAATTTACGTCAAATTCGAGACGAGTGAATTTCACATTTTCCGAGGCAGGGTGTCGAGTCTTGTAAAACGAGTTTGAGAGACATGTGATGTGACAAAAGTCACCTACTACATGTACCCATGTGACACATGTTACATGATTAGTGAGATGATGGAGATGAATGGCTTAGATTAAGCCATGTGTCAAAAGATTCAAATAGTTAAATGAGGGGACACAAGTGGAATTAATGAAAAGTTTAAATGAGTATAAGACAAAAGAGCAAATAGTCTTCTTCTTCATTTTTGAGACACAAATCGGTAAAAACGTGCAGTGGGTGGCTGGTTTGAGTTTTTAGAGAGAGAGAGAGTGGTTTCTCTCTAGATTTCCCGCCGTTCGGACCGTCGGTTCGCTTCGGGCCAAGAAGTAAAGCTGTTCTACGTGAAGGCTGGCGTGGTTTCTTAGATTTGAAGTGGGTTCAGGCAACTCCAAGGAGATGAGGAGTCCTCCTCCTACTTGTGTTATTCTTTGGCTAGATTAATGAATGGTTAGGGATATTAAGGAAGCGAGACTAGTGCGTGACTGCGGTCTCAAAATACTTGAGCAAGTGAGAAGATATAGTGTGGCCATGAGCAGTCGCAGGCCCTGGGGTTTCAACATTCACGTGTATTGTTATTGTGATTTTTGTGTGTTTGGGTGATTCAAAATGAATTATTTGATTAGTTCATTATCCCATGTGAAATTTAATTTTGGTGTTATTAGTTTGCAAATTGAATAACATGATTTATGAGAGTTAATTATGTTAGTATATACATGTTTTTATATATTAGCATGGTGGCTTGGAATTGTGTGAGAAATAATATGTGAATGCATGTAATTAAATGCGTTAACATGATGTGGAATTATGTAAAATATAATTGTGTGTAAGCCATTGGAAATGAATTGTAATTAGCTCAGTGAGCTAATTTTGATGTTATTGATGTGAATTAAATAACATGTGGCATGTATGTAAATTTTGTTAATATATGTGTAAATGATATATTGGCATGTGTGGTTTGAAATGGCATAATGCATTTCATATGCACCGGGGCAACCTAGAAAATTAGGTGTGAGTGCATGGCATGAAAGAAATGAAAAGGAGGTTTTTCTCGCATTGGCTTAGGCATGCATGAGGGAGTCGGTGAGGACTCGAGACACGGGATTGGGTATGTAGACATTCAAGTAGGATCATGTATTTGCTTGAGTGTGTGTTTATGTTGGATCATTGCATGTGCACTTAGGTGGGGAGTAACGCATTGATTCGTGCCACGGTAGGGTGAGCGGAATCAACAATATTTGTTTCCTATGTTCCTCCTACTGCCGTAGTCAAGCTCTTCGATGTAGCGGTCTAGGATCGAACACGGGGATGGGTTTTCTTTGTACAAATGATTTGAGTGAAATCAAAACTGGTGAATTAAATTTGGATTTTCAGGTTTGGTTAAAAATAGTGAGGTTTTGGGGTTTAAAGAGCGAAATAAAATGCGAAAAATAAGAAAAGAACTCCTTGGAAGTCTCGAGACCCTTTGGATTAAGGTTTTAGGGCGACTAACATGTCCTCGGGGTCTTTTCCTCGCGTTGGGGGCATGACATAGTCATTTCCAGGCCGGATCTTCATTTGGCTTTAAAACTAAACCTATGATTTTCCCTTTTGAAACATACTTTAAATGGGGCATAAATGTTCCCTACTTAGTGGCCACATCTCAAGAAAACCTAATCCACGATAACTAGCAGGAGACAACCTTGAGCCTCAATGGATCTAGTGAAGTATCCATTGAACCCAGCTTGCGAATACACATTAGAGAGCAGGGTTAAAGTTTTTAGCCTAAGTGAGACGGGCTTAAACAACCATAAATGCGTGTGTTAAACGAGAGGACGTGCGTTACCTCAAGCGTTTACTTGATGGCCGTCCTCTTCAAGGAGGAAGAGGCTAGCCAACCATCCTACGAGTTGTCATCCTCGGAGTGTTTGTGTAGAAAGGGAGAGAAAATGAGAGAAAAGGGAAGGGGCTTGGAACCTAATTTTATTCACGGCCAAAAAAATCGTCCCACTACGGTGTATGCAAAAATGACATGTAGCCTTACAAGCCAAGTGAAATGCCATACAGTCAAACATAAGTGGTGATAAGAGGTAGAAAGGAGAAAAACCAAAAATTGCCATTTGCAGACGTCAGCGGGAATGGTATTGGAGGCAGTGCTCGGGATGCACGGTGCGCGGGAAAACCTTCTGCGGTGGAATTTTGAATTTCTTCACATTTGCTCTTTCCTTCGATCTTTGATGCGCAATGTTGATTTGATTTGAATTCACCGATGCTTGGATCGACTCTGACAATTTCGGCATAGTGGCTTCATAGCGTAAAATTTGCCACAAATGTGATCATTAAAATAGTAGGGACCTTAATGTGAAAATCGGGTCAATTAGAATGATTAGTACACAAAAGCACTCAAAACCTACGTAAATAGGGCTCAAAAATAGCACTTTTTGAGCCTTTAATCCTTATGTAGGAGATTTTCCTCTTTGGGCATTGCTCGCCATATCTAGGATCATGTTGAGTGGGGAGGCTGTTCGAGAAGGCAGGTATAATAAGAGTCGATTTTAGAAAGAAAGTCGGATTGTGGCTTTGATGTTTTTGTTTAACATGTATTAAAATTTTAAATCTTAATATATGTTTGTGGCCAAGTGATGTATCAATAAACTAATACATCCTGGACCTGGACCTTATTTTGATGGAGAGTATGATGTGTGAGCTTGATGTAGCCAATTTTTTCTCATGTATGGGTCTCATGAAGTGAGACAAGGTATTCGCGGGTTATTGGGTTGCCAATGAGACACCACAGGGTTTTGGGGCGTCCTGATAAAATAAGCTTTGATATGCAAGTAAAGCAAAACAGCACCATCGTAACAAGCGTGAAACCAACTTACACGCTATAAGAAAGGCTATGAGATTATAATTTTTAGTTGTGGTAAAAAAATTCACAACTAAAGCATATTTTAGTCTCATGTATTTAGGCCCGCAAACTAATAAGAGTGGAACTAATGGGTACGCAATTATAGAGATTATATAATTTACTTGAGAAATGATGAGGTGCTTCCATATGTAAAGCTAATAGTCACAGATAGATCATTCCCGCAACCAATGACCCATTCTAAAACAAAATTCCCTCTCGCTTAAAACCCATATGAACTCGCTCAAAACCCATCTGAACTCTTTTACTTTCTCTTTGTTTCTCTCTGTTTGCATGAATGAAATTAACATATTATTTGTACCAATAAGGTGTTGCATTAAGATGACAATGAAAACACAAAAAAAACAAATAACGAGTTTATGGAGCAGATCATGTTATAAAAATGAAAAATGATTACCAGCTGCACCGCCGCTGCCCTTAGGGTTTCACCATGGTTGATTGATAGGATTAATTGATGATTGAAGAGAAAATCGATAAAGGAGTTTGATTACAGGCTTGAATACTGTAGTTTGTCTGCGTGATGCAAGGTCGTCTCAGACTAATGCCACCTACAATAGGATACTCTCTTGGATCGTTCTACGATCAAGTTCAAAGGGAAAAAGTGAAGTCGCCACAATTAATTATGGAATGAATGATTGATAAGTCGATGGGATGAAGATGTCACAATCAACTATGGAAGGGTTGATTGAGATAAATAATGGAATGAAAACAGTGTAAATCAAACTATAGATCAGACAGATGATAAAATCAGTCAGTGGAGACAAGCCTTACAATCATTGGAGAAAGTTGGATTAGTCAGTTGATGAGAATGACCTTCTGTCGACATGGAAGGGTTTATTGACTCAAGTCGATGGGATGAGCATGAGAAAAATCAATAAGTTCAAAGAAGGATTATTTGGAAGGAAATAAAGAGAGAAGACTCTCACAATTTTTTAATTAATATTCTTCTATATAAATACATTATAAACATATCAACATATGAGCTACAAGCTAGAAAGGAAATAAAAGAAATATCTCTTGCGATCTTTAACCTAAATCACACACAGAAAACAAGAAAATAGAAACATTCTAATAAAAATAAACTAGAAGCTAAGCTCAACTGAGAAAAAATAAATAACTTGGCATGTAAGCCATACAATATGATCTAGAAAACATGCAATACGTTTAAATTATTCTAGAACTTGATTAACATATTTAGTGCATCTTGATATTCTTTCATACGCTCTGAAACCTACCTTTTAGGAACTTTAAGGCATTTAAGATCATGCTCAACTGCATCATATCCTTCTGAAAAGATTTGTCCCCAAATGTTCATTGACATAAATAGTTCTCTTTTTTCTTTTCTTTATTTTTTTTTTGAAAAATTGAAACTTTGTTTTGAAAAAATAAACTTTAAAGAATAAACAAACACTGGCAAGAGCTGTATGAGTACCAAATTGAGTACAAGACCTGTGATCGACCTACTAACAGGCTACTATTTTGGATCGTTCTATGATTAGGTTTGAAGGGGAAAAGTGAAGACTCCATAATCAATTATGGAATGATTGATTGATAAGTTGATTAGATGAAGACTCCACAATCAACTATGGAATGGATGATTGATAAGTCGATGAAATGAAGATGCCACAATCAACTATGGAAAGGTTGATTGATAAGTTAGAAGACAGTGAAGAGCGGCCTGATAAATATGGAAGAGGCTAGATGATGAACAAATAAGATGATGCTGCAATCTACCACCATGGAAAGTTGGAATTGATATTAGATGGGAATAAAACGTAATAATCAACTCTGGAAGGGTTGATAGAATGAGTGGCTGGATAGAACACTATAGAAAAATCGATAAATTCAAAAAGTTCTTTGGAGAACCAAAGAAGAGAAAGATTCTCATAATTTTTAATTATAATATTTGTATCAGATACATTATAAATATCACCTTTTACTAATAAGATGCATATAGCAGCACCTTGCCAGAGAACTATATGATCACGATGTAGCAGTAGAAGATCATATGTGTACCAAAGGGCTATAATTAGTTGATTGCCATAGTAGTATTTTTGGAAGTTGTTTTTAACGATAAAATTGTAAAGTTTTCAAAGAATGGTGGCACTTTTGCAATTAAGAGAACGGAGGTGAAATGCAGTCTTGAAACTTTAATTGGTCAAAGGATAATATCATCGCTCAGAACGCGGCTCGTTGGAAGCTGAAGACCTCTAGATCTCGGATGATGAAACGGACTACGCCATTAAGACTATAAGCAGAAATTAGTGACTAGAAAAGTTTAGATCAAATTATGAGATAAACGAGAATATTTTTCTGATTCACGGGTGATAAGCAGATTAGTGACTTGGGGCAGGGATTTTGAAAAATTAAATCAGAATAACTTTGAGACTAAGTTAATTGAAAACAATCAGACGAAAATCAATAAATTATTTGAGCTTGGCTGGGATACGAATGAGGCAATATAAGCCATGTATCAAATAATAATAATAATAATAATAAAAATAAAAAATAAATTGATAAAGGAAAAGTCAAAAAGGGAGAAGGCCATATTTCGGCCCAGAGAGTTTGTAGAAAGAGAGATTTAGGCTCTGTTTGGGGTTGCGATGAAAAAAAGTGCGATTTAGAAATGTGCGTTTAACAAACTGTGGTTATAAAACTGCGTTTTACAAACAGTGAAACACGTTTGGTTAAGTTACTGCGATGTAGAATTGATGTTTTTACATGTTTGGTAAAACTTTGATTAAAAGTGTGGTCAAATATAAAATTACCAAAAGGGATAGTTGACATATATCTTCACTGATATTAATATTAATAATTTTAAACTAATGTTGTTAATAATTAATAAAAAAAGCAATATAAATAGATGACAAGAACATAGTATAATGACTAATAACAAAATAGGCTAGAAACATAAAAATTATTAAATTTAACATTTCCAATATTTTGCAGTGCTAAAGCTGCTTTTTCAAGAAAGATTTGTTAATCTTAATTTAAGAAAGTTTCTCTTATTTTTAAACATGAGAGATATTATAAGTCAAAAGAAACCTTTTCAAGAAAAAGCGGTTATATAAAGAAGAATAAACCAAACATAGACTATAATATGATGAATGAGTTGATGAACAACATTCTCTAACAGAGACTTAGTTAATTGACTAGTGTGGAGAGATGATAAAAATAATTCATGACTAATGGAGATCATGACTGAAGAAAAAATAATATTTTGAAGTTTAAGTGAAATATAAAAACTTGTGTTTATTTTCTTTACTAATGACTTTTCAGTTGAAGAATTTGGCATAATCCCAGATTTTCATTAGGTTAATTTGTAAATCTATTGATAAACTGCACTTTAAAATTTTCTATGCCAAGCTAATTCATAGGTCACATCTCAATTGGTACTCAGTTCATCAAAAGCAACAAACTCAATATATCAAAAACTTAACAGTTATTTTTATAGCTTCACCAGTAAGGGTGGCGGTAATCAAGCTTTGCAACCCGTGCACCCAAATATTAAAAATGAAAATTCATTGAAGAATAATAGTAGAACAGATTTCTTTAGAAGAATAAAATATGAAAAATTCACAGCTTTTATATTTGGTTCATTATATCATAAAAATTATTAGAGGTTATTTTGTCAAGAAAACAAAAACATGACATATAATTTCAATTTTGTGATAGAAAAAACGATCTTACCTTATAAATAGTTTTAAATCAAATTGTGATTGACCACCATAGATTTTGAAATTAACCAAACAACCAAAGCTGCGTTTAGACCTAAAACAAGTTTTGCTACCTCTAACCTTGATTTTAATACAACTTAATGAGCCTTATTTATTTATTTTTTCTTCTTTTCTCTTCTCTCTTAGATCTATGTAAATAGAATGAAATGAGTTTTCATCGAAGACGAAAACAAAAGTTAGTCACATAGCAGAGGGCCTACAGCGTGGAGCACAAAATCTTAACATTCGTCAAACTCCAAGTGTTAGAATTTTCATACTTGTAATGCTTCTATCCTAAAAGTCATTTAATGGCTTAGGATTTTCTTAGAAAACTGCAAAGTATATTCAATCTAAGCCCTTGGACTAGTTTAGGAATTTTTGGGACTATTTTTCGACAGTCCGGGCTGAATTTCGATACTATTTTCGAACAATTCTGGTTGAAATTTCAAAATTGTTTTCAAACAGTCCGGCGAGGAATTTCATAACTATTTTCGAGTGTTCTTGGACTCTACGGAAGCCCGCCCAGTACAAGATGGAGCCCCATCACTGTGGGTAACATTTAAAATTTATCTTTAAAAAGTTACAAATATAACTCACAGTGTTAGTGCTTGGGTGTGATGGCAGCTTATGGTCAGCCATTGAATATGTAAGGCAAAAGTGGAGCGGAAAGTACAGTCTTGCCTCAGTGTCTCAGCAGAAAAGTAGTGTTCTAAACTTTATTTTTCAATACTAGTGTATTGTTTATAAATCGTTTTACGATTTGTATGTTATGGTTTTAATTGTTAAACCATATTTTAAAGCTTATGATTTTGATATGTTAAACCATATTTTATAAAGCAAGCAAGCAAGCAATATGTTTTATTAAGAAAGCAAGCAAGCAAGCAAACTTATATTATAGTTTTAATTGTTACATGCATTTTAAAACTTTTATAGTTTTTGATTTCTTAAACCATATTTTATAAAGCAATCAAGCAAGAAAAATTATATTTTATAAGTAAGGCCTTAAGAAATCCCTAGTTTTAAGCAAGCATTACCGGTCAAAGGTATTCCGTACATGCACGGTGAAGTTAGGACATGATTGCATTGCATTGTAGATTTGCATTATGGCATATTAGGAGGCAGACAAAGAGTACGACTGAGTATATAAAGAAGGCCGCTAGCTAGTTTATGTGGTGATGAAGCATTCCACCGTATTTACCGGAATAGTGACGTGGGACACGAGGTCCTCCATCTAAGCATCAGAGACAAGTTTCTCGTGTTTACCAAGGTACTTGGGTGATGTGGACACGAGGTCCTTCCACCGACACGGTAGAGACACAGGTTTCCCGTGTTTACCAGGGTACTTAGGTGATGTGGACAGGAGATCCTTCTACCAGCACGGTAGAGACACAGGTTTCCCGTGTTTACTAGGGTACAGCAAGCAAGAAAGGCCTCCAGTGGTTGATCTTTATTTTTATAAGCGTTTTACATACAGCTTTAAATCGACCATTGATAAGCAAGCAAGCAGTTTATAAAAGTTTTATAAACTTTTATAAGCAATGACGATTTATAAAGTTTTATAAACTTTTATAGCAAAGCAAGCAAGCATTTCATGAAAAGTTTTAAAAACTTTTATAGCAAAGCAAGCAAGCAGTTTATAAAAAGTTTTATAAACTTTTATAGCAAAGCAAGCAAGCAGTTTATAAAAAGTTTTAGAAACTTTTATAGCCAAGCTCAACAAGCGATTTATGAAATGTTTTAGAAACTTTTATAGCAAAGCAAGTAAGGTTTTCTGAAAATGTTTTGTAAAAGATAGTTTTACAGTTTTGAGACATTTTCAAAAAAAGCAAGCATTTTATAAAGCATACACTCATTGAGCTCTTTTAGCTCATTATTTTCTTGGTTTTAAAAATTATTTTTCAGGTACAGGTATGCCGACCACTAGGACAAATCAGGATCCTCCTGACTACTAGTTATATATATTGTAAGAAAATACTTTGAACTTGTATAGTTGTGCATATGTGATTAGTGCCCAAAAAGTGCTATTTTGAACCCTATATTAGATAGGTTTTAGTGCTTTTGCCCGCGCTAATCATGTCATTATGCCAATTGAAGTGTTCAAGTCTTCTTAGTATCACTAATGTTTTGAGGATATTTTTGGTTGTTTTGCGGAGTTTTTGGGCGTACTTTGGGAGTTCGATATCGAGACATATGATGAATCCTTGAAGATTGAACTTAATTGTCGTACATCAAACGGACCAATCAAAGAAAGAATGAAGGCAAAGTGATGGAAATCAATGCGAAAGAGGAGCAAAAGGCAAGCGATTGCAAATCGGCAATCCCGGGAATTTCGCTAAGATTGCGAAATTTGTTGGGATTGCGAAAATTCCTTGACCTTGAAAATTTAAGCAATCTTAGCGAAGTGATAATTTTCTCTAGACCCCTGAGAATTTTTCGCTAAAGCACTATTTCTAGCGGGAGATTTCACGTTTTCGCTACTCACCGAGATTTCGCTAAGCTAGCGGGAATTTCGTAATAGCGAAGTGAGGGTCTGGCGGGAGATTTCTTGTTTTGCTATCTCTTGGTGATTTCGCTACTGTGAAATTTTTAAGCTGGCTAAGCGAAATTTTAAGCTACCTATGAATTTGTATGCTGTAAGCGAGGAATTCAACATTGTCACTTTTGTAATTAATGTAAACCGACTTCCAATTTTGGTGTATTACTCCCTTGTCCACTAAATTTAGCCAAATTGTTAGGCTTTATGGTATTTTCATACATTGGGTGGCCTATAAGCCCTCCCGTTTTGTAACCAAAAGCAACAAATTGAGAAGCAATTTTTGTCAAGTTTTTTTTATATCTTTCGTAGCTTTAGTTAGGGTTTGGTGTTTCTCTCTTCTCTCCTCTTTCCCTTATTTTCTTGGCTGCCAAACACCCCTCTTGGGGATGACAACTCAAGATATGTAGCTAAGCCTCTTCTTTTGAAGAGGAAGGAAGCTAGCTTGGTGGTGGGGCATATGCGGGTTGTCCTCTTGTATTAAAAGCTACAGTCTTGTGTTTATGGCCCTATCTTCTCAAACTAGGGTTGAATAACATTGAATGTTATTGATTTGGCCAATACTTACCATGCTTTAGGATACAGTGTATACTTATTGCTAGATGCACTGTGGTTTTTTAGATGGTCTTTACGAGCCACTGAAATGATGTTGAATGTTAGGGTTTCAAACTATAAAAGGGCCATAGATGCATGTTACCTGTGTTAACTCAAATAGGAGTTGTTTTAGGGTGAGGTTTGCTAGTTAAACATAGATCCGGTTGTGGCTTGGACTATAGGTTGCTTGTCATAGAGATAAAACAGGGGACACTTGTTTGCCTAGTTGCAGTTAGTGACTGGAAATCTTCAAAGTTAGCTTTTCACACTTCACTTTCAGTTTTGTTCTCGGTTAAACTACTTCCTTGTTTGAAACAAAAATCGAAAAGTCGAATAAAGCCTTGCAACTACGCCTTAAGACATTCTTAGGATGAAAACCCATCCCAGTGTTCTGACTACTGAACCACTATGAGTAGCTTGACTACGGTAGGAGAACAGGTATATAATTTTGTTGATTTTAACCGACCCTCTTGTGGCACGAATCAATATGTATGTACATAGTTTTGTTTATGAAAATATGATGAGCCTGAGGCTCTTTTGAAGAAGTGTTGTTGGTTGCCATATTTTAGAAGTGTAATTTGTATTTACAGGTTTTGGGACATGTCCTATATGCAGTTGTTATGCTGCCGAAATTTTATAAAATAACAAGTTTAGAAAGAAAAATTTTATACGGGTTTTCAACAAGCGGCCAAATGTTTCATGATTCTACAATCGATTGGAAGTATCGGTTAGGAGTTCTTTGGGGTTGCAGGCACATCGCCTGCTAGTAGGGGTGGGGGTGTGTCAAGTTGGTATTAAATGAGTCTTAGGAAACACATTTATTAAATTTTGTGGTTTTCTTATACCTTTATTTTACACTATTGGCAACCACACATTTTCAAATTGATACATACATTTTTATTTAAGTGTTTCAAAGTACTAAAAAATTGATTTTGCGAATAAAGCACTATGTCGGGTGAAGTCGAGGTCGTCCTAGGAGAGCTAGAGGCTTTCGGGCGTCTTTACTTGATGCCGTGCACGAGGAGTTGAGCACGCAGTTGGTTCTTCAACCGCCTCCATGAATCAGCCTCTAGCGGTAGGTCATGTTAGACCATCTAGGCCACCAGAGGGAGCTCAAGTTCCAAGATTGTTGATTGTAGAGCAGGTGGCATAGATTGCTAAGATAGTAGCTATAGTGACTCGTCAGCAGCCGCAACCTCAGCCACCTCCGCCGCCACCCCGAGAGGTTCCTAAAGAGTTTAGGAGGTCTATAAAGAGAGCATAGAAGTTGGGTGTCAAGCCATATGACGGTAGTGGCGATCCAGAGGCAGCCTGGTTATGGTTGGACAGAGTAAACAAGATATACAGAGTTATGGACTGCACAGATGACCAGAGGGTCCTGTTTTCAGGTTTTCTGATGGAAGACAGAGCTAAGGATTAGTGGGATGTCGTGGATATGAGGTATCCTAATGGTATGTCATGGGACCAGTTTCAGTAAGAGTTTACTGAAAAATTCTTTCCTCAAATTCATAAGGACTCGAAGATTGAGGAGTTTTTAAGATTAGACCAGAAGAACATGTCAGTATCAGAGTATGAGAAGAGGTTCTCAGAGCTAGTCAGATTTGTTCCATATATTTAGGTTGATGATGTCCTAAAGTGCAAGCGGTTTTCCGACAGGATTACAGCATCATATCAGAGTTCATTTGTATGTGGTTCCTCAGAACAGATTTAGAGACTTAGTTGAGGCCGCTCTGAGGGTTGAGAAGAGTACTATAGTTATGTATCAGAGTAGGCAGGACAATAGGAGGGCACGAGCAATTCCCAATGAGCTGGTCGGTCTGACGGAAAAGAAGCAAGGATGAGGTTATAAATTTAGGGTGCATGTTGGGGAGGCGCCTCTAGTCGAGGATCAGTGAGGCCCCCGGTACGCGCGGTGACACCATAATATTCCTCCGTCTGCTGATATGTGTCGAAGAGACACTTTAGAGTGTAAGAGATCTGATATAAGTGTTTCCATATGGCGGGAAGGCCGTTTCATTAGAAGTGTTTCTCGGTTGATTGGTGCAGACATTAGTAGCCGGCCAGCTACGGCATCGAGAGATGAGCACTCGAGGCACTCAGGCCTCATGAGGCTTGCATGCAGTAGAGGGCTAGTGCGGTCGCTGTGTAGAGCGGCCGTGGTAGAGGCAAGAGGTAGCAAGGCTCCTGTGGATGCGTACAAAGACCCGCACTCGTGCCGCAGTTTGCGTTGTGACTCGCAGGGATGTAGATGTAGCTCTAGATGTGGTTACTGGTATTATTTCTATCCTTGATCATGATGCATATACATTAGTAGACCTAGGAACCACACATTCATTTACATCCAGGCCTTTCTTAGATTGCTTCTAGATAGAGACCCAACCATTAAGGGGTTGTATGAGAGTTTCCCTTCCAACAGGAGATCCGTTAATCTCGCATGTAGTAGTCGAGATAGTAGAGTTCTCGATTGGGGGACAAAGAGTTCCCAGATCTTGTGGCCTCAGATATGAGGGATTTTGATGTGGTTCTCTACATAGATTTTCGCTTGTCTCACATGTGGCCACATTAGATTGTTATAAAAAGGAAGTTAAGTTGCATGTGCCGTGAACTGAGGTAAAGTTCAGGGAATACGCAGAGAGTGTATTTTTCCAAGTATGATCTCCGCTATGAGGCACAGCGATGCTACGTGAAGTGTTGTTAGGGTTATCCGCTTATGGTGGAGACGGGGAAGGAGGGGACTCAAGGATGAGATCCCCAGCTTTGTTGTGAGTTCCTGTGATGTGATATCACAGGATTACCTCCAAATAGAGAAGTGGAGTTTACCATTGATTTGATTCCAGGGACTGAGCCCATTTCTATTCCTCCTTATAGGATGGCTCCTACAGAGTTGAGGGAGATTAAGGCTCAGTTGGAAGACTTGTTGAGTAAGGGATTCATTCCTACTGAGCATATCCTCACAGCTCCTATTCTCTTCATGAAAAAGAATGATGGGAGCTCATGGTCAGGTATAGATTATAAGCAAATGGAACAGAGTTACCATCCACCATTAGGTATCCACCCTAGGATTGATGAGTTATTCAATCAGCTCCAGGGTCTCGAAAAATGTACCCAAGATAGATTCGAGATCGGGGTACTATCAAGAAAGATGCTGAGAGTGATGTTCTAAGACTCCGCATTCAGACACACTAAGGGCATTATGAGTTTCTGGTGAGGCCGTTTGGTTTGACTAATGAACCGGGTATTCCAGCTGTATTTGAATAGGTTTGTCATAGTCTTTATCGATGATATCCTAGTGTATTCATGTAGTCCAAAGGAACATTCAAAGCACCTGAGGATTGTGTTGCAGAACCTAAGGGAGCGGCAATTGTATGCCAAGTTGAGCAAGTTCCAATTTTGGCTTTATAGGGTGACATTCATAGGTCATGTGATCTCATTTTAGGGGGTGAGTGTGGATCCCTAAAAAATAGAAGCTGTGGTAAATTGGAAACCGCCAAAGAATGTGTCGTATATTCGAAGCCTTCGTTTGGCCAGGTATTACAGGAAGCCGTTAGAGGGGTTCTCTAGGATAGCAGCCCCATTAACCAAGCTGGCAAGGAAAGATGTCAAGTATGATTGGGTGGATAACTGTAAGTAGAGTTTCGAGGAGTTGAAGGGTAGATTGACGTCAGCTCAAGTTCTGGGTCTCGCCCAATGGGAGAGATGGGGCTCAAGGGTTTACAACGATGCTTCCCTAAGGGCCTTGGTTGTGTTTGATATAAAATGATAGTGATTGTGTATGCCTCATGCACCAAGAAACATGAGGAGAATTACCCTACACACGCATTTAAGAGCTTGGCAAAGCAATGTGGTTTACCCTTACATATGGAGGCATTACTTATATGGTGCTCCTTGCAGGATCTTTATAAAACATAAGAGTCTTCAATATATTTTCACCCATAAAGAGTTAAACCTGAGGCAAAGAAGATGGCTTTGAGCTGATTAAGTGACTAGCACTCACTCATTGAGTACCATCCATGAAAAGCTAATGTCAGAGCGCACGCCTCGAGTAGCGGCCATAAAGCCCTTTGTCTCATATGAGATCAGGTTATCTTCCACTATTGGTGGATCTGAGAACTTTAGGGGTGATATTGGAGGCTGAGGATTCAGAAGCATTGTTAGCCACATTTCATGTTAGACCTCTCCTAGTGGATCAGATTCAGGTAGAGCAGTTGCAAGATCCACAGATGATTAAGCTTAAGGAAGAGATAAAAAAGGGAAAGAAAGCAGAGTTTCAAATTAGAGATGACGGCATGATAGTGAAAGGGCTAAGAATGTGTGCCGTGAGTATGGCGAAAGAAGAGACATGGAAGAAGCACATTCATCTGCTTATGTTATGCATCCAGGTAGTACCAAGATGTACAGGACTTTGAAAGAACATTACTGGTGGAATGGGATGAAGAAAGAGATCGCAGGTTTCATCTCCATATGCCTAGCCTGTCAACAGGTGAAGGCAGAGCATTAGAGGCCCATGGAGAAGATACAGTTGCTCCTTATTCCAATATGGAAATGGGAGAAGATCACTATGGATTTTGTGATAGGTCTTCCACGGATTCAAAGGTAGCATGATGCTATGTGGGTGATAGTTGATCGACGACGGTCTACTCATTTTCTCGCCAAGCACGTTGAGGGATTCTCCGAAAAGTTAGCTCTAGTTGTATGGATGAGATAGTGAGACTTCATGGGGTTCTAGTTTCGATAGTTTCATATCGAGACCCCCGGGGCCTACATCCGTGTTTCGCCCACATGTGCAAAACTTTAGGTACTTTTCATTTCAACAAATACAAAGATTTCATCCTCGATGGATGGCCACGTAGAGGACCATTCAGACGTTAAAGGAACACCGAGAGATTGTGGGATGGAATTCAAGGGAGTTGGGATACTCATTAGGGCACTAATGGAGTTCACTCACAACAACAGCCTATCAAGCTAGTATTGTAGACGGCTCCATTCAGGCACTTTGTATGGCAAGAAATGGTGGACCTCAAAGCAGGCCGGGATGAGGTTGGTAAGAAGAGACCGGTAGGCCCCGAGTTAGTGCAACCACTTCAGAAAGTGGTGTTGTTCGTGATAACTTGAAGATAGAAAGAATTAGACAGAAGTTATATGTATTAACCGGTCGCAGACTCAAGTAGCTCGAGATAGGTAATAAGTCTTTGAAGATTTCCCCTTGGAAGGGTGTTTTGATATTTGGGAGGCGAGGTTATCTAAGTCCAAGATTTATAGGGCCTTATGAGATTGTGAGCAAGGTGGGGCCAGTAGCTTACAGGTTGAAGTTACCCCCAGAGTTATCTAGTATTCATGACACCTTCCATGTGTTGATGTTAAGGAAATACATCCCAGATCCTTCACATGTGTTGAGAGAGCATCCAATGCAGCTAAAGGAGAACCTAACTTATGAGGAAACACTTATGTAGATTGTAGATCTCAAGGAATAGGTGTTAAGGAGTAAGATGATTTCTTTAGCTGAAAGTTCCGTGGAGGAATCATGAGAGAGAGACAGCCTACCCGAGCCGAGGCTCCAATGTGTCGTCAGATTCTCAACTATTTTCGATCATGTGATTTCATTTCCTTTGAGTTTGGGTTTGTTCATTTCAAGGACGAAATGTTCTAAAGGAGGGAGGATTGTAACGCCTCATCCCAAGAGTGTGTACGTATGTGTAATCGTAGTGTAACCGTAGTGGTCACATATGCACCAAGGGCTTCCTTTAATTAGTTGTTTTCTAATTTAAGGGATGAAATTGTAAAGTTTTCAAATAATGGTGGCACTTTGCAATTAAGGAAAGTGGAGGGGTGAGTACAAATCATGGAAACTTTAATTACTTAAAGGATAATAATAATAATAAATTGTCATAATGGTTCAGGAAGCCTAGAAAATTTCTAGATCCTCGGATGACAAACTGGGACTGATCCATTAAATTCGGCTCTTCATAAATCTAGTGACCCAAAAAAGTTTCGTCGAATTCTGAGTCAAACAAAATATTTTACGATTTTCTGTATGATAAGCCGACAATGACTTCAGAGACGAGATTGTTACGAAAATCTCGGAAGTCAAGAAATGACTTGAGCTAAGTTCATTTAAAATAAAGTGAACTGAAAATAAATAAATTGTTTCGAGGTAGAAACGGACCCGAATGAGGCAATATGAGCCATATATCCAAATAATAATAATAATAATTAAAAAATGAAAAAGGAAAAGTCAAAAAGGGAGAAGGCCATATTTTGGCCGAGAGAGTGCGTAGAAAGAGATATTTATTTATTTATTTTCTTCTCTTCACTTCTCTCTCAAATCTACGAAAATCAAATCATAGGTTTTCGTCGGAGCAAAAGGTAAAGTTGGTCTACGTAACGAGGGCTACACGTGGGCACCAAAATCTTAGCGTTTCGCCAAACCCAAGAGTTAGGAATTTTCCTACTTGTGTTATTTTTATCCTAAAGGTCATTTAATTACTGGATTTTCTTGGGGAGGTCGTGAGAGAGGGGTCAGAATTTACCCCAAAATTTTAACTGAAGTTCAGTGAATTTTTAGGAATTTTTTTCGACTATTTTCTGACAATTCGAGCTGGAATTTTTAACCTGCTTTCATAGTTCAGGTTGAAATTTTGGGATTGTTTTCGAACAAAAATTTCTAACAAGAATTTCGTAACTTTTTTCGAGTGTTTTGGACTCTACTGAAAGCCCTTGTCTAGAATCTAGCCCTCTATGCCTCGTGAATGGTATTCAGGCCCAGCATTTTCTTCGAAAAATTTAATTGTAGCACCAAGTATGCAAATTGCTTGGTTGTGATGACACTTGTGGTCTAATACATCGAATTTAGGGTAAAAGCGTAGGCGGAGAACACAAGTCTCGCTTCACTATTGTAAAAGGAAAAGTGAGTGTTCTAAACTTTTATTTTTCAATACTAGTGTATTGTTTATAAATCGTTTTACGATTTGTATGTTATGGTTTTAATTGTTAAACCATATTTTAAAGCTTATGGTTTTGATTTGTTAAACCATATTTTATAAAGCAAGCAAGCAAGCAATATGTTTTATTAAGGCAAGCAAGCAAACTTATATTGTTATGGTTTTAATTATAAACCATATTTTAAAAGTTTTATGATTTGATTTCTTAAACCATATTTGGTAAAGAAATCAAGCAAGAAAAATTATATTTTATAAGTCGCCTAAGAAATCCCTAGTTTGAAGCAAGCACACCATTAAAGGTATTCCGCATAATGACCTGAAGTTAGGACATGATTGTGATTGCATTGTAGATTTGCCTGGCTCGCAAACTTAGCCTCATGCATTATGGCATATTGCAGGATGTAATCAGAGCACGACTGATTATATAGGGTTAGCGCGCTAGCTATTTATGTGGTGATGAATTATTCCACCATATTTACCGGAATAGGTGATGTGGACACGAGGTCCTTCCACCGGCACAGTAGAAATACAGGTTTCCCGTGTTTACCAGGGTACTTGGGTGATGTGGACACGAGGTCCTTCCACCGACATGGTAGAGACACAGATTTCCTGTGTTTACCAGGGTACTTGGGTGATGTGGACACGAGGTCCTTCCACTGAAGACAATAGAGACACTGTGTTTCCCGTGGCTACCAGTAAGTACAACAAGCAAGAAAGGCCTCTATGGTTGACTTTATTTTTATAAGCGCTTTACATACAGCCTTTAAATCGACTAATCGATAAGCAAGCAAGCAGTTTATAAAAAGTTTTATAAACTTTTATAGCAAAGCAAACAAGCAGTTTTTAAAAAGTTTTAAAAACTTTTATAGCAAAGCAAGCAAGCAAGCATTTTATGAAAAGTTTTAAAACCTTTTATAGCAAAGCAAGCAAACAGTTTATGAATAGTTTTAGAAACTTTTATAGCAAAGCAAGCAAGCAGTTTATAAAAAGTTTTATAAACTTTTATAGCAAAGCAAGCAAGCAGTTTATAAAAAGTTTTAAAAACTTTTATATAGCAAAGCAAGCAAGCAAAGGTATAAAAAAGTTTTAGAAACTTTTATAGCAAAGCAAGTAAGCAGCTTTTATGAAAAGTTTTAGAAACTTTTATAGCAAAAGTGCGTAAGGTTTTCCTCAAAAATGTTTTGTAAAAGATAGTTTTACAGTTTTGAGACATTTTCACAAAAAGCAAGAATTTTATAAAGCATACACTCACTAAGCTCTTTTAGCTTATTATTTTCCTGGTTTTAAAAATTATTTTTCAGCATGTATGATTTAACACTGACAAATCAGTGGTCCTCAATTACTAAGTTATATATGTTGTATTTACTCACTATTGTATATATTGTAAGAAAATACTTTGAACTTGTATAATTGTGCATATGTATGTACATAGTTTTGTTTATGAAAATGTGATGAGCTTGAGGCTCTTTTGAAGAAGTGTCATTGACACATTTTAGAAGTGCACTCAGATTAAGGTGTTTTGGGACATGTCCCATATGCGCTGTTATGTCATTTAAATTTTGTAAAATAACAAGTTTAGAAAATAAAATTTTCATACTGGTTTTCACATAACACTCGCTTGTTTCACAGATTCTCTAGTCGCTTGAAGTATCGACCGGGAGCCCTGTAATAGCTTAAGACATCGCTTGCTAGTAAGGGTGGGGGTGTGTCACTACAAACTAGAATGGAAATATAAACAAAATATCTACTAGCAATCTTTAACCTAAATCACACCTAAAACAAGAAAAGGAAACAAATCTAAATAAAAATAAACTAAGGAAAATAAATAAACAAAAAGAAAAGTAAATAACTTGCCTACACGTAGTTCATGGCCAATATGATCTAGAAAACATCCTAAATACATCTAGATTATTCTAGAACTTGAATTAGCATATTGAGTGGATTCTCGATCTTCTTTCATTCTGCTCTCAAAGCCTGCATTTTTGGAACTTTAACTGCAACCTTAGAAGTCATGCCTTGACTTTACATCACTGGGGCTTTAGGCTCACAATCATCACTACATCGTCGGTTCCAATTCCTATTGCAAGTCACAAAGATCTAGGTTTCACTCCAGAGTAACTCTATTGGATAGAGACTAGGTGAGTTTTAAGGTTTTTTGGGTTGTGATTTGGGTTGTTTTGGTTGATTTTTCTCATAAAGATGGGTGATTTTTGGCTATTCATGGCCTAAAATCACCCCTTTACATCTTCTGATATATTGTTATTTTATTTTGTTTATGATAAAAAATAAACAAAAGTTGACTAGAAAAAAATATTTATAAAGACTAAAAATTATATGTTTCTCTTAATCTTATAAAGAAATGTCTTCTTTACTTTTAAAATCACATCAACTGGTGAAATTTAAATCTTAATTTTCAAAAACAAGTTGGAAAGTTTTATAGTTGAAATTTGAACTAAGGAATGCATTGGGAACTCCATTATGTCTCCCATTACATCAAACTAAGAGATTGTTGAAGAGTTAGCTATATGAATATATGATGCAGAGCTTAATGTAAAAATAAATATAAGTAAAATATATCCATTGAATAACTTGAAAATGATATTAGTCGGGGCAAAAGTATCATCGACCAACTAATGCGTGAAGAGAGTGAAATATAAAAGTTAATTACAATTAATCTTCAACCTCCACACTTTGCTATGGATACAAAGAAAAAAAATCTCTTTCAAGCAAATGAGAATGAACAAATTATGAAAGCTAATAAATTAAAGTTGTATTTATTCAAACAAGTTATCGCTTAATATAAAAGAAATTGCATTGAAATGAATCCTCTTTATCATTTTAAAAAAAAAATTAAGGAAAATTAATTTTATTTATTCAAACTTACAATAGATCAATAGATCTAAGATACAAATAATTAAAAACCATAAAGAATGAAACAATATTTAAGTTAATAGCATAATAAATCTGTGTAAAGGCTACAAATTTAATAATATAGTGACTAGAATATTAATGACTTCAATTCTTCAACATACTGACGACCATAATCTGATATCTTCAACAGATCGAATCCACTTCGTCTATCTGAATCACTCCCAAACAAATAAAGCGTCACAATAAGACAACAAAAAGCACCACATTATAACAATCCGGTGATAAACCAAATACCGTAATAAGACGGTGACAACACGAAAAATAAGAAAATACTTAAATCTTTGTGGAATAACCACTTTATTAATAGATAAACAAAAATGTAAATGAGTGATTTCAAGACAAATATATATATAATCTTTTTTCTAAATATAAATCTAAAAAGACAAAAAATAGGTTTTATAAAATAATTTTTCTTTTCAAAAAATTATTTTATATTTTTAAAACTCGTTATTCTTTATTCCATCCATTGCAGTTCTAGTTCTCGTCGTCTTCGATCAAGAAGGTCGGGCAGAGGACAAGAAAATCGACTTTCCTTACATTGGAACCGTGGCATATATTCAAGTCATGGCTTATGTTTCTTTTAAAATTGTTTTTTAGAAATTGTTTTTGAAACAACATAAATACTCATTTTTGGTATTATCTGAAAAACTGCTTTTTGCTATCTCGAATCTAGTGTTTTTATGTTTTATGTATTTTTTAGAACAAAAAAATTGGGAACCTGTTGGGTCCACCCATTAGTGGGCTGGACTTTAATGGGCAAAAGCCCATAAGTTGAAAAAAATAAACAAAAGAAGGTTGCTTAGGGATGTCTCGGGCAACAAGTTGGGAGAATAGAGGGAAAGAGGGGTTTTAGTGAGAGAATTAACAAAGTTGGGGTTTTGAATCTCTTGCAAGATGGAAAGCTAAACATTGTTCGTTTTGGCTCAAATTTTACGTGGTGATTCCTTGCAAGGTGCTCTTCAATCCTAATAGTGTTGATCATTAGTGAGCTCTCTTCTCAATACCCATTTGTCATTCTAAATTTTCGTGAGATTTTTCCTTTCTCTCATGAGTTATCCTTCCTTGGGGATGATGTTTTTTGCATTGGTGTTCCAAGAATGATATTCTTGATGTATTGTTGTTATGAGCTTCTAGTTTGCTTGCTAGATAAAAACTTTGTGCAACCCATTATCGTCATTGTTGAAATAGTGGAAGTTTAAGTTGCCTAAGGGTCCCATGCTTTTTACCCTTTTCATTTGGGGATTTTCCATGTAAAAATTGTTGTCTCATTGTGGTTTATTTATTATTGGTTGATTGGTTTTTTTGTTGGCTAGTTTGATTGTTGAACCTATTTTGGCACACAAAGAGGGAAATATCATTTTTAGAATCATTTGTATTTGATAGTCTTTCCCAACAAAGTGGTATCAGAGCTTGGTTGTTTAGATTTTTTTTGTTTTGTTTTTTTTGTTTTTTTTTTTTTTTGCTAAAATGGATGATGGGATGATAAAATTAAATTCATTGAATTATTCCACTTGGAAACGTATGATGAAGATTTGCCCTATTGTGAAGCATTTATACAAGCCCATTAGATTGAAAGAAAAACCACCTGACACGCTTGATAAGGATCGATGTTAAAACATAGAAAAGGTATTGCTTATAAGGAGAAGGTGGATGGACTCAACTCTACATGAACACATTTATGATGAACGAAAGTAGATGTTATTTGAAAAAAGCTTGAAAACCTTTTTGTCAGGAAAACATTAGGAAATAAAACTACTTTGATTAGAAGACTTGTCAATTTGAAGTACAAGGATGAGAACAACATAGTTGATCATATCAATTCTTTGCAATGTATTGTGAACAAGTTGGTTTCCATTAAAATGAACATTGATGATGAGATGTTAGCTCCTTACTTGATAGTTGGGAGACATTAGTGGTACCAATTAGTAATTCCACTCTAAATGGGATTCTAACTATGGAGAGTGTTAAAGGTAGTTTGTTGAATGAAGATGCTAGAATGAATGAAGAGGCTAGAAAGAAATAAAAAGGTGAATCTTATTCTGGAGGACTTGTTCATGAAAAACAAGAAAGACAAGAAAAATCATCAAGGTATGGGAGAAGTCAGAGTAGAAATCCCCATGGTTTTGATGAAGATCCAAATCTAAAAAATATATAAAATGTTATCACTACAACTAGGTTGTCCACATGAAGAAAGAGTGTAGGATTTGGAAAAGGAACTGAATGGAATGAAGAAAGAAAATAAAGAGACTAATACAATTGCGATTGAATGTGATATTATGATTGTGACTGATAATGGTTGTGTCGGTCCAAGATTGAGGGTATTTGAGATATTTTCTTAGAGACTAGTATTGGAAATAAACTAGTATTCAAGGATGTTAGACATGTTCTAGATATTCGTCTCAACTTGATGTCCACAGAAGACTTGATGATTTAGGGATTCATAAATTCTTGCGGGTGAAAGTACCTAAGCTCACCAAAGGCTTTTGGTGAGTGGCAAGAGGAAAGAAAACAAAACACCCTCTATGTCATGGAAGTTAAGCTACATAAAGGGAGAGATATCAATGTGATTCAAATCGTAGATGGAAGTATTGAACTTTAGCATAAGAGGCATGGTCACATTAGTGAGAGACTTCAAACTCTTACAGAAGAAATTTTGCCAAACTTGTAAGGTATACCTCTTAAAACTTGTGATCATTGTTTAGTTAGAAAAGTACATAGAGTTTCATTTCACAAAAATCCACCATCTAGAAGGCTACAAGGTGAAATGTTTTGATTTAATTCATACCGATGTTCAGGGATCATGCAAATTAGAATTGGTGGTGCACTTTATTTTGTGACTTTCGTTGATGACCACTCTTAGAAAATTTTGGGTTTTTGCTTTGAAAACTAAAGACTAGGTGCTGATGCCTTCAAAGAACTCTGCTGCCATATTGTGAAAGAGAACGGGAAGAAAAGTAAAGGTTGTTAGGAGCAGACAATGGTGGTGAATAAGATAGGCCCATTTGAAAGTTATTGCAACCTATGAGGTTTGACTTGAAAAAGATCAGAATCAAATCTCCCTTCAAAATAGTGTAGCAGTAGAGGATGAATAGAACCCGCTGAGGAAAGGATTAGGTGTATGCTTTCTCACATTCTAAGTCCTTTGGGGAAAGGCTAAGAGAACATCAATTGACTCGAAAACCTTTCTCCACCGGCCTTTAAAAAGGCGACGACTCAAAAGAGTGCGAATAAAGAAATATGTTTCATATGACCATTTAAGAGTGTTCAAGAGTAGAGAATTTGTTCATATAATTCCATTGCATGAGATGTGTGTGACACCAAAACTGTGGGTCCCATTAACAACCCACAATCCGTGGAAATCTCCGTGATTTTAGGTTAACCCGACACCGCCATGGTTGTGTCCCATTTATCGGGATCCACATTTAAAAAAAAATCAAGTAGAGTCTCCTTTGTCAAAGCTCTACCCAACATGTAACCTATATAACAAAAGAATTCATAAGAGTTTATTTCAACACTCTTATACGTAACATATATTAAAACTTAGCTTGTTCTAATATAGTTTACCCGCACCACCTCAATACATTTCTTTATTGGGACCCATTCATTCATATTTAAATCAAAAATAAGGAAATTTAACGCTTAATGACAAATTCCATAAGAGTCTAATCACGGCCCTCTTACCATAATTACATTCGACTATTTAAACAATAGTCCAAAAGAATTTAATTACAATTTTACATACATCAAGGCCATGTCGAATTCCTCTTCATAATCACGGCCTCGCTTGAAAGGTCAGCCTCCCCGTACACCCCGTAATTCGAAATTGGGTCCCAATAACGTAAGTGAGCAATGCCCGCAGGAAAAAATTCTCCTACAAGGGCTACTCCCCGCCTAAATGCACATGAAATGGCATACATAAAACATCAAACCATTGTTAAGACCAAAACGTGTTGCACATTTATGCATTAGTTATGCATGCAAGATTATGACGTTATTACCAAAGGACTATTGTCTAATCCCCGGCAACGGCGCCATAAAACTTGTTAAGACCAAAACGTGTTGCACATTTATGCATTAGTTATGCATGCAAGATTATGACGTTATTACCAGCTGACTATTTGTTTAACTAAGAACGGCGCCATAAAACTTGTTGACATTATACTATATAAACCACCAATCTCTTAGAGTAAATCATTTTTTCAAAGTTGGTTTTGGTCTGATATTCTGCAAGTGCACAGGTCGACAAGTAATAAAATGGATTTAAGTCCAGATATCGATCCCACAGAGATCTCAAGAATTTTAAATCAACTACCCTGACTACTCAATTTCCATACTATTCGACCACAAAATGATAGTAGATCCAGCATTAAGGTGCTGAAAATTAAACTAACAAGAGTGAAATTAACCTAACTATCCAACATACCTGAAAATAAAGATTAAAGAATAAAGCAAATCTCTATAAAAGAACTCGAATAATCGAATAGTTATCCCCGGGAGGGACACATCAATAGAACGTGATAGGTGAACTATCGATTCCTGTAGTTACTCCCGATAAAATTCTTTGATTAATTCCGCTTCAAAATTCGTCCAAGGCGCAGTGCAGCTGGATCTCTCCATTACTCCACATTTCATTATCTATTCTATGACCCGATTCCCTCGAATACAGGAATTGTGATAACTACTTTTAAAAGTGGACTTCTTAATCCGATATTTTTCTTTTTCAATACTTCATACCCATTTTATGGACCTGTAAAACCTTAGCTCCCAAGTTATCGTCAAGCAAGGATATACAACTTCCAGATTGCCTCCTCGAAATTAGAATAGATCACCTTTCCTTGATTAGATCACGCCTAACACTTTGATTAGTCTCACTATCCGAATCGAGGTGAACTCTTTGCTTGTTTAAATAGATAACTCATTCAACTCATCTGATTTCAAGTGAGAAGAGGATTTATCTAAGTGAACTTACAAAGCTCAAAAGATCCCTAATAGCAAAAGTTGTATACCTTTCTCTCAAAGAAATGTACATTACCTGTGAATGCTCCTGCGGTCACCTGCAGGACCTCCTTGATATCAGAGTAATGACGCAAATCTTAACGGGTATGAGGAACTGATATTCAGATCCCAAGACAATAAAACCCAAAAACCAAGTAAATTCATTAATCAAATTAACAAGCTGTCAGAAACACCCGCACAGAAAGATAAATTCCACTATCATGTTCACTTAATGGAAGCCGGATTCCCCACCACTGACCACACGATACAAAGATTCCTCCGATCATAAGAATGATCGCAAATTGAAATCGAAACACCGAATTCCAGAAATTTGTCTGAATCAAACATTTCAGTAGTAATTTGAAAAATAAACACCTCGTGATTCGCCTTCATTTCAACGATAACATCCCCGCATTCAGAAATACAACGAAAATAATGAGAGCATGATCTCGTCTAAAAAACCTAAAATGAAAAAATTAAGAAAAAATAAAAGAAGAAAAAAATAAAGAAAGGAAATGAGCTTTCAGCCATCCGTGACTTCGTCCGCGGGCCGCCAAGCTGCTTGAATGAGTTGGATAGCCGCAGATGATAGGGTTCCTCAATCGGGGCCCTAATCCCAATGTAGACCACCGTGGATTTTAAAGTAACCAGCCCAAGTCACCGCTCGTCGCGACTTCAGCTTCCTTTGTCGGATCATCATGTCGCGACATCAATCTCACGCCGCGACATCAACTTACCCATGTTACCTGATTTGTCATTCATGATGTCGCGACCTCTATATCTTGTCGTGTGACATCTTCTCACGCCTCGGGTCGGTCTCACTTTCACCTTCCCGATGTCGCACGCTTCATCTTCTGCTGCGGACTCAGCTCAAGTCAACTTCCGCGCCTTTTGATCGATCTTCGATGTCGCGATATCAATCTCCTATCACGACATCGCTCAAGAAACCGTAGCTTCAATCGTCGCTTTCCGTTGTCGCGACATCGCATTGATGTCGCGACATCGCTTATATTCTCAGCCGATCTAGTCGCTGCTCCCGATGTCACGGATCGATATCTTGTCGCGACCTTTCACTTTATGAAACTTCAACCTTCAACTGAGCAGGTCCTATGTCGCGACTTCGATCTTATGTCGCGACATCAGCCTCCGCTGCGCCTTCACTTGATGGCTTTGACGTCGTGGACTTCTGGGCTTCTCGTTGCGGACATCATCAATGTTGCGACATCAATCTCACGTCGCGACATCGACTTAAGTTCCTGTAGCTTCATCAGTCCAAACCTCTCATAGCTTTAAAAAGGTGTTTCTGTTGTCGCGACCTCTTATCCTCGTCACGACATCAATTGTTGTCGCGACCGCACGTCGCCGCTGAATCGCCTCTTAGTTCCGACAACCTTCAGTCAGCCGACCGTACGATCGTCGCTTACTCCGCATCAAATTCCTTTAATTTTCGTGTCACGACCCGAATTTGATCGTGTCAACCTAAACTCCGCATCAATGAATCAGCCGCTTCTTTCATTTCGCTCCGCTATCTCGACCGCACTTTTCTTCCACTTATCGGGTCAGATTTTCTACTCTCTTTCTCTCTTCCCGCTAATAACAATTTGTGAGTTTTCATATTTCGTATATTAATTATTCATTTCGTATGAAAATAGAACAGAAATGGACTAAAAAAAATGACTTTAAGCTCATCAAACTCCCCTTAAACTTAAAGTTTTGCTTGTCCTCACAAAGAAAAGAGAAGAATTGCTCATTCTCAAACAAAATAATTTTAAGGACATTTTTCCGTGATTCGTCTCAGCCATTCAATTTAATTGCACAGGTATGCAAAATTTTCTGTACATTTAGCTTCAAGTCCAAATTCAAGGTTGGTCTCTACTTTATGTTATAAACTATCATGTTGAAATTGTTTTACAAACAATATACTCATTGGATCCTCGTTGAATAATGTGAATTAAATTCTTTCTCTCAATTTATGGTCGTAGTCATTTAACTCCCTAAAGTTCTTCAATTTTGATTGTTTCCTTTCTTCCAAATTCCATAGGCTTGTTTTTCATATTGATTCCACTAATGTAGGTGAATTCAAATTCTCCTGCATCAATCAGTCTGGGCTTATATTGTGAGGCTTGCAATGGGTAGGATGGAAGGAATTTTAGGTTAAGATCACCCCTAACATTTTCTCTTCTCTACCACTTCTTTCTTATAGTTTCTAGTAAAACTCCCCTAAACTTATGTTTGGGGATACTTTGATTTCTTCGCTTTTAACCTGTATTCCCTCTATTTTACTCTTATAATTTCAAAGTGGAGGAATTTCCTTAGTTTGCTACCACTATGGATAGTGCAATGTTTTAACTTTTTAGGCTTTCTAACACTCTTAGCGAACTTTGGGTTAGTAACTCCCATACCAGATGGCATTAGGGTACTAGGTGTTGAAACACCCCTAAGAACTTAATTGTTCAAGAGAGTTAGGCCACAAGATAAAACTTATCCCTAGAAGCCTTCTTTTCTGCTCCTTGCCTTTTTCTTTTCATTCCCTTTTTGAGTTCCTCAAAAATATAAACTCCCCCAAACTTCATTTCTTTTCTTCCTCTTGGAATTCTGCAATCGAGGCTCTTTAACAAGGATTGATGTCTTAAGATGAGTTGGGGTTTCATTGGTCTATTTTTGAAAAAATAAAGCTTGTTGGCTCAATTTCTGAACTACTCAGATATGCCTCAAGATAAGGAACAGTGGGATGGCTGGGGATGGCTCAAACTATCCAAGAATGGCCTGTATCATCTCTTGTCAGCTGAATCACCTAGGATTTCACTTCAATCAATAATCTAACAAATTCTAGAATCTGGATTTATCAACTGTGACTAACTATAAGGAGTATTCGACTCCATTTTTATTTATGAGTAGTTAAGTTAATTGATATTCAATGTGTTCCTTGATTCTATCGTTCATACCACAAACTCAAAATATGTTTGTTCCATCTGTTGTATTACCTTCCTCTAATCTGGACTTATCAGTTAAATATAAGTATTTTTTTTTTACCTTGTTTTTCAATTAAACTAGATGCATTTTGTCCTTATTCTGCAATTTTTCCTCATTTCAGCTTACTCCTACTCTAACTGCTTCATTCAATTAAGATAATGTCTCAAAGAGTTTTTATTCTGAACTATTTCCACTTTGATTTCCTAATCATTCAACCACAAAGCAACACAACATTGAACAATCAAATGCAAATAGTACACAAATAATTCCATTTAACTTTTCTATTTTATTTCTCGATTGATTTTCAACCTCCAAGCATACACAGATGAGGAGGATGGTACTGAAAGGTTAGGTAAGGAGAAGGTTTATTTCTTCTTTTGACGAGGTGGTAAAAAATATCGTGGGATCTAGGTCTAAAGTGTTCAAATGAGTCGTTCTGAAGGAACTTCTATTTCCTTCTTTCCTTTCTCTTCTTAGTTTCCTCTCAAGTCGTTTCAAATGACAATCTCATTAGAGAGATCAACTTTTCTTGTCTAGTACATCTTGTCTCTTCCCCTAAGCCATTCATTGTGTTCTCCATTTGGCCATGACTTCCAAGAATTTAGAAAGATTGTTGTTAATCAAATCTAAATTTTCCACCCATTCCTTCGCCTCGTAGGATCTAGCCTCCCATCGCTTTTGTCTCTCTCATTCAGCTTTGTTTTCTAGCTCCTTCAGAGATTTGTATAGTAATTTGAAACCCTTTATCTCGCTCCCCCAAATTTGTGTCATGCTCTTTATCTTCTTTTTCTAAAGAATGTTGAGTCGAGCATCCTGATCAAACTCGTTTGTTATAGAAAGCTTCATGACTCCGGGCCAGTTTCGTGAAAAGATCTTGATCTCTTTCCTTCATTTCTTTCGAACTCTTCTCCTTGCCGCTTCAACATTTTTCCCATCCGTTCCTCTTTCCTCGTCTCGCTTCCTTCCACCGTTGTTCTCTTTGATCTCCCACCTCATGCTCCCTTTCTTTCTCGTTTAATTTTCTTCCCATCGTTGGTCTCTTCTTTTCACTCTTTTTCATACATCCTTCTCCTCGAATTCCCGCTTTAGGGTTCCACTCCTTCTCTCTCTTTCTTTCTATTCTTTCATCAAATTGAGAGCTTCCACTGAATTGTCCTCTCAGGCTCCTCTCAGCTTTCTCCGTGTCGGGAAATTTCGCTTTGTACGGTGATGGGAACCGGCCATGGATAGAGAAGTCTATTGGGCTGTCTTCATCCCCGCCTCTTCATTATCTCGCAAACATGTAATCATTGTGGTCGTGATGTCACCGGGTGCTCGCTCCTGACTGGCCCTCCTGGTCTCCTTTTCTGGTTCTTCACTCAGGGCCTTTCACCGTCTCACTCAAAGACCCTTTTCCCCTCTCGATTTCTGGTCCCCTTACTAACCCCGGTCGGCTGAGGTGAAGCTCGGGACTTCTTCTTCTCGACTCCTTAAACTCTTTTCACTCCACCTCCTTCAAGCAGAAGAACTCGTGGATTGTTGTCGAAGTAGGAAGCAGACTTTTGTTTCCTTCATGATATCTCATGATAGAGTTCTCTATGATAACCTCTATATTGATCTTGTATCCCTTTAGTATGGCATACGTAGTATTGTTCTTCTGTCTCTCACTGTGCATAAATGTCTGTTGAACTAAACAGATCACAGAAGTAAAACCATACCTTGCTTCCTTCCGCAGGCTCCCTGCCTCGAGCCCCCTGGGCTTTCCTTCTTCTGGTCTAACTATGCCCTTCCATCGTGAGCTTCTCAAGAATCTTCTAAGATCTCTATTTCCAAATCTTTCAATTTGGAGCCACAAGCCGTGCATTGTCATGCCATAGGCTTCGCGATGGCCTTCGCTTCGTATGAGACCCAGACCATTTAACAAAAACAGCCTCCATCCTTCCTCCTTCCTACCATGTTGGAATAAAACTCTCTCACCAAAGGTCGTATATCCCGGCTGCGTACAGTTGATCTCCGGTCCTGCTCTATCATCTCTCAAAGGAGTCGCTGTGGTTTTTGAATCTCCTTCAGAATAAAACCTTGTTACGTAATACTTTCCACTGAGAATGCTTTCATCGAGACGAATCTTCTACTTCTTCTTCCTTTTTCCCTTCCCTCTTCGCCTCTTTCGAGAAGTCCCCTTGAGCTTCTGTAGCTTCGATGCATGCCCTCCCGCTGTTTCTTCCCGACGAATCTCATCTAACTGCTCTCCTTTGATGAGCTTCTTCTTCTTCGATTGCTCGGCAGGTTCCTCATTATCTCGTCGCAGGTTAGGGGACCAAAGTAGTGGGAATTTCAGCCATTGAAGCAAGAGAAAAGCTTTTCTCAAGGTCAGACCTAGGGTTTTTGAGGTTGAGATTCGTAGGGAAGACGGCGTTAATGGTTATGCGGGTCGAGGAATGAGATAGTTTCCATCAGCTTGCACCAAATCTACCGTTCGTGGGCTGATTACGTTTATTTATGACTTGTCGCGACTTCACCTGCCTCCTTTCTGAGACCATTAAATTTGAGGCTTTGAACGAAGAAGCTGGCGATGCTGCATTTTATACGCGACATACCCGTGATGTCGCGATGTCCGGGTTTTCGTGGAAGTATCGGATGTGTGGGCGAAATTCCTTCTCAAATTTGAAACTTACTCACCTGCCGCGACACCACAAAGGGGTGTCGGCTACGAATCTCCTTTCCTTACTACCCAATTAACTGCTCTTTCCAACCGGTCACGACATCAATGTTATGTATGGACATTAGCTAATGCTGAAGTACATAACCCTTCACGCGACTCTAAGCCTTTAATTCAATGAATTCAAAAACTTTGAATTTTGTTATTGTTTCTAATACATTTAGACATCATCCTGTGTATATTTGTGCAACCATTTAACAATTAGTTCAATCATAACTACAGATTTGGTTAAAGAGAAGGTTACTCCCTTTTCTCATGTTGCGACCCTCTCGCAAGCTGCCGAATCATTCTTACAGTCAGGTGACTGCTATTCATGTCTTGAACCCAAGATCACCCGCAAATAATCCGGTAAGATTCTAGTGTTAAAATACAAACTGTTCCTGGGTTGGCTAAAAAGTAAATCATCCTTCGAAAACAAATTGACTTAATCTGACAAGAACCAAAAGAAAAGATAATTCAAAATTTAAAATCGCATTGAAATCCTCCGGGTCATTCCAACGAGCTTACAAGCGCTTTGAGTCCTTAATGGACTTGGCTGTTGTGGTACTTCTTCTTTTTCCTAAGCATCCGCTTGAGTCTCTTCAACTTCCTCCTCCCGCTGAGATAATGCTTTAACTTTTGTCCATTGACCTTGAATTCTTCACTGCAGCAGCCTTCAAGGTCACCGCTCCAAATGTAGTACTCGACACTTAACGGTATGGCTCCGCCTAATTGATTTTAATTTCCGGAAATAATTTCGCCTAGATAAGAATTAAATGTAACCTCGTTCCCTGCTCAACCCTTTTCAAGATTCTTCCGATCATGCCATTTCCTTGTCTTATCTTGCATATTCGAAAGCATCACATAAGCTTACGCTTCTTCCAATTTAGACAAATAGAGCGCCTCTTTTCTTCCTTATGTCTTAAACTAAGTTTAACTTCTCATGGCCCATTGCCTTATATTCTAATCTTAAGAGGCAGATGACATGGTTTACAGCTAAAAACAACTCAGATGGGGATATCCAATGGAGTTTTGTATGCAAATTCAGTAGGGCCCAAAGCAAGGCCATCAAGTTTGGAAGACCAACTTTCCCGCTGAGCTCACTTTTCAAGTATTCTTTTAATCTCCCCGTTGGAAATTTCTTCTCATTCACTGTCTGGATGATAAGTTAAACCTATTATATGCTTCGATCCCATATCTCGCCATGAGTTTTGCAAATATTTTGTTCAGAAACGGGTTCCCCCATCACTAATAATGGTTCCTGGGGTTCCAAACCTGCTCAAAATATTCTTCTTTCGCAAGAAACCTACAACCGTGTTAGCATCATTCCTGACAAGAAATCAAGTTTCCACCCATTTGGAGACATAATCTACCGCTAGCGTGATATGTCGTTTCCAAATGATGGCGGAAGGGTCCCATAAAATCTATTCCCAAACATCAAAATTTGTATCACCATAATACCTTTAGGGGTATTTCATTCCCGTCATTGATATTTCCAACTTTGCATCGATCACACACCTCACCCATTCCCCCGTACACCAAGATAGTGGGCCAATAAACCCCGATTGGAGTATCTCAGGAAATGCTCTTTCTCCCGAAAAGTGTCCCCATATGGTGATGCATGGCATTCATTTAAAATGTTGCCTCATACCTTCTCGCACACATCTTCCATTATCATGTTAGCACCTCTCTGTAACACAGTGGGTCATCCCAAATATAATATCCGCTTATCGCCTCCAGTTTCCTTCTCATGGTAAATAGTTCGAAGGCACATCTTACGCTTCGATAATCTCAATACGCATACCATGGAAGCTCGGAAGGAAACTCAAACAATTGCTCATCCGGGAAGTTCCTCTCAAGTTAACCGCACATTGTCTTCTTCATCAATGCTTCTTTCTACTCGACAGTGGTCGGCTATCACATTGTCACATCCCTTTATCCTTATTTCCAAATCAAACTCTGCAACAAAGAAAGACTCCATCTTAATTAATCTGCTTACTTTTTTTCGACATCAAGTATTTGATTGCCGCATGATCCGTGAATTACCACATGGGATCCCAAATGTATTGCCTAAATTTTTCACAAGCAAATACTATAGCTAGCATCTCCTTTCGCTTGTTGAGTAGTTCTCTGTTTATCAAGGTCTCAATTAGCATAGTATATGACCCCGAATACTTTCTCCTCGGGCTCTAACACACTCCATAGCAAAAATCACTGCATCACACATTATTTCAAATCCCCGATTCCATTCTCGTGCAAACATTATAGGTGCCTATACCACCTAATCTTTGATTTCATCGAAAGCATCCTTGCAGTGAATCATCAAAATCAAACTTATCCTTTCCAAGAGAATCCGTATAGTGGTCTCGCTATTTTGAAAAGTCTTTGATGAATTTCCGTAAAATCCAAAGATGCCCCAAGAAACTTACCCTTTTACTGATAGGTGGTGCAAGAGTCTTGATAATGGATACTTGACTGGTCAACTTACCCAAAGAATGGAAATTTTATGCCCAAGAACAATACCTTCGTTACCATAAAATGGCATTTCTCCCAATCTCGCTAGTCGCTTGTCTTCGCATCTTGAAGTACTGCTTTCCGCATTGTCAACATTGATCAAAGTCGATCCATACACAAGAAATCATCCATGAAAATTCCATCACTTCTTCTTCAACCAAATCGAGAAAGACATCATGCACTGAATGTAGTCGAGCATTACATACCCAAATGGCATCCTTCTAAAGGCAAAGGTACCATAAGGGCATGTGATCTCTCTGATCCTCTCCGGGTGCAATAGCAACTGATTGTACCCGAAAGTACCCATCCGAAACAAAGTGAGGCGCCCCGCTTAACCTATCCAACATTTGATCAATGAAAGGCAAAGGAAAATGATCTTTTCTGGTTGCTGTATTCAACTTCCTGTAATCAATACATACCCTCCATCCTGTCACTGTTCTTGTTGGAATCAATTCATTTTTTTCATTTCTGATCACAGTAAACCCTCCTCCTTTCTTTGGAACCATACGGATCGGGCTCACCCAAGGACTATCTCACAGCGAGATAAAACCAGCATTCAACAATTTGAGTACCTCCTTTCGACTATTACTTTCATCACCGGATTCAGCTTTCTCTGATGTTCTGCGCATGGTTTTGAAGCCCTTCTCGCGTAATCTTATGCATGCAGACCGCCGGATCGATGCTCCTTCTCAGCTTCTTCAATGGACCAAGCTAAAGATTCCTTATGCTTCCTTAATATTTTCAGCAATCTTTGCTCCTCGATCACCGAGTCCTGGCCGTAAATGATCACCGGTTTTTCTTTGGTAATTCTAAGTAGGTATTACTTTAAATGACATGGCAACTTCTTTCAAACTAGCCCTTCAGACCGGGTTCGATGATTTTCCTCTTTTTCACATTTTCCCCATTATCTTTTTCGTTGTGCTTCAAGTTCAACACGCTTCTAGAATGAAACTCGCCGTATGGAAATCGTAATAGACATCTTCGCATACTGAATTCATCTCTTTTCATTGATAAAAACCGGAGTGTTACAATCATTTATAACATCAAATGAAGTGTGAGACAAAATCAGCTACATTGCAACCTTCCTCGGTTCCTATATATTTGTCATACTTTTGATCAAGCAAATGTAGCGCCTTCTCTCCAAACCCTCAAGATAAGAACTCCTTTCTCGCATGTCAATCAAAAGCCCCAAAGAGCTAGGAATGGTCTTCCTAATAGTAGGGTACTCTGTGAATCTTCTTCCATGTCCGTAATGATGAAGTCTAATCGGGAATACAAACTTCCCAACAGTGACCAACACATCTTCACGACCCCTTCTGGTTCTTTTACCCATCGACCGGTCGCCATTTGTAGAGTAAATGGGGCCATGGAGTAAAGCTCCCCAAACTTAATTTCTCGGGCAACGAGAGGCATCGATCGACATCAGCTCCCGAGTCACGTAGAGCTTCCTGGAATTCCAGTCCTCCAACAATACAAGGAATTGTGAAACTCGGGTCCTTCATCTTTACCGGTAGTTCTTTCCTCGACATCGTGACCGCAAGTGGCAGCAAAGTGAGATTCACTATTCCTTCTTCTACTATTTTTCTTTTTCGCTCAAGATGTCCTTCAGAATTTTGCATAAAGTGGCATCTCGAAAGTCACCACTTCAAGAGAAAGGCATACCGATTCTAGCTTCGGAAAGTTCTCAAGAACCCGGCAAACAAATTCCATCTTTGATTTCGTAGCCAGGAAATGGGACCGCAGTGCTTGATCCTTGGATGTTCTTTCTACCCTCTTTATCATTCTCCATCGTCTCTTCCCTTCGGTATTGCTACTTTGTTGTTGTCATCTTTTCCTTTCCTCTCTTCTAACTCCTCTTCCCACCCTAAGTCGTACCCATGCAGCGCCTTCTAAGTCCTCCTCAGATCACTGGGAAGGCATCTTCCTCCGGGCTTTATGTGGTTAGTGGCCACCGCCTCTACTTGTGTCTCCGTGTTCTTCGTGGATGCATTGGTAAGGTTCTGAAAAATTTGAGAATCGTGCAGCAGCCGCTTCCACCTCTCCAAATTTTTGTTCATGGAGGTTCAAATTGCCTTATTGTCCCCCATAAACTCCAGACTGCTCGAAAGCCTGGGCCCTCCGTCCCGGTATTCATTCCCGTGCTCATTTCCCCGTTCCGTCGTCGGTCGCTGAACCTAGGTGGCTGCTGATACCCTTGATGAGGGTTCTGTCCCTGCCTTTGGCCTTGAGAAGCCCCTCCACCATACGAGAAGTTCTCATGGTTCCTGAGTGCTGGGTGATAATGTGCTGGAAGGTTAGGATTGGGTTTAAAATGATAAGCTCTTGGCTCACCCATATAATTAACCTCTCGTGTTTCATAGAATTCTTCTCGCCACTCCTCTCAAGACTTCCCGCCATTAACCCTTCGGGCTGTCTTCTATTTCATGAGCAAAGGTGTGTCTTTTCTTCGCTTGTCTAACATGTGCATAATAGCATCCAAATTTCGCCCCACATGGCTGTCATCTCGTCGCCCATGATTCCCTTCGTTGTTTCCTCTTGAAAGCTCGCATGAGTTTCATGTTACATTCCGCCGTATCTTCAATCACCCTTTGCCTCTTCAAGACTTTTTCTTCAATGTCTAATAAAGATGAAGCATCATCGATCCCTCGATATATTCATGGTATGATATACAATGTCCATTTGAGTCTTCGTGATTCATCCCATGCATTGGACATCTTCTCAAAGAACTGTCAATCTTTCCTAAGCTACATACTGTGCTTTCATCTTCCCCGCTGAACACAATGATTTCTCTCCTTCTTTCTGTGGTTAGGGCTGGGGGAAAGAATCTACCTAAGTAGGCCTCAACTAACTCCTCCTGGCATCAACAAGAATCCATATGGTAAATGATTCATACCATAGCCGCTGTGATTCTTAAGGAGAATGGGAATAGGTGCGCTTTATGACTGTCTCACCCCATTCAAGCCTTTGTCAAGTATTAGCCATCCCGAGGAATCTTCCTGTGTGTCTTCGCTTTGATCTTCAAAGTGGGATTTAATTCAAGAACCGATGTCGACCAATGTGAATTCGCAGTCGGTTTAATTCAAAATTATTAGCATCAAACCGCAGCCGGTCTACCGCCGAAAGTATTCTTCCCGTATAATCGGTCTCCGTAAATCCTCCATCAGACGTTGACTGGAGGCATTCTAGCTTCCTCCTCGTATGTATTTCAACCTCGATCCCCGCTTTCTTCTTCCATGGTCAGTTTTCGCCTTCTGGTCTTTCTCTCAAGCTTCGAAATCACCCTTTCTATTTGTCACGGAATCGACGGTTCTGTTTCCTATGCATCAAAGTTTTTCTGAAAGCAAAACACACTTCCATTAATAGGATTAGTCAAATCATCATAAATATTCAATGTGTTTCGTTAAAGGTTAGTGGCCAAACTGAACCACTGCTTGAAAATCTATTTTTGTTCTTTTTTTTTTTTTTCTTTTAAATGTCCAAATTAGTATATCCTTCTTTCATCTGAATACTGATGACTTAAATTTCTTTCGATCCTCTGCGAATCCGCGCCATAAAACTTGTTAAGACCAAAACGTGTTGCACATTTATGCATTAGTTATGCATGCAAGATTATGACGTTATTACCAAAGGACTATTGTCTAATCCCCGGCAACGGCGCCATAAAACTTGTTAAGACCAAAACGTGTTGCACATTTATGCATTAGTTATGCATGCAAGATTATGACGTTATTACCAAAGGACTATCACCTAATCACTCAAGAACGGCGCCATAAAAACTTGTTGACATTATACTATATAAAAACCACCAATCTCCTTAGGAGTAAATCATTTTTCAAAGTTGGTTTTGTCTGATATTCTGCAAGTGCACGTGTCGACAAGTAATAAATGGATTTAAGTCCGATATCGATCCCACGTAGATCCTCAAGAATTTTAAATCAACTACCCCGACTACCAATTTCCATACTATTCGACCACAAATGATAAGAGGATCCAAAGATTAAGGTGTCGGGAAAATTGAACCAACAAGAGGAAATTAACCTAACTATCCAAATATACCTGAAAATAAAGATTAAAGAACAAAGAATTTCATAAAAGAACCACACTCAATAGTTATCCCGAGGACACATCAATAGAAACAAAGGGATGCGTGAACTATCGATTCCCTTAGTTACTCCCGATAAAATTTTTGATTAATTCCATTTCAAAATCATTCAAGGCGCTGTAGTGCACTGGATCTTCCACACCTGACATTTCATTATCTAATTTATGACCCGATTCTCTCGAATACGTAGAATTAGATAACTACTTTTAAAAAGTGGACTCCTTTAATCCGGATATTTTCTTTTCAATACTTCACACCACTTATGGACTGTGAACCTTAGCCCTGCTATCGGGTCAAGCGGGCGATATACAACTTCCAGATTGTTTCGAAATTAGAATAGATCAACCTTCCTTGATTAGATCACAAATTTAACACGGATTAGTCTCACTATCCGACCAGTGAACTCTTTGCTTGTTTAAATAGATAACTCATTCAACTCGCTCTTGATTTCAAGTGAGAAGAGGATTTATCTGGGCTTAACTTACAAAGCTCAAAGATCCCTAATAAGGTGTGTTAGTATACCTTCAAAGAAATGTACATTACTCGTGAATGTCTTCCCCGTGTCACTCGAGGACCTCCTTGGAAATCGTGAGTACGACGCAAATCTTAACTGGTATAAGAAACTGATATTCGATCCCAAGACAATAAACCCAAAACCAGAAGTAAATTCATTAACTCGAAATTAACAAGTCATCAGAACAATCTACACAGGAAAGATAAATTCGACTATCATGTTCATAATTTAATGGCTCGATTCCCCACCATCGAACTCACGATACAAAGATTCTCCGATCATAAGAATTGACCAAATTGAAACTAAACAACTAATTTAAATTTGTCTCGAACTCAAACATTTCCAGTACTTGAAAATAAATGAATTTCGTGATTCGGGCCTACCAAACGATAACATCCGTGATTCAGGAAATACAACTTAAAATACAGAGTATGATCTCGCCTAAAAAAACTAAATGAAAATTAAGGAAAATAAAAAGAAAGAAAAAAATAAAGAAAGGAATGAGTTGGCCATCCACTTCTCACCAGGGCCGCCAAGTCGCTTGGAATGAGTTGATAGCCGCTGTGATTTATAGGGGTTCCCAATCAGCCCTAATCCCAATGTAGATCATTGTGGATTTTAAAGTAACCGTGCCTAAGTCAATGCTCTCAAGTCGCCGACGCTCGTCGATTATCATCGATGTCGCTGACATCAACTTCACGCCGCGACATCAACTTACTCCATGTTACCTGATTTGTCATTCAGATGTCGCTGACCGGCGATTCTTACCGTGACATCTTCTCACGCTCTCGCTCGGTCTCAATTTCACTTTCCCGATGTCGCGACGCCTATATCTTCGTCGTGACCTTCGCCATCTGGGTAGTTCACTGGATCTTCGGATGTCGCGACATCAATCTCCCCGTCACGTACATCGCCTTAAGAAACTCCGTGGCCTGAACCCGTCGCTTTCGTTGTCGCGACATCGCATTGATGTCGACATCGCTATGACTCGCAGCTTTGATCTAGCTGTTCTCGGCGTCACGACATCGGCTATCTTGTCGCTAATCTTCACTTTACGAACCAACCTTCAACTGAGCAGTCCTACGCCGCGACTTTGATCTGCGTCATACATCGCCTTCCATTGCGCCTTCACTTGATGGCTTTTTTGATGTCGCGGATTCTCTACTCACTGCGACATCATCAATGTCGCGACATCAACTTCACGCCGCACATCGACTTGGCCCGCAGCCTTCATCAGTCCAAACCTCTCATAGCTTAAAAAAGGTGTTTCGCGGTCGCGACTCTCATCCTCGTCACGAGCATCAATTGTTGTCGCGACTTCGTATCGTCGCCGCGACGCCGCTCTCTTAGCTCCCACCCTTCACCGCTGACCTACTTATCAGCTGCCACCAGATCAAATTCCTTAATTCTTTGAAATGACCGGGACTCGACCGTGTCAACCCCAAAACCGCACAATGAATCACCAGCTTCTTTTCATTTCTCGCTCCGCCATTCGACCGCACTCTTCCACCTTCTGGCTGTCGATTTTTCTACTCTCTTCTCTCTTCCCGCTAGCACTTATGAGTTTCTTCATATTTCTCGTATATTAATTATTCATTTCTGTATGAAAATGTAATGTAAAAACGGACTAAAAAATGACTTTAAGCTCATCAACCATATTCCTTATAAATAATGCAACTTATATGGAATGTTTCGTGTCATAATGAGATGAGACTCTCATGCCTTACAACTGAGTCCCAACCTAATTCTCTCTCACACTGCAACACCAAGAGGAAAAACTGGCCATCGTGCTTCACCCAATGACTTAACCCATCGGGATAACCCTCAAATTTTAATTTATCAAAATCCCATGTGTTTATTTGAGTCATAATTTCCGGTCTCACCGCAGCTTTACAACGCTTTCGACACTCGCGAACTTCATCATTGATGTATATGTATAACAATAAATTTGGAATTCTTTCTAATTCTAAGGGGGAGGGGGGATCTCGCCCCATCTGGTCAAATCTAAAACACACGTGATTTATTATTATTATTGTTCTATCCAACTGTGAGTCTCAAGACGTTGTCCCATTTCTAAGCTCACCACACATTCACCAAGAATGATGAATAACAGTACCATACATACACACCCGACTCGACGCAATGTGACCGCGTGATGCAAATAAATCATGCCATTTCTGATATGTATGTCATACTACATTTAATAATAAGAACTACATGAACATTTATAAATTCTGATAATTATATTTTCTAAAATATAATTTCCATTCATCACTACTTTCCATGTTAATACATCCCGCAAGCACATATTACACTTGAATTTTACATACAATTAAGATATTATTATTTATTATTTTTCCAACACAACACACAAAATGGCTCTCAAATTATTTAATCTACATAAAACAAGGCACCTCTCGTCCCTTCACGGTTCGTCACCAATTTCAGATACCAAACACACCACAAAACCCGAAGACATCGCCCCTGGATCAAAACTAAACCCGAACTCACCCCGATCACTGAAATAGTTGATAGTGCCCAAAAAGTGCTATTTCGAGCTCCCATTTATTGCGTGGTTTCGGTGCACTTCAGGTACTAATCAACTGAATTAACCCGATTTGCACATTAAGGTCCCGGCTATTCTACTAATTGCATTTTGTTGCTAATTTTGTAGTTTTTACAAGCTATTTATGCCAAATTTGTTGAGTCGATCCAAGCACGACGAATCCGAAATAAACTAATATGCATTTGAAATGGGCGTAAGAGGGAGAAGGTTAATGTAGCATGAGTCGAACCAAGCCAAAGATCCGTGAGAGAGACTCTGCACCTTAGTGCGAAAATTTTGCATCAAAAGTAAATTTTCTCCCTCCATATTTTTAATTTTTGTTTTCTTTCTCTTTTTTCCACTTTTGCCCTCCTTGTATATGCCTTTTTAAGGGTATGTTGGTATTTTACCTTATTTGGAGCTCTTTATAAGCTCAAACCTTGTAGAGAATGAGATAACTTTTACTTTTAGCTTTTGGTGGAAATACAGAGCACTGTAAGTTCTCCCGCTTTTCTCTTTCTGCTTCATTTTCTTTGCTTTTCTTTTATTTTCTAGCTACTCAAACAACCCTCGAGGATGAGACAACTCAAAGGATGGTTGGCTAGACCGCTTTTCTCCTTGAAGAGAAGGGCTATTGGGCTAGGGTTTTGAGGTAAAATGACGGTTCTCATGTGTTTAATGCAAGCATTTACGGGTATTTATGTTTCCATCTCTCACTCTAGGTTAAAATCTCTTAAATGTAAAATTCTCGATTAACCTCAGATTCAAGTAAGCTTTGTGGGTCTAAACGGATGCTCATTGTTATCCACCGAGATTCATTAATTTCCTTCTATTAGTTACCGAGGGTGATTTGGGGGATATGTTTTCACGCCCGGGAAACATTTATGTCCAATAAATGCTATATTTCAAAAGGAAAATTATTAGGGTTCAGTCTTGATAGCCAAATGAAGATCCGGTTAGGGAAATGACTATAGGTCATCCTCCTCAACGCGAGGAAAAGGACCCGAGAACCTCTCATTTGCCCTAGGACCTCAACCCTAGTAGCCCGATGCTTCAAGGAGTTCTTTTTCTTATTTTTCTTCATTTTATTTTCAGCCTGCAAACCACCATACACTACTGTTTTTATCAAACCCAAAAATCCAAACTGAATTCACCATTTTGAACTTAACTGCACATCATTTACACGAAGAAAACCCATCCCTATGTTCAACCTGGGAAATAATTATACGCAAAGAGCTATGCTACGGCAAGCATGAGTAATTTAGTTTCATAAATTTGCTGATTCCGCACACCTACCGCATCGAATCAATGAAGGCTGCTGTCTGGGATGGTGCACCCTAAGTGCAAATGATGACTGATGAACACTCCCAGATCCCCTATCACAAGTCTCGTGAATTTCTCTCTGTATATATTTTATCGTTAATCTTAGTTTCAAAGCCATTTATTTATTTTTTAGGTAACCCTAACCTTGTGCAGGATTGCTTCTTGTCATTGGGTGTTTGCCCCTGTTACGCAGAATCCATGTTCCAATGGGTAAGGAATTCTGAGGGCAAGTTGATCAAAGTCAATTTTCCATAGGAACCTGGGCTAAATTTGAATACTGACCAAATGGAAGAGGGAGAGTACCCAAAGGAGTACTCATGAGAGAAAACCATTGTCCATGAGGGACATGTATTAATCTTCCATGGCGTAATCAAGAACCCGTGGAGAGAAATCCAAAACCCATCTAGGTCCATGAGGGACTATAGAAACCCTCCATGGATGAGTGCACCCTCCTACATGGTTCCCCTAAGAAGTGCACCATATGAAAATGCTTACAACACTAGTTGGGGGAACCACACAAATTCCTCATGGAAATCAAGACCTCCACAGTATACACCTCCTGCTCCTCCATATTATGCCTCAAATCCTCAGCCACCACAACCACCACAGTTGACATCTTCAATTGAGCATGTAATAATCAACTCGAGCAAACTAGTGGATAATTTCATGAGGAGCAGAGGGGCGTTGAACGTCCGGTGCCAATCGTGAAATTGGACATGCTGAGAGCTCCTCAACAAGGAATTAGATGGGTTCCAAAGTGAAATTGACTGGCAATTTGACATTCTACAAAGAATCCATCTCAAAGCCTACCAATCGTTTGTTCATCAAGAGTGAGGGGAGAACTGGAGGAAGAGTGCTCGACCGACAATTATTTCGGGGTGAAATAAGCCTAACCGGCAAATCTTCTGTGGAGGAATCGAAAGAGGAACTAGCAAAAGCTCCCGAGGAACCGCACGCCCTAGAATCATGTGTTGTCTATGGCCATGGATGGAGGAGAAGAAGAAATCCTTCCCTCACTGGATCGAGAAGGCAAAGGGGAGAGCGGGAAGTAAAGGGAAGAAAACCAAGAGCACAATTTACCCCTAATTCCTATCGACCTCGTTGTATATCTCGCCTCCACACTCGCAAAGACACTTGAACCCTGAAACACCTACCATAAAGGCCATACCATCTACACTGCCTGCCCTGCAAAACCTCAAGAAGTTAGTGGCCTATGTTCAAACTTGTGCCACTACATCAAAGACTTTTAAGTGCTTGCTAATAATCGCATGGCACAAATAATGGTTCAAATGGGTTCGACTAAGCACCGAACCCCAAGATTTCTACAAGCTCCACCCGCCAACAAATCTCCAAAGGTTTAAGAAATCTGGTTTGGGAGGCTCGTATCCCCAATTTTGTTTTAATTTTCCCGTTTACTTTATTTTATCTTATTTATTTGGTATATTTAATTTTTCTCTTAGGTTTTCTAATTTTTAATTTAATCTTTGTTTTCTTGTGATTATTTTTCATTTTTCGTATTTATTTATTTTAATTCTATCATATGTTATTTTGCAATTTTGTCAGATTTTTTGAAGGAGATGATGCAGATACAAGAACGTAAAAGTCGGGAAAATCGCTATAAAGGGTGCGAAATTTCGCACCAGACGTAATTTTCACTCAACCAAGCAGCAGCATTTTGTTTCGCCCATAACTTTCTATCCGACCCCGCTTTAGGTAATTTTGGTACCGTTGAAAGCTTAGAGAGTGTAGAATCCAAATATACCAGAAAGAACACTTTGAAATTATGATGAAGGTGTAATCTTTCAAAATGCTTCAACTGGTCACTTTTTTCCTCTCTTTTCTTCTCCTAACTTGTTCATTTGAAGCCCAAACTGAGTGAATAAGGTGTCGGTGGAAAGCTTGCGAAGTCTCATATCTAAAAATGGGTACATATCATCAAGGAGGTATCACTTCCTTCTCTAACTCAACTGAGCCCCATCGCGACAATGTGACATCGGTCAGAGAGTTAGCGAAGGAAGTGCCTTTTACATTTGCTTTCTTATAGTATTTCTTTGAGCAAGCTCCATTTTGTGTTGTTCAATGGATTGTTATTTGTCTTGTTTGTGAAGCTGTTAGTTGTTTTTGAAAAGCTAAAAATATAGCCATTTATTTATATACATACTATATAGCTCACACTTACGCTTTAAAATTACACCCATTTTTTGCACTCCATTTTTTTGTGTTTTTTTCCTTAGCTCAAGGTTTGAAAATTGAAAACATTGTCCAATTTCTATCATGTTAGATTGATTTCATGCCTGGTTGAGTGGATGATCAGTTGAACTCTTGTTGCTTTCGACCCTTTTTCTTCCACCTTTAGCTAACCACACACTATGCACATCGGGTTTCAACAATAGGCTGAAAAACTGCCTAACCTCCTAAACTTTACAAAACCTATCCTAGTTTCGTTGACCACCTTTAATAGGTTAAGGACCCCCACGAATAGAAGGCCAATGTGTCTTCCAAAACAAAAGAAAAAGCAAAAAGAAAAAGGAAAAGATAATAGAAAAGCCGCGACGCTTTGCCTTGAAACCCGAGCACGGTCCGAGGGGTATATGGCAAAATCCTTTAAAGCCCTAAGGCTCTAAGCCAACTAGTCGAGTCACCGACTTAGTGCTCGCATGGGTGGACGGGTGAAGCTTAGCAAGTCAGAGGCGCGAAGTTTTGAAATCATTTGGAGTCCCGGTGAAACCCGAAGAGTTAGTGGTCGAAAGATCCTTACGATCAGTCTAAGCCTTAATCGTCGGGAGTCATCGATAGATCCCCCGTTACATGGACTTCTGGGTGAGGTCGACTCTCGCATTGCACCCTACAACACAAAAGAGTTGTGGAACAAGAGTGGGTCCCATCTATTTAGGCTGGTTAGTGTCCTAAGTGTAGGCGTGAGCTCTGGTCAGGAGAGTGCGCCTCGCAGTTTATTGTCGAGAACCGACCAAACAAACACTTAGGGTTTCTGGGTGGAAATTTAGGATGATTCTCTAGAGAAGGAAACTCTTTGATAATCGAATTTTGTATGGCATCCATTCTCTCGTGATGGTTATTGGGCAAGGGTTTCAAGATTCTCATTATATTAGGTATTACTCATCCACATACTTTTGAAATACCATTTTTTGAGAACATAATTTTTGTTATTATTTTGTTCGCTTCTTTCTTTTCTTTCTTTCATTGCTAAGGGAATAGCAATGTGTTGGTCAGAGGATTAGTGCTTCAAAAGTGCTATTTTGAGCCCTATTTATTATAGTTTTGACTTCATGTGTACTAATCAACTCGAATTAACCCGATGATACATTAAGGTCCCTAATATTCTACTATTAATTGTACTTTACAGGCTAATTTTGCCTTACAAGCTATTTATGCCAAATTTGTTGAGATCCAAGCAATTACGAATACGAGTCAAAAACTAGCTTTTGGCGTATTTGAAATCGAAGCATAAGAGGAGCGTAAGAACGCACGGTATGAGCGCCGACCAGTTTTTCAGACCTCTAAGGCGATAATTCTTACACTCTAAGTATGATAATTTTCGCACCCCTGCGACACTTTAAGATTCCTCGATAGGTAAAATTTTAGATTTCAGAGCGAAAATTTCGTGACTAGTGCGAATTTTCGTGACTGTGCGACTTAGACCTGTGCGAAATTTTCGCCAGTGCGAAATTTTCTCCCTCCATATTTTGACTTTGGTTTTTTTTCTTTTGCCACTTTTCCTCCTTATAATGCCTTTTGAGGGTATGTTGGTATTTTACCTTATTCGAGCCCTATATAAGCTCAAACCTTGTGAATGAGATAACTTTACTAAGCTTGTGGAAACACTGCAGCACCGAAGTTCTCCCGCTTTCTTTTTGCTTCATTTTCTTTGCTTTTCTTTTATTTTCGCTTACCAAACAACCCTTTGAGGATGACAACTCGTAGGATGGTTGGCCGCATCAGCTTTTCTCCTTGAAGAGGAGGGCTATTTCAGTTAGGTTTTCGAGGTAAATGATCAATTTTTACGTGTTTAATGCAAGCATTTACGGGTATTTATGTTTCCATCTCTCACTCTAGTTAAAATCTCTTAAATGTACCTTGATTAACCCGTATTTGAAAGTTTTAAGGGTTCAATGGATGCTTATTGTTAGATCCACCGTGATTCATTAGTCGCTCTATTAGTTACCGTAGGTAGATTTAGGGATATGTTTTCACCGCCCGGAACATTTATGTCCAAATGCTATATTTCAAAGGCGAAATTATTGGGGTTCACTTGATAGCCAAATGAAGATCCCGTTAGGAAATGACTATAGGTCATCCTCCCCAACGCTAGGAAAAGGACCCGAACTCTATTTGCCTCAGGACTCTCAACCTTAGTAGCCCGATGCTTAAAGGGAGTTCTTTTTCTTATTTTTCTATTTTATTTTTCAGCCTAAAAACCACTATACACTACTATTTTTATCAAACCCAAAAATCCAAACCGAATTCACCATTTTGAACTTAACTGCACATCATTTACACGAAGAAAACCTATCCCTGTTCGACCCTGGGATACTATACTCAGAGTGCTACCAAAGAGGAATTTAGGTTTATAAATTTCATGGATTCCGGCACACCTACTGCACTTCAAATCAGCCCAAGATCCTGCCCTGACTGCCCAAAAACAGCCTGAATTCTTCAACCCGAACTCCGTCCGAAAACAACCCCAGCCACTCTGACCGTTAGAAAAACAACCCAAAAATTCCTGTGGCTCCTACACTCAGTCCAAAAAATTTGGGACTGAAATTTACGACCTCTCACGACCTCTAAGAAAATCCCAAGCCATTAAATGGCCTTTAGGCTTAAAATAATCTAAGTAGGAAAATTCCCTACCCAGTGGAGTTTGATGAATCTCCAAGCTTTTGGTACCCACGTGTAGCCCTTGTCAGGTGGGATCAAATTTTCCTTTTTTTTCCGGCGCGAAAAACCTACTTCGGGCCCGATTCAGAGATCTTAGAGATAAGCGAAAGAAAGAAAAAAATAAAAATTTCTCTCTTCATGCTCTCCCCTTTCTCTCCCGTCCGTCCATCCCCCTTTTTGACTTTATCTTTTTCTTTTTTTTATATATTTATTATTATCATTATGATTTTGGATACATGATTCATACAGCTTCATTCTGGGTCTCCATTTCTACCTAAACAATTTATTTCTTTTTAGTTCACTTTATTTTAAATGAATCTGCCTAAGCCATTTTCGACTTCCGAGATTTTCTATAAAAATCTCGCTGAATCACCGGTATCACCTGTAAAATCTGAATTTTCCGATTGTCTTGCACTAAACGAAACTTCTTCCTGGTCACTAGATTTTGCAAGACGAATTTAATCTACAAGCAAACTGCTTCGCCATTCCGAGAGATCTGTGAGAATTTTCTAGCTTCCCGAACCATTATGGCAATTTATTATTATTATTATTATCATTTTTCCATTTTTGAAAATTTCTAATTTTCCTGGGTTTTGCATTCTTCCCTCCCAACAGAATTAAGGCCCCCAAAATTCACACATACCAAGACACACAAACACTTGTATATAATAACATTCTAATGCCAATATTAGACCACGTGACCTTCTGGTCCCTCAAATAGGAAAGGATATGTGGCCCGCATCATGTCTAGCGTTCCCACGTTGCTTCCTCTCCACTTTGGTGTTACCACAACATTTTTTTACTTAACCAGACGGCCTGGCCGCAGAAACTTTATCTCGCCATCTAAGATACGCATCGGGTCCCTCCGAAGGTCCCATAAGTGTTAATAGTAATCTCTCCCCAATCCAATTACATGAGCTAGATCCGAGTATATTTCGAGCATGGAGATCGTGAACACCTTATGGACACCGATAATCCCGACGGTAGCGCCAACCGATATGCAATCACGGCCCACCCTCTCACCAAAGAGCCCAATATACCACGTCAGCCTTCCTTCGCTTGCCGACCGAATTAATTCTCCTTAGGTATCACCTTCAAGAAGACGTGATCACCCACCTCGAACTCTTGAGGTTGACGGTCCCTGGTCGACATAGCCTTCCTCGTCCCGGCCTCCGAGTTGTAAGAAGGCACTTACTCAACCACCTTCCGAGGTGTCTCTAATAAGATCTGCACTAAACGATGGAACGCTCTCCCATCTCTATCCAATAGATCGGTGATTGACATGGCCTTGTTGTAGGCGAATTCCACTAAGGGTAAATGCTCCTCCCAGCTACCCTTGAGATCTAGGACATGCATGCAAAGATGTCCTCTAAAACTGTATATCCCTCTCGACTCAACCATCTGTCTAAGGATGAAATGTTGTGCTCATTGCCAACTATGTCCCTATGGCCTTTTGGAAACTCTTCCAAAAGTGTGCTTTAAAGCTGGGATCCTTGTTTGATATGATAGAGATTGGTACTCCATGTAACTAGACAATCTCACAAATATACAACTGGTAGAATTCTTCCAGTGTGAAGGTCATCCGCACCGCTAGAAAGTGTCGAATTTAGCAGCCCCACTATAACCCATACGCATCATGCTCCGACGTGTCCGTCGCGGGCAAGTGGGTCACAAATCCATCGTGATTACGCTCTCACTTCCCTCAGCTACCCCTAATGGCTGGAGTAAACTTGCTCGCTTTGACGCCGCCCCACCGCCGACACGCGGGAGGCAATCACGAACAAAAAATCTCCAACGCGGTTGCTTCATCTTCTCCAATAATACCGGGCGATAAAGATCTCTGCAGACATCTTCGCGCCACCCGATGTGCACACAACGAGCAAATGGAACCCCCGAGGATCTCCCTCTCAACAGTCCGTCGGGGAACTACAACCCATCTCCTATACCAGAGACTACCATCAGGTGGACGGGCCCAAATTCACACCCGCACTTCGACAGCATTCTCGATCCCTCACGGACGATATTCCGTGTCCCGTCCCGGGACCCACCACCCCGGCCGCAGGATGACATAGCTACCAAAATCCTTAGCACCTCGAGTCCGATCACCTGTATCGCGTACCCCAAACCGGTCCCACAACCTCGAGCATCTACCACTCCCTGAAGCACAGCCAAGATTCTACGACTTCCGACTGAGTGCATCAGCCACTACATTTACCTTACCAGGATGGTAATGCAAAGTGAAGTCATAATCCTCCATATACTCCATCCATCTGCATTGCCTCATGTTGAGGTCCCGTTGTGTAAAGATATACCTCAGACTCTTGTGGTCTGAAAATTTCAAATCAAGCCACCATATAGATACGGGTTCCAAAATATTTAAGGCAAGACTATGGCCTAACTCGAATCATAGGCAATTTTGATCATGATTCCTGAAGGTTTTCTCGGAACCATAAGCCACAACCCTCCTGACCGCATCCGTACACATCCCGGGGCCCATCCCTGTGAGGCATCACAAAGACAATCGCGGTACCTCTGTCCCCTGCTCCGGATTCATCAAAATAGGAGTCGTGAGTAAGCCTCCTTTTCAATTCCTGGAATGCCTTCTCACACAAGTCATTCTACCCGAATTTTTTTACCTCTTTCCTAGTAAATCGAATCGGAAAGGCTCCAAGGTGAAGTGCTCTGGCCGACAGTTCCTCGCCCAACAATTTCGTAGCTGGACCTTGAGTTCCTGCAACTCCACCGGTGCCATCCTATGAGGAGTCATAGAAATGGGCGACATACCAGGGTGTAACTCAATGATAAAGTCCACATCCCTGCACGGAGGTAATCCCGGTAACTCATATGGAAAAACATCCTCATACTCGCAAACTACCTTGCCAGATTCAATTTATGTCTCACCGTCTCTGCAAGGCTTGTTAGCCAACCCATCAACCATCCACTCCATCCGAGTAGTGCACGGTCCGGCAGCACCGCTTCCTTTGAAACGTAACACACAAACATCCCGTGTGGAAGGTAACCCACAATGACACAATCAATGACGACTTATGGTCACAACCAGTCCATCCGTGATGACCTTAAACTCGATACGTCTACGACCCTCACCATAGTCGTAGAACCCTAAGATCTCCGACCTACAACCCGACATATTTGATCGACACTCACCCTGGGGCCTTAGGGGAGACCTACATACAACGGTTTTCCATGTTTCAACCTCTAAGCCTAAACTTTTCTCACATTATGCAGCAATAAACATGAATATAATGCATCCAAATTTAAACAACACTCTTGTGAGAGCGAAAACGTACCCCGCATATCAGATTGATCTCTAAGCTCGGGCCACTGGTCATGGGCCAGAAATGCCCCGGGTCCTGGGGCACCGGGGCCTGGAAGTCTTGGCCTCGACCTCGACCCATACCTTGGCCTCTCTGGCTTATATGTGTAGCCGAAGGCGCCTGTGCAACACCCTGAGACTGATACTGGTCCCTCTGGCCCGCACTGGGTGAGAATGAACAAACTGTGTCCGCACTTGTCCCATTGATGACTGGGACTATGCTGTCCCATAACTCTGGTCCCATAACTCTTAGGCATTCGTGTACCTAAACTCCGATACCAAGCTATGACGCTGGTACCAATTTCACCGTAATAGCCATGGCCTAAGCCTATGTCCCTCAAGCCCTAGGTAGTCACATACCTATGCTCTAATACCATGCTTTGACAACCCAAATCCAGGGGTCCCGTTGGCAACCCGTCAACCTGTGGAATTCCTGTGGATTTTGGGTTACCCGATACCACATGGTTGTGTCCCATTTATCTGGGATCCACATTTCACAAAAATCGTGTGTAGCCCCCTTGTTTGGAAGCTCTACCAAAACATACAACTCAGATAACAAGAATCCATAGAGCTATTTCAACACTCTTATATAGAACATATATTAAACTAGTTTGTTCTAATATAGTTTACCCGACACCACCTCAATACGCTCTTTATCTGGGACCCATTCATTCATATTTAAATCAAAAATATGAAATTCTAATAAGACAATAAAATTACAAGAAACCGATCATGGTTCTTTTACCATAATTACATACCCGACTATTTATATAATAGTCCAAAAGAATTTAATTACAATTCTTTTTACATACATCAAGGCCACATGTCGACCATCTTCATAATCACAAACACTGGAGCGCTTGCCTCCCCCGTACACCCCCCGCACCTAAAAGGGGGTCCCACAATCCAAGAGTGCAATGCCCGCAGAAAAAATTTCTCTTACAAGGGCTACTCCCTCCTAAATGCAATATGAAATGGCGACATAAACATCAAACCATATTCCATACAAATAATGCAATCCTATATGGAATGTTCTCAGGTCATGCATGAGATGAGACTCCTCATGCCCACACAACCGAAGTCCCGATCGACTCCTCACACTTGCAACGCCAAGTGTGAAACCGGCCATCGGGTGTTTCACCCAATGACTTAACCCATCGGGATAACCCTCCACTTTAATTTATCAAATCTCGCGGTGTTTATTTGGGCTGTTAATTTCCTGTGGTCTCAATCAAGAAAGCCAGAATGCCTTCGACACTTTCGCAAACTTTCATCGCTGATACATGGCGTCTAACAATAAAATTTGGATCTTTCACCCTAAAGGGATCCGCCCCATCTTGTTTCCACCCAAACACACGTGATTTTATTATTATTATTGTTTTACTCCAACTATGAGCTCTGTATGCACGTTGTCCCATTTCTGAGCTCACAACACATTCATCAAGAATGGTGAATAACAGTACCATGCACACACATCCAACTCGACGCAATGTCACCGTGCATATGAAATGCAATCATGCCATTTCATGCAATGTCATACTACATGCACAATAAGAGCTACATGAAATATTTATAAAATTCGGATAATTATATTTTCTACATATAATTTCCATTCATCACCATTTTCATGTTAATACATCCCGCAAGCACATATTAACAAGAATTTTACATGGCCAACAAAGATATTATTTATTTTTCCACCAAGGTCATAAATGGCCCAAATCGACTCCACATAAACAAGGCACCTCTTAGTCCCTTCACTAAGCTCACACCGAATTTCTATGCTACCAAACACACCATAAACCCGGGCGACATCAGTCTGGGATCAAACCAACCCGAACTCGGGCCTCTTGACTACCCGAAAATAGTTTCAAGATCCCCGCCTGCATCGTTCGAAACAAGCCCCTCGAAATTTCAACCCGAATCGGGTCTGGCAAACAATCCCGGAATTTAGCCCAGATCACATAAAACAAATTTCGAAAATTCCTAAAAATTCTACACTCGCCTAAACATTTGGGACTCAAACATTCTCATTATCTCTAAGAAAATCTCAAGCCATTAAATGGCCTTTAGGCTCAAAAATAACTTAAGTGGGAAATTCTCACCTCATGGAGTTTGATCAACTCCAAGCTTTGTACCCATGTTGAGTCTCATGGATCAACTTTGCCTTCTACTCCGACGAAAACCTACGGTCCGATTTCCGTAAATCTTAGAGAGAAGTGAAAGAAAAAATAAAAAATAAAAATCTCTCTTCACGCTCTCCCCTTTCTCTCTCCCTGGGTCCGTCCGTCCCTTACTTTATCTTTTTTATATATTTATTATTATTATTATTATTTTGATACATGGCTCATATTGTTTCATTCAGTCCGCTTTCACTTAGGAAACAATTTATTTATTTTCGCCATTTTATTTTAAATGAACTTGGCCTAAGCCATTTCCTGACTTCCGAGATTTTCATAAAAATCTCGTTCTTGGAGTCACTACTAACTTATCACCTAGAAAATAAAAAAAAATTCCGATTGTCTCAGAATTTAATAAAACTTTCTAGTCACTAGATTAGCGAGACTAATTCTAACAACAGAAGTCCATTCACATCCGAGATCTAGAGAATTCTCTAAAGCTTCCCGAATCCATTCCGAAATTTATTATTATTATTATCATTTCATTTACTAAAAATTTCACTTTCCTGGTTTCATGAGAGGTCAAAACTTGATGTCAAAGCCAAACCATGTATTTTCTTAGGATATGGTCATGAAGAATTTAGGTACAGGCTATGGGATCTAATAAGCCTGAAGATTGTCAAAAGGAGATATGTTGTGTTTCTTAAAGACCAACTTGGTGATGATGGTGACAAGGTTGAGAAAGGTAGTTCATCTACTAAAATTCCAATTAGAATTGATCTAGTTGTTCCATCTACAGTGCATGCTAATCATGGGGGATAGTTATAGGAAGGTGATGGTGTCACTGAAAATGAAGATGACCTTATAGTTGATGATGTTGAGCCAACTAAACAAGTTGATGAAGAACTTCCACTACCACCGTATGAACCACCATTGAGAAGATCTTCCAGAGAGCATCAACCTTCTACAAGATATCCTCCTTGTGAATATGCGATGCTTACTAATGGAGGAGAGCCAGAAACTTACCAAGAATCCATTTAACATGAGAGTAAGATAGTGTCGGTTAAAGCCATGTATGAAGAAGTGAGACCCTTACTTGAGAACCACACCTATGACTTGGTGAAGTTACCATAAGGTAAGAAAACTCTCATAACAGCTGGAATACAGATTGAGAATCGAAACAATGGCTCATAACTCAAGTAAAAAGCACAATTGGTCAGGAAGAGGTTCAATAAGAAGAAAGGTATTGACTTGAAGAAATCTTCGCTCCAACGCAAAGATGTCCCCTACTCATGTTGCTCTTGGTCTATCCATTCGCTTAACTTTTGTAGTTGAGCAACTTGATGTGAAACCGCATTTCTTCCGTTTGTGACAAAGAAGAAATCTAGCATACAAAGAACCCGAAAGGCTCGACCAAAGCGAAAAGAAATCTGTGTTCAAGCAAAAAGAGCTTGATTGACTCAAGCACCAAGACAGTGTGATGAGTATCCTATATATCATTTACCTCCTTGTTTTGGTTAGTTTTAGAGTTGTTTATGATTCAAACAATTAATGATCGCTTTTATCTTTATCCAAATTGTGTTTAGGTCAACCATCACAAAATAAAGGTAAATTGAGCAAAATTGAAGATCACTTATTGAATTCATTAGCAAGAGCATGATCTAGACTCAAAGAGCTTTCCATAGAGCCCTAGTTCATAAAATTCAGAATCTAATTAGGCTGGTTTTGAGAGAAAGAAAGAATGAGGGCAATTCTGTTACAGCTTAGAAGATTTCACGCTACAGTGCGAAATCCTCCATGTTATAGTGTGTAATCCTCCACGCTGTAGCGTGAGGATCATCACACTGTAGTGTGATGATCTCCACACTACAATGTGCCCATATCATCTCTTGTCATTTTTTTTACCACATTGTAGCATAGATTCGCCATTCTACAACATGCGGTGAAAATGACTTGTTAAAGCCCATTCTCGCTTTATTTTTGGAGTATAAAAGCAAATGACAGGAAAAATGGGGATCAGTCAAGAATCGTAGGGCACATAGAGAAGCTCTAGATTTCTACCATTCTTAGTTTTATTCTTCTATTTTCTCCATGTTTTCTTATTTTCTTCCATTGTAACTCCGCTATGTTGTTCTAGAGACCTATCTAGGTTTTCAGGGAATAGTTTGGCATTGAATTATGGATTTGTTTTTAGGTTGTAATTCCTTGATGCTCTGCTCCTTGCGATCAGCGCTTGGCAGACTTTAATTACTTGGTATTGATTTATCGTCAGGCATGTTGAGGACCTAATGTGAGTTTGAGAGAAGAGAATATTAAGTTAGACCATGTATAAAACACCATGCTTTCACACAAGATAAAGATATTTGTGGATTGTATGTGATAATGTTGATTTCTTGCGCTTAATGCAACCTAAGTTATGATGGTTTGAGGTAGAAGTACAATAAAACCTTTTCTTGGGTTAGCTAGCTATTGCTTGAGAAAGAATAGCTCGATCACATTGAAATCCATCTTTGATAATTGAACCAAGCACCATAGACCTTACTTGGCTCAGACTTCATGTGAATTGTCAAATGAAACCACCCAGTTTTCTTTTTCATATACCTTCATTTTTGCATTGACTTTAGAATGTTTCTATGCCATTGTAGTTAAATTTCGTCTCACCATGTCCATAGTCCAAATAAAATTTAAGGTATCGTAATTACGCATCATAACCACTGTAAGATATTCTACTGGCCATTACGTCAGCTTCGTATGACGCGCATTTCGCACATGTAGGTGTGTGCTTTTACAGATCTCTACACACATTTCAGAATAGATCTTATGAGCTCAATTTCAATTATAAGTTTTAAGTCAACAAGTTTTTGGCATTGTTACTAGGGAGTTAGCGTTAGAACCATTATTGTTACCAAATACCTTTACTTTACTTTGGATATTTTTGTTTTCTTTGTTTACTTCAGTTTTCGACATCTCGCTCTTGACTCTTAAATAGAAAGTAAGTAGTGTTTATGAGAAAATTTGGTTGTAAATCCTTGTATTCCTTATAATATGGAGTTAGAGATAAATGTAAGAAGAATCTGAAAAGAAAATAGAGAAGCAACGTAAATTTGTTGCAACAACCCATGGAAAAACATCAACGTATAAGAGAAGTAAAGTAAGATGTCTCTCCAAGAGAAACCCCAATGGCACAATCACCTAGAGCCTTGTGAGACTATGCCTTTCCATCCATTGGTGTCCCACTGATTATTTAGAGGCTGACCATTCAAGAAAATAACTTTGAACTCAAGCCCATCACTCTTCAACTAATTATTTAGAGGTCGGCCATCCATTGGTGCCTTCAGCTATTTCCTTTCTCTCTAAAGGACAAGGTGAAGCACTAGTTGAACTTCAAGCCTCCAGAGTCTATTACTACATGGATCGAGTTGGTCCAAAAGTCTATTGCAAAGTTTTTCCCTCTTACAAAGACTGCGAAAATGAAAATAGAGATCAATAACTTTGCACAACTTGAGGGAGAATCATTTTATGAGGCATGGGATCAATACAAAGGGCTTCTATGGAAGTGCCTACATCATAGTCTACCGAAGTGGATGCAAGTCCACCATTTTTATAATGGTTTGATTGGGACAACAAGGACTCTTTTAGATGCTTTACCTAGAGGGGCATTTATGAGTAAAAGTGAAGATGAGGTGTACCAACTGTTAGAGAATATGGCCATCAACAATTGTTAATGGCCAAGTGAGAGTAACCCGAAGAAACCCATGAGGATGAATGAAGTTGATGTATTCTCCAACTTGGTGGCCCAAGTTTCTTTGTTAACCAAACAACTCCAAGCTACACAACTTCAAAATATGCAAGAACTCCGCTATAGTTCAAGCATGCACCCCTGTGTGAATTTTAACGGCCCTCACCTAAGTTCGACGTCAAGGAAAGAACCCATTTAGGCAAATGACCACGGAACAAGCTCAATACTTGGGAAAATTTCCGTAACCCCAACCATAATTCAACCATTCTCCAATATTTATAATCTGGGATGGAGGAATCATTCATATTTTTCATGGAGACATAATCCAAACATGATGCACATGGAGTAAAGTAAACCTCCACCTCCTCAAAAGAAGAAGTCTAGTCTGGAGGACACAATGGCAGAATTGGCTAATTTCCAAATGGAAATTCAAAGTCACAAGTGAAATGGAAAGTCCTGCTTAATTTGTAAATGAAGGCTGCATGAACTTTCCTCAATAATCAATCCGCCCAAATACAAAATTTAGAAGTTCAAATATGGAAAATGGAAAGTATGATGAATGAGAGACAGCAAGGCATTTTTCCTAGTTCATCATAAATGAACCTAAGAGAAGATGGAAAGGAATATTGTAAAGCTATCATTCTTAGAAGTGGGAAAACAGTGGAAAGTTCAGTCCAAGTGGGTGACAATGAGCAAGAAGTGGAAAAGGCAAAGAATTCTTTGGAAGAATCAGTTGAAAATAAGCCTACCAAGAATGAGATTGTAGAACCTTCAAAATAAGAAACCCTAAAACCTGTGATCCCCAAAGATTACAAGGAAGAGCAAGCTTGATGGCCAATGCACTAAGTTCTTCAAGTTCAAGAGCTTCATATCAACATTCCATTTGCCGATGCACTTGAGAAAATGTCGGGATATGTTAAATTCATGAAGGATATCTTGCTAAGAATAGGAAATTGGGAGAATATGAAACCATGGCTTTATCGGAAAAGTGTAGCGCTATATTGCAAAAGAAGCTGCCCCTTGTGCTATAGGGAACTCTATCTTTGAGAGAGCTCTTGTGACTTAAAAGCGTATAACTTCATGCCGCTCTACTTTCAAAAAGCTAAGTTTCTAGTGGAAGCAAGTCCAACGACACTAACTTTGAATTAGTGCATAGATCTTACTCACTCATCCATGTGGTATGATAGAAGATGTCTTGGTAAAAGCTTCCACTTTATCATTCGACATGAAAGAAGATAAAGAAATCCCCATTATCCTTGGAAGACCGTTCTTAGCTATGGGTAGAGCTTTAATTGATGTACAAAAAGGTGAATTGAGATTGAGAGTGTAAGAAGAAGAATTAACCTTCAATGTCTTTAGTGCCATCAAGCATCTGCATGAAAACGATATATTAAGTGTTTGGAGTGTTTCATAGAGGCTATAGTGTTCAGCCAAGTGGGTCTAATCGACCCCCGTAGACTAGCTTACTACATGAAAAACTCGAGGTATCAAGATGAGAAAGTAAAGAATTATTTATTGTCGATAGATTCCTCAAACAGAATGAACGAAATACTTTGAAGATTTGGGAGCAAGCCTGGGCCATCCCATTCCCCTATCAGCAACCCCTATTTCGAAGGGAAGCCAATTCCCATCTTCCTAAGAAAATGTAATACGGTACCTCTTCCACATTGCCAATTATCATCTCCTATTTGCTTTCTCAAACCGGAGAAGAGAGATTGTTAAGGGTACTCCGTGAGCACAAGGGAGCAATTGGTTGGTCTTTAGCGGACATCAAAGGCATTCGACCTGCAATGTGTATGCATCACATCATGTTAGAGAATGACATCAAACCTACCATTGAAGCAATGTTAAGGTCAACCCAACAAATGAAAGAGGAAGTGGTGAAAAGAAGTATTTAAAATACTTGATTTTGAGTCATTTATCTTATCTCTAATAGCAATAAGGAATTCAGTCTTAGCTCATGTGGTTCCTAAGAAATGAGGGACGACAAAGGATTGCAAGGAGAATAATGACTCCGTTCTACAAGAACAATAGGTGGATGGCGTATATGCATTGACTATAGAAATTTGAACAAAACTATAAGGAAGGATCACTTCCCCTTACCATTCATTGATCAAAAGGTTGACTGATGAAGGGCCATGAATTTATCATTTCCCATCGGGTATTCAAGTTACAACTTGATATTAAGTTATCACTCCTAAAGATCAAGAAAATACCACCTTCACTTGCCCTTATGGTACTTTTGCATTTTGAAGAATGTAGTTTCGGTTCTGTAGTGCTCCGGCCATGTTTCAAAGGTGCATGATAGCCATATTTTTAGACATAGTAGCAAGGACGATTGAAGTGTTCATGGATGACTCTCCTCAGAAATGGCACCGTAAAACCCGAAAAATTCAATTTTTCTGAAAAATGGTAAAACGGTAATTTCGGTTGGAAACCAGAAATTTTTTAGGTCTCAGATGATGAAATGGACTTCACCGTTGAATTGCCTCGTGAAACTGAAGTACCCTGGCCGAATTTCGCCGATTCAAATAATGAATTTCACATTTTCAAGGTGTGGTAAAGGTGACGCTAATGCATGTGACACATGGCAATTAGGATGAATGGTCATGTTGAGCCATGTGTCGTTGAGGGAGGAAGGAAGGTGAGGCCCTCACTTGAGATAGAAACAAACAAACAAAAAAGAAAATAGAGAAAAGAAAGAAAATCAAGAAAATCGGAGAATGTGACATGTGGCATCGAGGAGCTGGAGGGAAGTTTCCACCACTTTTGATCAAATCAGGAATCAGAATGAAAGGGGAAAAAAAGACAAAAAGGAAAAACGTAGGAGAAAGTAGAAGAAAGGGGAAGAAAGGAAAAGGAAAATTTTCTACTACACCAAGGTCTAAGCTTGATCGTCCGAGAATTAAAGCTCTGGCTCCACACAATGAGTTATGTGGGTACAAAATCGCGGGTTTTGTCGAACCCCAAGAGGTAGGGAAATTTTCCTACTTAAGTTATTTCCTAGCTTAAAGGCTATTTAATGGCATGGGCGTTCTTCTGGGTCAGAATCGGCCATGGATTCAAATTCCGAGATTGGGACTCGAATATTAGAAATTGATCGTTTCCGCAAGCCCTGCATCAGGTTTCGAGGGGTTGGAGCTGGATCCTGTGACTAATGTCTTCGGGTTTTGTTTGTGTGATCCGGATCGAATTTCCTGATCATTATTTGATTTGTGAGTCAGATTATGTGGTATTGCTAGAAAATGAATATCCCGCTATTTGTGTGAAAATCATGTCGGTGATGTCGCTTGATGTATTGACATGAGATATATAGTGAATGAAAATTATATGTAGAAAATATAATTATCCATGATTTGGAAATGTTGCATGTAGCTCTCATGATGCATGTAACATAATATTGCATGAAATGGTATATTTGCATTTCATATGCATGGTAACATCGCGTTGACTCATGTGGGTGTGCATGGTAATGGTTGTTCACCATTCTTGGTGAATGTGTGTTGAGCTTAAAACATTAGCGCTAGGACATGATCACCCCGTGGTGAAAGACTCAGAAATTGTTGAAAAGGTGTGCGCATCATGCGTAAACTCAAAAATTCGTGGGCCCACGCATAAATACACCTGGATTTGATGAAATCAAACGAACATCGAGGATTTTCAAATGTGTCTCGAGTTTTAAAAAACAAAATATTTTGTTTGAAGAAAAGAGCCATTGGGTGGAAACACCAATGACAAGCTGTGACTTAGCATTTGCATGTGTGAAGGAGTTAGTCACACTCCGGGTTATGAGCATGAGGAGTCTCATCTCATTCATGATATGAAACATTCCATATGTGGATCGTGATTTATGTATGGAACGTGGTATGATGTGTGTGTCATCGCATGAGCACTTAGGGGTGGGGACAGCCCCAGGAGAATAAATTTAATTGGCATTGCTCACCCCGCCGTGGAAAATATTTTCGTGCAATCGGAGGTACACAGGGGACGAAACACGCCCAAGAGAATTGTTGTGAAATAGGTCAATTGTGCCTATTCATGTATTCGTAATATTCTGATAGAATATCCGCTTTATATGTAAATGAGAAGTTTTGTAATAAAAACTTAATTTTGGACTTGTTCAGTGTAGTGTTAATAGAGTTCCTAGGTTTAGAATTTGTATAAAGGCAGTAGCATTGCTGAAATGCATTGGAAGAGGCTGGAAGTGCAGGAAATGCAAAAGAATGGGCTACTGCCCATTTTCGGGTTTCGGTTGCGACAGAGAATTCTCTGTCGCGATAGAGATTTCTAGTTCCATGTCGCGACAGTGGGTGTAGTGTCGCGACAAGATTTGGCCTAAGCCAGTGAATTTAGTGTCGCGATATAGTATTATGTGTCATGACAGAGTCGCTACCAGTGGAGAATTTCTCGTAGCCGCGTAGTCACAGGCAGTGAGGAAACTACTACCATTGCAGCTAATTTCCAGTCGCGGGACAAAGTTAGCCGCGGAGAAAATTTTTCCGCACACCATAGAGCCGGGCGCGCGCTAGGCATGCCGCGATTAGCCCCGGGCGCGCACTGAATGAGACGCTAGCGCGCGGATGTAGGAGTTTTGTTATGATAGAGGAGTTCTATCGTGACAGAGGAGTTTTGTCGCGACAGAGAATTCTCTGTCATGACAGACTTTACCTAGTTTTTTTATCACGACAAAGACTTCTCACAGCCATGTTGTTGCGACAGAGTTCTTCTCATGTCACGACAAAGAATTCCAGGACATGGGATTTCCCATGTCGAGATAGTGGCGCACACACGACAGGGTTGGCATGCCGATGTTGGGCGCGCACAACAAGCAAATGCGCACAACAGAGAGCCCTACTGCACACGACAAGGCCAGGGCGCCCGGCGACAGCGCCTTGGGCACGCGCTAGACAGGAGGACTTGGGTGTGCACGACCGACCGAGGCATTCTGTCGCAACAGAGATAAGTCTATCACAACAGACTTGTCCAGTAGCCAAAAAAATAAAAAATAAAAATTGACCCCTGGAAAATGGGGCGTCACAGGTACTTCATTTGATGATTGTCTTGCAAACCTGGAATCCCTATTGATTAGATGTGAAGAGACAAATTTGGTGCTCAATTGGGAAAAATGTCACTTTATGGTGAAGGAAGGTACTGTACTAGGTCATAAGATCTCAAAGAAGGGCATTGAAGTTGACAAGGCTAAGATTGAGACTATTGAGAAACTTTCCCCCTCCAACTTTAGTGAAAGGAATTAGAAGCTTTTTGGGGCATGCCGAGTTCAATAAAAGGTTCATTAAATATTTTTCCAAGATTTCTAATCGACCTTCATCTAAGGAGCTCTTTCACTTTCGCATGAAGATTGCATGCAAGCCGCTTTTCTACTCTAAAAGAAAGGTCACGGCTAATCACGTGGTATCAATCGGGATTGGGAATTTTCATTCAAATTGATGTGCGATGCAAGTGATTATGATGAGGGGGCATTTTTAGGGCAAAGAAGAAACAATGTATTCCATGTTATCTACTATGCAAGTAGAACTCTCAATGATGCCTAACCGAATTATGTAACAATCGAAAAGGAGTCGTCGCCATCATGTTCGTCATTGACAAATTTTGTCCCTATTTGATTAGGAACAAGGTGGTTGTCTACACTAATCACTTGATGATAAAATATCTTAGAGCCAAGAAGGATGCGAAGGCAAGACTTATCCGTTAGGTCCTACTTCTTCAAGAGTTCGATGTGGAAGTTAGAGACAAGAAAGGTACCGAAAACCTAGTGGCTTATCATTTCTCTAGATTAGAGTTTCCTGAGTAAAGGAGCAGGTCAAAAGTTCAAATCAATGAGAATTTTCTTGATGAACAACTCTTATCAATCTCTCATGTTGAATCAACCCTTTGGTTTGTGGACATCGTTAATTATCTTACTGTCAGAGTCTTACCTTCAGATTGCTCTTCCTAAAAAGAAAAGGTTCTTCTCAATCGTGGAAAATTTTATTAGGAAGATCTGCGTCAGATAAGTGGCTATGTCGATCAATTGATTAGAAGATGTGTTCCGGAAGATGATATGCAAGTCATTCTTCATCATTGTCATTCTTTGGAGTGTGGAGGTCACTTTTGAGGAAGTAAAGTAACCGCAAAAGTGTTGCGGTGTGGTTTCTACTTGCCCAGCTTGTTAAAGGATGCTCATACATTCGTAATGGCAAGTGATAGGTGCCAAAAGATAGGTAACATATCAAGGAGAAATGAAATGCCCTTGAACTCTATCTTGGAGGTTAAACTCTTTAACGTATGGGGGATTGATTTCATGGGTCCATTTCCCTCATCTTACAATAATCAATACGTATTGTTGGTGGTAGATTGTGTTTCCAAGTGGATCGAGGCCATTGAAACTCCCACAAATGATGTGAAGGTGGTATTGAAGTTTCTAAAGAAGAACATCTTTACAAGATTTGGAACCCCTAGAGCTATCATAAGTGATGAGGGAACTCACTTTTGCAAAAAATAGTTTGAGGCACTTTTGTTGAAATACGGAGTCAAGTATAGAATTGTTTTGCCATACCACCCTCAAACAAATGAGCAAGCTTAAATCTCCAATAGAGAAGCTGGAAGAAGTAGTTCTCGAGAAAATAAGTGAGTCTCTTCTTAGAAAGACTACAATCAGAAAATTGACGATGAATTTTGATGTATAGAAAGACTTTCAAGACGCCGATAAGGATGTCCCTATAGACTTGTCTGCAAGGCGTGTCACCTTCCTATTGAGCTCAACACAAAGCTTATTGGGCTACAAGACAACTTAACAACATGGGTTTGAAAGTGATGGGGAGAAAGATTGTTACAATTGAATGAACTTGAAGAATTATGGAATGAAACCTATGATAATGCTAAACTCTATAAGGAGAAGGCAGACAAGGTAGCGACAAACATATTGTTTGAAAGGAGTTTGAGCCGACAACTGTCATCCAGGATTATGCCTAATTCCATTCCCGTTTAGGAATCAATAATGGTCCAAACATTGTAATACTCGTGGTATTCCATAGTCATTTCCACAGGAGTGGTCTAATTTTATTGACCAGAGCTATTTCTCCACAAAGTGTAATTATGGAAATTGTAGGTTGTGCTTGTTTGATCAAGTGATTGATTGATTTGAATGTTTTAGAAAATAGAAGACGAATGCCGGTATTCAGACTCACTTACCTCTCACCAAATAAATCCCACCTCTTATTTTAATAACTCATCTAGGAACCATTGATAAATGGTCTTTGATGGAAGATTTATCTTTAAACGCTCTTTTGAAAAGGCAAGCAAAGAAGGATGATTGAAATACCGTTGAGCACTTGTTCTACCAACACGAACCTTTAGTTTGCACTTGTAATCAAGCACAACGTGTACCAAGGTGATCTCGTTCACACGTTGTCAAGAATATGCCAAACTAGGGTTTTTCATAAATCATTTTCACAAGTGAATAACATCACCCAATCCATTGAAGTTCAAAAGAAGAATTGAGGGATTAGTACTTTGATCAGGGTGAGATTCCACCTTAGAATCCCAGCATTAAGGGTTTAGAAATCCATGGAACTTATAAAGAACAAAGATAATTGAAGTGATGTTAATCATAAAAACAATACTAGAAAACTGCACTGATTACAAAATCTAGGAATGTGAAATGTAAAATAATTATAATGGAAAACAAACCAACTGCTCGAAAAGATTACAAGTGCTTGAGGGTAAAAAACACCAAAATGAAAGAGTCTTCAACTGGATCTCTAGAATTCAACTCAAACAATGGAGAAACCTCTTCTATGAAAACCTAATCCTGTAGAAGTCAAAACTGCTCTCCTCTATCTTCTCGCCTTTATACTCCTTTCCAATACCATCTCGTGCTCAAGGATGATTGACAAGTATGCCCTCGCGTTAGGATCGCCACCGCTCTCCATTCTCGCATTTTCATACATGTACCAGACACTTTAATGGTGTACCGTACATCTTCGCTATCAAGCGATTTTTATCAGGTACCGGTACACTTATCGGGTGTACCTGACACTTTGCCCAATCGCCACTTAGCCGGGAAGGTACCGGTACACATAATTGATGTACCGTACACTTGATCCTCCGGTGCTTTCTAACCTTGCAAGAGTTCCGAGACTTCATCAATCGTCACCACATCCTCGTTAGCTTCATATCGACTCCTGACATAAATCCTCAGGATAACTTTATGTTTTAGACCCGAAAGACCCGGCATGTCAAAACACATGCTGAAATTAAAAGTACCTATCCCATACCTAATGGGTAAATTGTGACTGGATGTGCTAAATTCTACTATAATTATTGCTCAAATGTATTCACACACTTAACCTCAGATCTGGTTGGTCCCTAAAGAAGATTTAGTTCCTCGAACTACCCACTAGGTATGAATCTCAACAAGGCGCCAGATAGTTAAGCTCTTTGCAAGAATCTCAAAATAACAGCAATTATGGAATAAAAATACTAAATCTACTTAGTATGCACCAAGATAGTCTATTTTAAACTAACCAGCGCCTTACACAATGAGCATTATAACAAAGTTAACACAAAATCGCTCTTAAATAAAGACTATGGAATTTAAGGAATGTGGGCAAGTACTCATGTAAATAGTGAATCAGAGATCGATAGAAGGGAAGCAATCATTTTAACATGGAACACATAACCACTAGGCATAATGTCGAAGAAACAATGCACATAATTAACCAAAGAGGTCTTAAAAGTTTGTAAATCTAATCAGAAGCAACCGAAAAGAAAAAGGCAAAATGATCAAAACAGGCTTGCATAATGGCCGAGGTCTACTACCCGATTGCCAACACCACCATAGTCCAGCCTAAAACTATGCAGCCATCCTCATCCCGCCAGAAGAGAATGCGTCCTCGTCCACATTGGGGCCATCTAATTTTCGAACTCTCTAAACTGGAGAGCGGCATCCGCCATCACCGGCTCGCCCGAAAAATGTGACTCTAAGCCTCAGAGATGCCGATCCACCATGCTTCCTAATGCACTTGGAACTATCCCTTTATCCGCCGCTCCATCCTTCAATGGCGATGTGCTCAATGGTGCCGGGGCTGTGGACGGGTGATCCCGGAGGAGGCAACCCGGGCGGCACCGAGGGTCGTGGGTCCGGTGGATGCCGCCGGCTTCGCCTCGCTTTATTAGCATAGCCCTACCAAGTAACACCCTTTCTTTAACCCGGCTTCCTCATTCCCGCTTCCACAATACTAGTCACAAGCGAAGGGAACTAATATGCCGGCCATGTGAATATTGTAAGAAATCTCTCATTACGCACCATATGACTAATGCATAGCCACGTGAGTTTCCTGGGGCTACGACCTCGTGACAAAACCGATCCGTTCTCGGGCCGGGGATTTTTCATTTCAGGCCCACCATCGTGGAATGATCTTGTTCATCAGGGCATATTCTGGTTTGAGCTTTCCAGGTACGAATTCTTTTTTCACAAATCCACCATGGGTACCAGCAGTGCACATAGCCTCGGGAACAACTGGGCATCAAAGTCAGTGATAGCCTTGAGTGGATATGGAATGTACCGAGGTATCAGGCGGACATATTATAAGGCATGCATATCGAATCGTGGCGATCCTGGGGTCGGGCCACCATAACTCGGGTGGCCCTAATACGCCTCGACTACCGATTCTCCTTCAGATTGGAATAAAACTCCTAACCATCAAGGTAAATATCCGTGAATATCGCAGTAACGGCGTATATTCTAATCTGAATAATACCCCATGGGATGAGAATACAAAATGTTTCCAATTTTGTACCCTCGCAGTCAAAAACCCCTATTTGTAAATTGACCAGCCCATTTTTCTGGTCTCACTTAGTCTCAAGAAGGACGCTTCTATCTCACTATCATCACAAGCGCACTTTCAAGATTCTATCCGCTTGCCTTTCCCTTTAACCCGGGCTGGAAGAATCTGATTTCTTTTCACGGGCCGCCCATAGAGTGAGCTTAGCCCTCTTTTCCTTTCCTCTCGGGATGTTCTTAATCGTGGCCATAATAGCAAGGATCGCAAGAACGGCCCGCACAGGCCCAGATATATATAAGAAAAAATCCCAAAACTCGTTTCGAATAGTACCGGCCGACTCCCAGGTTTTGCACAACACGCCCCATACCGTGTTTCGATACTCCAAACCACCGAGTACAAAATATCACCAAAATCCAACAAAACAAATCCATATATGTCAAATGAAACAAAATGCGAAAAGGATTGTAGTGGCTTATCAAGTCCGTACAATGACCGCACGTAATCCGCCCGATCGTAGTGTCCCAAGATAGGGCGTAATCGAGCCTAGAAAGTAGTGGGAGGACACAACCGTTAGGGCTTGCTGGAGGGTGGGAGAAGGGGTTCGAATGTCAAAGGTCACAAAATCGGGTTTAGTCGATCTCGCCTGAAACCGACCGTACGGTACATGCTGGGGTAGTGCACCAGACACACTTGATACCGCCCATTTTTGAGTAGCGTGTACCGCACTTTGGGTAAACGTAATACTTTAGCCACCGCCTCTTTCGAAGCAGTCAGACGCATACGCTAGTGGTGTACCCCGCACACCGTGTTCCAAACCTAATTTCTTTTTTTTTTTTTTTTTTTGAATATATATGTATATATTTTACTAATAGCAAACAAGTATATCATTTTGATCTTTTCAACCTGCTTTCCTCCCTAAAGTACTACATGTTCACTATTTTTGCTTAGATTCCACACTCCACCGTGATTTAGGAATTAGTCATCAGACCATTCTCGGGATACCTCCAACCTCTCCAATGATCCACTCATTGCCTAATTAATCAGATCTTGGTTCAATAGATCTGACAACTCTAAGCTCAAATGGGTGCAAGGACAGACAATAATAATTGCTAGGGTGTGCAAGAAATGATGGCTTCTAATCATTTTCCAATTATGCAAGATGTTCCATAAAGACTATGATGTACAGTTAACACACTCAGCCTAAAGTGATGCACAATTGTGCTAACAAACAGGTTAGATCGGAGAAAATTGACCATAAGTCTCGTGTTTGTGTGAGCCAAGGTGAAAAAGGGACAATCCACGTAAGACCACAAAGCCGTCAGGTATGCTTTTAAGATGTACGCAATAAGACGATGAGAGTGTATGAATCACAAGTGTATGTACATTGGGTGTGAAATGACATGGGATATCAAAAGAGGTATATTTGGTACCTGACCTGATCGAATATATAACTAGCGCATAGTTACGCTTCAACCAGTAAAAATATCTACCCCCGTAAAAACAAGCATTGTCCTCAATGCATAGAAACTAAGGGTACCCCACTGACAATTGGAATTTTTTTTTTTTTTTAATTTAAATTCAAAGGAAAATCAAATGAAGAAAAGATAAAAAGAAAAAGAAGAAGTAAGAAACGAAAATACGCCAAAAGAAATCAAAAACATATACAACAAAATGGAGAATGACTTTGCTGCGATGGGGTATCTGGTAGAAGAATACTGCAATCTTCACTATGCGCGAGGATTGAAATGCTCGAATGGTTTGAGCGGCCAGCCATTTACTTTGAAGAGATTTTCAATGTCGGATTTTCAATCTCCATAGCTGTGGTAGCCGGATAAACTACCTTAGCGATGAATGGGCGAGTCAATAAAGGCGAACTTGGAAATAGATCTGTGAGGCCCATGCCGGCGGTACCTTACGGTTGGGCTCGAAAGTTTTCTAGCAATAGATTTGTCATGGAACAGCAGGCAGCTCTTGTAGAATCGAGGGCTTTCATACTTGACTCTCTCCATGGGTTAGCCGAGTTCATTCAGAATTTGCAACAATCGGCTGCCTGCTTGAGTCAAATCGAATTAAAAGTTCTAATAGCCCGATGGCGGGGTGCCGTTTCGGCTGGCGGAAGTAGACGCCGCCAAAACGGCTATGAGGAACATACCAAGAACAGTTTTAAAGCGTGCGGTAGGCCCAAGAGCATCGGTAAGGCGGGTGACCAATCTTTGCGGTCAGGGGCAACGTTTTTCCAAATATGTTTTTTATCTCCCTATTAGCTAGTTCGACACGACCATTGGTCTGTGGAGGTGGTAAGTTGTTGACACTTTATGGGTGACTCCATATTTTTTTTTAACAGATTTTCAAAGATCGGTGCAAAAATGAGTCCGCCATCACCTAACAATTGCACGAGGTGTTCCCAACGAAAAATGTGTTCCTTTATAAATTTCAAAGCAACCTTTGTGGTCATTGGTTCTCGTTGGAATCGCCTCAACCCACTTAGACACATAATCAGCAGAGATAAAGAGAATGTAAAGATACCCACAAGGGGAAAAGGCCCGTGAAGTCTATACTAACAATCAGAAATTTCAATAATTAAAATTGGGGTAGAGGCATCTCATGTTGGGTTTTGTGACCCCTCCTAGTTGCGGCAACGAGCCTGAAGTTTGAGAAATCAAAACAGCTTTAATAAGGTGGGCCAATAAAACCCCGGCTTGCAAAATCTTGTCTGGTCTTTCGGAGCGGAAATGTCCTCCACAGGGCTTGAGGAATGTAAAAAGTTAAAATCCTCACACACTCATCATTGGGTACCCATCTTCTCATTATTTGATCAGGACAGTATTTAAATAGGTACGGATCATCAAAGTAGTATTTCTTAATATCTGTCAGAAATTTCTTTTCTGAGAAGTCCATTAAATTTGGAATACGGCAGTTACTAGGTAGTTCTCAATGTCGACATACCACGAGACGATGAGCAAGAGCAAAGAGTTGCTCGTCGAGGAAAGCTATCACCCCATCGGTGTGCCATGGGAGTTGGATTACGGAACTAATCTAGATAAATGGTGGGCGACCACATTCTCAACCCCTTTTATCTTTAATGGTCAAGAGTTGAATTCTTGACATAATAAAATCCACCTAGTTAACCGGGGTTTTTGTAATCACAGCAGAGCAAATTATGTTTGCATGATCGTGAAGATGGTCACGGAGAACCTCTGATGTATGACCTTAATTTTTTCTAGTGCAAAGACAACGGCCCGAGGAAACTCTTTTCGGTGGTGCGCGTAGTTTGGCAGGCGGAGTCTAGTGTCTTGTTGGCATGATGAATTACAACCTTTTGTCTTCCTTTGTCCCAACAGAATACATGGCATAATCCCTTTGGCGTCGCGTGATCTCGAATGGAAGGTCCCGGTGCCAGGGGACCCCATGATGAGTGGTGACACTAACATGTTTTTGAGTTTAGTGAAGCGATGTCACAAGCTTGTGACCATGTGAAGAGGAACATCTTTTAGCAAGCAAAGTACATAAGGGCGGTATATGCCCAAAATCTTTTATAAACCTTATAGAACCCGGCCTTGACCCGAAAGAGAATGACCTTATGTCTCTAACACATAGGAGTGGCTAGGTTTGAAATCAGCTCAGCTTTGGCCTTATCAACTTCAATTCCATGTTGATACTATATGGCCTAAGACAATCCTTGTGTTACCATGAAATGACATTTTCCCGATTTAACACAAGATTTTTCTCGCGACACCTCTTTCCAAAACCTTACGTAGGATTCTCTAGCCGAGTTCAAATGAGTCACCAAAAACTGAGAGAAATCATCCACGAAAATTTTCCAATGTGATTTCTATCATGTCACTAAAGATTCCCATCATGCACCGTTGAAGGTTCCAGGTGCATTAAAATCAGGAGCATTTTCCTACAAAGGTGAGAAGGTACCCGAAAGGACAAGTGAATGTAGTTTTCTCTTGATCTTCGCGCAATCTCAATTTGATTGTATCACATTTTATCGAAAACAATAGAATTAGGTACTTGCAACTCTCTGCTGCATTCCCCCAGACAACAAACGGAAGAGGAAAATGAGTCTTTCCCCAGGCCCACCGTTGAGTTTCCTATAATCTATGCACCGCTCATCGATGTGACACGGTGGGAATGAGTTCATTGTTTTCATTGGGGACCAGCGCGACTCCGATTTTAGAACTACGTATTGGCTAACCCGCACTATGCGCAATAGGGTAAATCCTTTTACATCCAGAGTTTAACACTTCCTTTTCCTTGCTTCTTCGTTATTGGGTTCAGTAGATGCTGGCTACCTAGAAGGTTTTAACTGTCCTCTTCCTGGTAGATTCTATGTGAAATAACGAGATCAAGGGGACTGAAATTCCTTAATATCTACAATTGTCGACCTAAGAAACGGGTTAAGTGGGTTTTCAATATCTCAAAAGTTGATTTTCTTGAAGGTCGATCCCCAGGAGGAAGATATGATTCTTGGAAAAGTTTCCTCTCCCCAGAATGCATATTTGAGGTGTGTTTGTTTGGGGTTTTTAGCTCAAGCAGAGTGGCCTCTCCTCGAAGGCAAATGCCTTGTCCTCATTTGGTGGCAATGGTTCAAATTTAGGTGTCCACCATTAACTTCCAATACATCCATTATGCTTTCCGGTCTGGTGTGAGTCAGAGCTCCAGATGTAGTCTCTTCCCTGTTGACTCGGGGTGACCAAACGACAGAAGAGGATGTCATCATGTGAGGCATTATCGAGGGTATCTTTGTACCATGGAATCAACCATGTTAATTTCCGCACACATCTTCTTCATCCCCCGTTCCATGATTACATTGAAAATGATGATTAACGGTCATGTTACGAAGCGATAGTGTCGTTAGGCCTCCCTGTGTATAATGGCATTAGCCGGTTACCCAGAATGGTCGACCAAAATTCTTGGGAGGCGAGTTCCTTGATTCGCCACGAGGTTGAGTGTCAAGCACAACAAAATCCGCAGTAAAATTGTCCACTTGTGCAAAACATCCTTGACATTCCCACACAGGAATTTTTACACTACCGATCGACCAATTGGAGGGTGATATTGGTTGGCTCTAATTCTCTAACCGGGTCCACATATCATGAATAAAGACAGCAGTTAACACTTGCCCCTAAAGTCCACTAAAGAAGCATGCCCTAACTTTGAATTTCCGGCGCTACTATAGAAATAGTAGGACTTCACGAGGTCTTTGTATTTTGGAAGCAAGTTGTTCCGAATTAGGGAAGTTGATTATTCAGTCATAGATGCCTCCTTGTTGACACCTAATTTCCCTTTTACCGATGCATAAGTCCGCTACAAAAATTTAGCATATGATGGAATTTGCTTAATGGCATCCTAACGAGGAATGTTCAATTTTACTTTGTTTGAGCGACTCCTCAGATCTCGAATGGTTATTCACTTTCTTGATGCTCTCGATCTATGAGGAGTGTGGAAGTACGGAGGATATGGGTAGACTTGTCGATCCCTTTGGTTGATCATCAATATCCGTTCGTATTAGGGACATGGTTGTCTGTAGCTCATCCTCTGGAACAATTCACTTGGAACTCTTGAGTTGGTTCCTTGAACGTTTGAATGGTTTTGTCAACTACCTTTCCACTTCGGAGAGTAGTGACAGCCTTACAGTGTTCAAAGGTACCCTCAATTGGTCCTGAACTTCCTACACTATTTTGACCTTGTGGATTTTGAATGGGTTGAGATGGAAGTTTCCCTTTTTCTTGTGAGCTACCTATAATGAGTTAACTTAGTTTATCGAATCTACATCATTGAAACGTTCCAGTGTGTTTGTGGATTGTTGGGTTTGTCACGACGTGACTATGTCCTCTAGACTTCTCTTATGTGGAGGTTGATATGGTTGTGGTGATGGAGTTCCTTGATTTGGTGGCTGGAAACCTTGATTAGGGTTCACAGGAAACCCTTGAGAACACGATTTTTTGAAATAGTGGAATGGAATTTGTGAAACCATGGTTTTGGTAATGAGTACCTTGGTTGTTTGGCAAGTTATTTGGCCCTCCTTCATTTCTCAACCAAAATTAGGGTGCTTACCCATCCCGAGATTATATGTTTCAGAGTATGGAGGGGTGAAAGGTTTCACGCTGGTAATTAAGGGCATTGGCTTGCTACATTTGAATTGCACCTTTACTTGAGGAAGGTTTGGGCATGATGGTTGGATGCGCGAGGATCATCGCGCCTATGATGCATGGCTCCTCCATTACGGGTCAATGGTCTTGAAGGTATTTGAGGCACACTAGTTACCTCATGTACCTTTTTCGTCTCCTATGGCCTCCGATTTCCTTGTTAAATTGGCAATTTTCACCCTGCTCATCATTCTCTCTCTTAAGTGATCAGTTTCACCACGTGATGTCTTGCACACTTGCTTGATGTCTATAGGTGTTAGTCTCCCAGAAGTTCGATTCCTACGCTATAGTGTCAAAAAGTTGAATTGCTTCCCTAAGTATTTCTTTTCATAGAATTACTTTGCACACATAAATACGGATGTCTTGTTTATTATTAAAGACAACCCATATGATGAAAGATACGCACATATTTGTCCTATCGAAATGTGGTGAGGGGATAGCATGGAGGAGATCCTTATATCTTTCCCATACCGCAGCAAATGGTTCACCCGGCTTTTCAGAAAAGTTATGAATTGCTCGCATGAGAGCATTAGTACGTGCAGGAGGGAAAAATTTGTTGAGGAACTCATTTCGCATATTTTCCCATGTAAAGATTGAGTTAGGTGCTAGGGAATGAAACCAAATTTTGGCCTTCTCCTTTAAAAACGCCGAGAGTAAAACCAAGCAGTTATGTGGAGAGGTGAGCGGTGAGAAATCTTCTAAACATCTTGAAAATCTCATGAATGAATGAGGGTTCTGATTCGAACCCTTGATATATCGATAAAGACGGATCATTTCCGATTTCATTAGAAATTGATTAGCCTCTTCGGGAGAGGCGGGTAAAGAAATGGTTGTGGTCCCTTTGAGGTTGTAAGGATTTCTCGAGAAGGGTTCAACTCTTCCCAATAATATATTAATTATATTTGGCCAGGAGCGAGGGTGGACCACATATTGATTTTCTTGAGAAGGTCACCATTTCCACCTGCTGCGGGGTTGCAGGGAGTGTAACATCACGTTGTGGAGGTTCATGGGACTCCTTGTGGGTTAAGCAGGAGATCACTGAGTATGTTCATTCAAAGCCACATGTTGCTGAAGTTCCCGAGGATTGTCCATTTGAAAGGGTAAAAATGTTATCTTGAGACACTTGGCTTATTATGGATTTCTCAAAGTTTCTGGGGATATAATTAGACTAGTCGGTGTTGTCGTTGCGAGCCCAAGCGGGCATGCATGGCACACTTCGTCCAGAAACACCCACTTAGATTTCTCTAAAAACAAAATAAAAACAAAAGAAAAATGGAGCGTGCGGATTTGCAATGCGATTGCAAATTACCTCTAACTTCTAACGGATCAACGGTTAGTCGCCACTCCGTACTTGGCAAAAATGTAGATCTACGATTAGTATGCTAATTCTATTCCCAAGCGTAGGAATCACAGTTGTCCAACATTGTATATTGTGGTATTCCACAGGTCATTTCACGGTGGTCTAATTTTATTGACCGGCGGTATTCTCCCACAAGAAAGTGTAAATTAAGGAAATTGTAGGGTTGTGTTGTTTGATCAAGTGATTGATTGATTTGAATGTTTTAGAAAATAGAAGAGCGAATGCTGGTATTCTTAGGATTCACTCACTTCTGACAAATAAATCCACACCTCTTATTTTACAACTCATCTAGGAACCATTGATAAATGGTCTTTGATGGAAGATTTATCTTTAAACGCTCTTTTGAAAAGAAGGATGATTGAATACTGTTGAGCACTTGTTCCCAATTAACACGAACCTTTAGTTTGCATTTGTAATCAAGCACAACGTGTACCAAGGTGATCTCGTTCACACGTTGTCAGAATATGCCAAGCAGGGTTTTTCTAAATAAATCATTTTCTGAAGTGTTGAATAACATGCGCGATCCATTGAAGTTCAAGAAGAATTGAGATTAAGAAAATGTAGTGCACTTTGTCGGTGAGTTTCCACCTTAGAATCCCAGCATTAAGGGAATTTAAGAAATCCATGGAACTTATAAACATTGATAATTAGTGATGTTAATCACTTAAAAACAATACTTGAGAAAATCGAGTCGGTTACAAAATCTAGGAATGTGAAATGTAAATACTATAATGGAAAACAAACCAGCTGATTTTCTTTGAAAGATTACAAGTGCTTGAGTGGTAAAAACACCAAAATGAAAGAGTCTTCAATCACGGATCTCTAGAATTCAACTCAAAACAATGGGAAGAAACTCCTGCTCTATGAAAACCTAATCACAGAAGTCAAAAACTGCTCTCCCCACCCTCTATCTTCTGCCTTTTATACTCCTTTCCAGCCCTGCATCTAGTGCTCAAGGATGATTGACAAGTATGCTTACAGCGTTAGGATCACATTACGCTCCATTCCCGCATTTCTCATACATGTAATGCCGGTACACTTTAATGGTGTCTTGCGGTACACTTTATCATCGTTTCTAATCAGGTGTACGGTACCTTATTGGGTGTGCCGGTACACTTTCTACCTGCCACTTTTTCTTTGAAAGGTGTGCAGGTACACATAATTGATGTGCCGGTACACTTGACCTCTGATTGCTTTTCTAACCTTGTGAGAGTTCAGAGACTTCATCGATTGTTCGCCCGGCGTCCTCAGGTCTTCCGTATTGACTTCCCCGGACATAAATCCTCGTACACACACTTATGTTTTAGACCCGAAGACCTACACCAAGTCTAAAAACACACAAGAAATTAAAGTACCTATCCTTATAGAATGTGTGGGTAGGAGAATTGTGATTTGGATGTTGCTTTAAATTCTACTATAATTATTGCTCCAGTGTGTGGTAAAGTCGACAACGAGTTCTTCTATTCAATTCAAGGCGAGAGGTTATTCCACAGGAAACTCAAAGTCTTGATGGACCGAGCCATTTTCACGATATCTCAAGTCTTCCTCATGGGGCCGGTGAAATCAAGCATCGAGAGAAGGGAGAATTCAAGGTTAATGAGCGAAGGTTGAGAATCGTATTTATGGAGTTGATTTCGAAACCGCAAAACCAGGCATCCATACTTCTTTAACCACCATGATTGGAGTTACGTTTGAAGCTTATGTGTTGAAATATTGTGTTGGAGTTTGTTGTTTGTGCATAATGCCATTCGAGATCGAAGTCGGAGCTAATGACGTTAAACGAAAGGAGCTTCTTAGGTGTGACGAGGCTTTGGTGATGTTTTCTTTACTTTTTTCATTTACGGTCTCTTTGATTCTTCATTTCTCATCATTTTTATTTTTCATATTTTTATTTTTCTTTCAATTTAATCTTTTGGTATGTTTTTGTTTTTTAGATTGTAGGTTGTCTGATCGCCAGAGATGATTCTAAGGCAAAGTGTGAAATCAGATGTATAAAAAGGATGTTGAAGGCAAAAGATGGGGAGAAAATATTCCCACAAATGTTAATGGTGCAACAATTTGAAGATTATTCTGTTGAGGGTTCAAGCAAATCCATCTTTGCCGACATGGAAATCGCAGGATTGGGGCATGGAATTATGACTACTATTCATTTGATCATAAGCCGTTTCACATTGTAGCATGAAATGTCATGCAACAACATCAAAATTGAAGGATGGATACAGAGGCCAACAAGTATAGCATTGTTAAACCTCAGGAAATTTCATGCTACAGCTTGAAGATTTCAAAGAGGCGTGAAAAACAAAGCAGAAGGGCAGAATATTTGATATTCATCATGCTACATCATGATGCCTATCAAGCTACAGTGTGATACCCATCACGCTACAACGTGCCCCTTTGAAAGTTTAAAATTTTAACTTTTTAGAATCCCACTTTTTCACCTTTCCTCCTCCTCCTTCACAACCCATACACTCTCCCACACCCCCGAGCCTTAACCTCGATTTCCTCACTGGCATCTTGACCTCGTAACCTCATTCTCAACTCAATCTCTCCATTGTTAGTGATGTGCCACAGAGGCGATGATGTGTGTTACATTACTTTCATATTTCAATAAGAAAGAGGCATTTTCATTATCATCTTACATTTCTAATTTGGTGATTTACTCCATGAATAATTGATTCCCTTATGAGATTATCAAGTGTGTGACTTGATAGTAGAACCCTAGACTTCAAATGGAATACTATTCTAAATTATCCCTGATTGTTAATTATTGGTGGAGCAATAGTGAATTAAGACTGGTATGGAGTTTGACTGATGATCATGTTCTACTGATCATGCATATATGATATTAAGTCATCTCATAAGTACATGTTGGTGAACATTGTACTGGATCGACCCACCATGAGAATACTACATGGATTATAAGTCATAAGTACTTCTTATCGTAATAATGTCTTCTTTTTGTCCTTCGACCCTAACACCACCATGGAGTTTTCATGAGGGAGCTTTATGTTTTGACAACATTCCAGCATCATCTATAATAAGGTGGTAATACGGGGCGTAGTTGGACATAGAATAAATCGCTCATGCGAGAGGGACGTGAGTTAATGAAAGGTTGTCCCTCATTTTAGAGAGATATCCATGGGCCCCTCGACATGTGAGACTGGAAATTGCATGGCCATGCTCAAATGAATTAAAAATGGTTATTAAAGTCATTTGTATTATCAGTTTACATAGAGGTCGAGAAAATTGCATGATTGAACTTTACAAGGGAGACATAGTCCATGCCTTGTGTTCAATTCGGATATCGTGAGACAAAGGGACTACGACATTTATTATGGATTAGGTTATGTCCGGCTATTGAAATCCACATAATTTAGGTGGTCATAATGACTTGCTAGAGGCCGCTTATGATCCGTGGGCTCGAAATGGGCTTTTGAGCCCACTGCCAACATTATGTGGACCTACAGGGTCACACACATAGAATGGGCCGGAAACCAACCCTTGGGCCTAAAATTGGTATTTAAACCCAAGGGATCCCTATGTGGATCGATTCATTCATTTTTCACAATTGAGAGAGGCGGCTAGGGGTTTTCGTGAGACTCAACTCGGTGCTAGCACACTCGTTTCTCGGTTTCGAGAAAAGTACAAGTTGGTGTGGATAGTTGCAGGGTGGGTGATCTGCCTTTCGGTTCGACGAGGAGAGTTTGGCCTTTTGCACGGCCATTTGCTTGGAACATGGATCTTCCAGCGAGAATAAGGTATTCTTCTATCCCTGAATCATCTTATTGGATCACATGGATCCCTGGTCGGGTTAGAAAAAGATGAAATTTTTAATTTTCCACTTTGTGTATGTAGCGCTGTCGCGGTAGGAACCCAACACTTTCCATACATCCCAATCACCTTATCCACCTCTCTCTTCCATTTTAAACCCACCCATCCCAACCTTAAATGTGAAGAACAATCCATCTCTCTCCTCCACATCAAACCCACCCATCCCAACCTTAACCGTGAAGAAGAAAGGAGGATATATTAGTCTCCTTGTTGTTTAGGTACCTGGGAAGAGCAATAGCTCTCTTGTTATAGTTGGTGGCTTCTCATAGAAACTGATGCTCTATACAAGCATAGTTTTGAAGAGTTTGCACCACTGTTTGATAAAATGCCCCAATGATCCTAAGCTTCAAAGTGCCTACATTTTTTTAGCATTCTTCCAAGCAGTTGAAAGAGTCTCAAACCTGTATAATTCTTATTTGCACATATTCAAAATTGCTTTGAAGCAGATTGTCCTCCTTGGGTGAGTTTCTCTTGTAAAAAGCATGGCACCTAAAGAGACACCGTGAGAATGATGGATCCTCACTTCTTCTAGCAACTTTGATCCTTCCAAGTTCCATCAGCAAGAAGCATCAGGTATAGCAAATTAGAAAAATTGAAATTCATAAAGAAAGAGCTTTGCCCGAGCCAAATGGTATGCTTGAGTTCTAATCGAAGGGTGGACTGAACTCTGAACATATGAGGCTGCCAGTGGCTCGTAGTTCGTGATTTCGAATGCAAACTTATGAAGCAAAGGAATAGGAAAAGGTTTTTGTTGGGAACCAATGGGTGCCTTTTGATAGAAAAGTGATTAACGACCATTACAAGCTATCGAAGGAGAAATATGAACAATTCACGTCTCTTTGCAATAACCCTAACTATGATGTGATCCTTAGGTGATTAACAGATAAAAGAGTGGTCTTCTTCCCATCAAAGAGTTTATCTTATCTAAGGAAAATGTGGAACCACTTCATTGTAGCAAAAAGAAATTGGCTTCCAAGCGGCAACAATGGTCGGAGGTGAACAAGGCGTGTTATATACCTCCTATGCTATCGCTGGGGCATCAAATTTGATGTTGGAGAAGTAATAGAAACATCAATCCTGATGAACACTACGGAGAAGTACAATCTTAGGCACCCATCCCTCATTTTTTAATTATGTAAGAAAGCGGGAGTCACATTCACTCCTTTGGGAGTCACATTTTGAATAGTGGAAGTTTAAGTGGTGTATGAGTCCCGTGGTTTCTACCCTTTTCATTTGGGCGTTTTCCACATAAAAATTGTTGTCTCATTGTTGCTTGGTTGGTTTTGTTGTTGGCTAGTTTGATTGTTGAACATAATTTGGCACACAAAGAGGGAAAGGTCAATTTTAGAATCATTGTATTTGATAGTCTTTCCCAACATAGCAATATATTTTACGTGTTTTCTTATTCTCCATGCTTTAACAAAAACATTTTAAACAACCAAACAAGCGCTTGGTGTTTTCTTTTTATTAGAATATTTGATATATTGTATGATGAAAATGTTTGATGACTAACACTATATTAACTCAAGCAAAGATTCAAGTATTTATAAAATATAAAGAAAAATGAAATCCATTTCATTACCACTAGTCTATAAAATAAATAGAATTGAAGAAAAAGGAAGAAATGTTTGATTTGGCTTGAACTTACACTAATATTGTTTTATAAAATCTAAAAAAAAAAAAAATTGTACTTTTAAATGAGTAAATTTTAGTAAATTTTGACCCAGTTAATGATCTTTTAGTTTCTTGTTATGATGTCAATATAATTTCCAACTTCATCAAAATTCAAATTCAAGTTATTCAGATAATAAATTTATAATTAGTAGAGTTTTGGGAATTGAAATATAAGAAATAAGGAAGGGAATCATATATTTTCGTAATTTAGTTTCTACTATGTTTTAATTTTAAATTTTATTTTGGATTGTTTTTAAAACTATGCTTATTTTTAAATTGTTGTTCCAATCATGAAAATAATTTTGAAATATTTTATAAGTTTAAAATTTTGATTTTAATAAAATTTAAATTTATTATTTTTCTAAATTGATGCAAATTATCAAAAGTTTTTACTTAGGGGACATTTGTTTTTTCTTTGAATGTTGAATATAACTTTTATTGAGTTGAATGTTGAATAGGTTTGTAGTATTAAGTATGAGTTAATTATTTTTAATATTTTATTTCTATTAAGTATTAAGTTGTTTGCTTTCATGTGTTTAAAGTTAACATCTTAGTGTAGATCAGAAAGAAATTTGTTATGAAAAATATTTATATAATAATTCTATAACATCTTAACATATTAATAAGAACAAAAAAATGATTTGATAAAGTATTATGATAAAAATTATTATTATCATTGTTAAAATTGTATTATATTTATCTATTTATGGAATATATAAAATTAAAATAGAATATATAAAATTAATAATTAAAAGAATAAATTATTGACAATCAATTGTTTTTAATATTTTTGATTGTTCTTTTAAAATAATGCAGTGTGGATTTAAAGATTTTAGAATATTTTGGAAAGATTTTTAAAATATTTGGAAAATTTTTAAATATAGATTTTTCTTTTTAAAATATGGAAAATATTTGGTTTTATTAAGAAGAAATTTTAAATTTAGAAATAGGTCATGCCAAAATAAAAATAAAAAACAAACTATCTAAATTCTAAAGTAAATTGCTTTCAGAAAAAACCCAAAAAAGCAAACACCCCGACAACTTTTCATAATTTTAGTAAGAGTTTCATAAAAGAGATATTTCATTAAAGGCTTTAAGAGATCCAGTAAAAGGGTTTTAAGAAGTGTTGCTTGAACATGCCCAGAAACTATTGTAAATGATAATAATATCGTCTAATGAGTGGATATATCTAGTCACTTTGTAGACCCTCAATTTGTTCTTGGAATGAGTTTTTTTTCCTTTGTGTGATATTTGGAGTTTCACATTAGAAAGTGAGAGAGGGAAGGAGGCCTCCTTAGCTTATAAAAGGGAGAGTCTCCAACCCTTTGAGAGAAGGAAGGAAAACTATGGGCTCCCCCCATCAAGAGTAGGAGACCCTAATGACCCTCAATTAAATATTTTTTTGGAGAATAAATTGGGACATGGGCTTATATATTTTAAGCCTTATTAGTCTCATAAGTTTGTTTGTTAAAGGCCATGAGCCTCTCCCCACATTAAATGGCCTAAATGGTCTCAAAGTTTAAGGTTTTTTTTTTTTTAATAAGATGACAGGGTAATTTTGGCTCGGATCCCAATCTTAGGAGATGATTCGACTTTGGAAGGCGTTGACTTGGGAGGAAACTTGGCCCGAGGGTTGCCATACACCATGTAAGTTTCCCTTGCTTTCTTTTTATAGAGAAATTCTTCTTTTGGATAGTTATTTTTTAATTAATTGTCTTATATATGTAAATATTTAATTTATTGTTGTATTTAATTAGTCATTTTGTTTATGTGACGCCCCAAACCCAGGGGTCCGTTGACTACCCGTCAACCCGCGGAATACAAGTGGATGTCGGGTTACCGCGCCACTTGAAAATCGGGCGAGTCTCCTTTATGCGGAAGCTTTACCCAAGTACAAATACCTACGTACATCCCCTGACGGTCTGATATAATCTGACATGGTAGCTTGGCCACTTGGGCCCATAAACAATATAATACATACCAACTATGAGATCAGTATATCAATAGTTACAAGAGTTCAAATATTTTGCTCTTATACAACACATATATCAAAATTGAGAATTCTATTACATGGTGATGGGGTATAGAATGGATAAGTATCCCACTTTCATGACTTGGAGGCGTAGGCAATGGGGTGAGCGTAGTATCCTTCCATAACAGCCCCCAAGCGGAGGAATTCGGCTCATTAGGCTGACTTGTGGATTTGGAAAGATAGGGAGGGCATATTTTCGACCCGATCAAACTAGATTTCTACCAATAACAGGGACGATATAATATTCTTAAGAGCGTCCTATCAAGTCCTAATATAAAGGGAAGGGCTTGGTAAAGCAGGTTAGTTGAATATCTCCCAATAAGGAAGGATTATTCCAAATAAACTCCTTTGACTAATCATTGCTAAATCTAAGGAAGACTACGTGAAACCAATCCTCCAAAGGGAGAGGACCCAGAATCATCGTCCAAAAAATTGGATAAAGACCCATTGAAATACAAGGTCGGCTCGATACTAAAGGTACCTTGAAACTAAGCAAAGAGGACACTCTTTCTCCCTTCTCTCAGACGAGATCTGACTTAGGCATCGGAGCGGCCCCGGGCGAATCCCTCGCCGGCCCTCTTTATACATTTTCTCCTGCGAGGAAGCGGCGGGTGCACCGGACGATGGACTAACATTGCGGTATTCTCTCGGTAAACGATCCGGCGTTCATGTTTGGCCCCGGTACGTCCAGCACTGACCCAGCGACCCGACCGCTCCGGCCCGAGTTCGGTTGAAAAGGCATCATCGGTTGCGATGCGTAGGAGCGACGGTTCCGCTCGCAATATAGCCCGATTTACCGATTCTGCGATGAGTATCGACCTGGAACCTGGCGAGCGACACTAATCTACGGGATGCGGACAGCGGGGAGATCACGGCTGAGCCACAAGGCGGCGAGAAGCGTCAGGCCATGGCGGTGGAGGCTTTCACTTTCGTCAACCGGCGCTTGATAGAAATGAACCGCTCACGGACCAATACAACACCCCGAGAAAAGCGGCGGATTCGGGAAAGTCCTGATATTTCTCCACGAAGGCAACCGGCTATGGTAATCCCCGAAATACGAAGCGGCGAATCTAGTCAAACTTTGGGGCGGGGCCTAACTAGCCTGTAGGGAAGGATCGAAGCGTTACAAGGAGGACGGCGAGGACACGGAACCACAACATCCTCCCGATCACGAGAAGTAGACATGGGAGCAAAGGTTTAGGGACCTCCAACGAGAGCTTAGCCGTGTGAAGGAAGTAGTTAAAGGGCGCACCCCAGACACTATGGATACCTTGGTACAACAAACAGAATCACCTTTCACCCCTGAGGTGCTGAGCTACCCGCTCCCGGCCAAATTCAGGATGCCTCATTTAGAAGCATTCGATGGCGGCAAGGATCCAGTAGATCATCTCAATACCTATAAGAATCAGATGGAGTTGCATGGGTATCCGGACCACATCGGTGCGGGCGTTCGCCACCACCACAGCAAAGGCCGGCTATGGCTGGTTCATGAGAATCCCTCTTCAGCGATTTCTTCATTGAGAGAGTTATCAATCGCGTTCGTCTCCACTTCATCGGGGCTGGGACATACGGGAAGCGAGCTGCCATCACATTTAACCATCAAGCAGGGAACACAGGAAAATTTGAAGTCATACGTACAACGGTTTAATGCCGAGTCCCTGAAGATAGATGTACTTGACGAAAAGTTCGCTGTCACGGCCTTCATTGCGGGGTTGGGGGTGCAGTCCAAAGACCTGATGTTTTCTATCTCAAAGAACCCTCAAGCTAACATGGCCGAGGTTCTCGTGCGAAAATCGTAAACGGAGAGGAGGCCCTCTGTCAAGAAGGAGAGCTCTTCAGTAGCAAGGATAAAGGCGACGGAGCGGCGGGAAGGCGAGAGCCCCAGAGGCAAGCGACGGAGGGAAATCTCGGGGAGGAGGAGGGGGAACAAACTTAAGCAATCCTGAACAAGACGCAGGATCTTCCGGGTCCGTCTGCCGAGAGCGACCATTTTCGCCAGAAGCGCTTCACTCCCTTTCGCGCATTACCGATTAACCTTAAGTTCTACCGCGAGGTACGGAATGAAGCGAGTTCTAAGATGGCGGATTAGATGAAGTCAAATCACGCTGCGGAGATAACGCACCAGTATTGCGAGTTCCACAGGGACTATGGACATCGCACGGATAACTGTATTCAATTGAGGAGAGATAGAGTGCTCGTCTGAGGCGCGGATATCTACGGCGTTTCTGTATCTCGGGAGTCAATCTCAAGGCCGGTCGAATCGAGAACCAGGCCAGGAGCTCAGCCACCACCGCCTCGTCAGACGACGACCCAGCATCAACAGCCCACAGGAAATCCACGTGATCTCGAGTTCTTTGGGGAGAATCTAGTTCGTCGAAAATTTATAGCAGCGACATAGGTCGGCGGAACATGGGAAGTACGGTCGGTATCTAAAATCTGCGAGTCGACACTACTATCATTCTCGGGCTCGGACTTGGAAGGGTGTCGGCCTCCCCATGGCGACCAGTATCAGATTACAATTGTGGCAAGCCTAAGCGGTCCATCGGGTCTAGTAGACAACGGGAGCTCGTAGACATCATTTTTGCATCGGCTTCGACAAAATGAGTGGGAGAAAAGCTAGAACATCAACACCATCTCGTGGGTTTCGGAGAAAGATCATTACCATTGGGATCGATCCATTTGGTGCTAACCTTGGGGAGCCTTACCAAGCATGCAACTGACAAGGTTCCTCTGGTATGGACGCCACATCGACTATAACATCGATGTGGCGAGCCTCTCTCAGCTATGATAAAAGCCATCCCTCGACATATCACACGGTAATCAAATTCGGCAGTAAATGGTGTTGGGACGGTTCGAATCGTAGTGGCAGAGAATGCTACCATATCTATGAAACAAAAAGCGGTCGACAATGTAAGCATGGGTGAGCTTGATATGCGTGATGAAGTGTTCACTTCGGCCAGAAGGCCCTCGGAAAATTTGGAACCGGTAACGTTGGATGACGGTATGAGTACATCTTGCCTATATCGGCTCCAAATTCGCGAGAAGGCCTCAAGGCCTCCCTCACCCGATTCTAAGGCAGACGAGGACATCTTATAGACGGTGTGACATGAGTGGCATCGACCGGTCATCGGCTCTCATAAACTAGCGCTGACCCATCTTTCAAGCAGGTTAAGCGAGCGCGAAATTCGCACCGGAGGGCAAGGCCATCAAACGAAGAACCGGAAAGCTCCTCCAAGCGGGGGCAATCGGGGGAGGTAGAATACCCGAGTGGTTGGCCAATGTTGGTAGTCAAGAAGCAAATGGAAGTAGGCGGCTGTATTGATTTTCTTAGATATAAACAAAAGCGTGCGAGACTGACTTCCCTACCCCGGATCGACACTTATCGTAGATGCCCGCAGAATTACGAGCTTCTTAGCTTCATGGGCTTCTCAGGTTATAACGGATAAGCGCGGACCCGGTGACCGAGGAGAAGGCGTCATTCGTCAGCTGCACGGGGGACTCTTTGTATCGGGTGTACCATTGGGCTCGAATGCGGGAGCGACCTACGAGGTTAGTGAGCCGGATGTTTGAAGCGGATAGGTCACAGCGATGGGAAGTATCATAGGCGACATCTTTGGTAAAGTCCGCTACGGCCGGTATCCACATCGCTCACCTCTCGGCGTTCGGATCTGAGGGTTATAACATGGTGAATCGGTAAATCTGCCCGGCGATGTCGGTAGGAAAATTTAAGGCTTCATAGTCAACCACGAAGTGAAGCAAATCGGATAAAATAAAAGCATTTAGCGACATCCGTCACCATCGGGGATAAAGGAAGTACAACGATTAACGGGAGGATCGCCGGCTCTAAGTCGATTCGTGTCAGGGCAAGTGACAGATGCTTGACCTTTCTTCGAGTTTTGAAAGCCTTTCAATGGGATGAAATGTGAAGAAGCGTTTGTAACCTTGAAAACATACTTGAGCTCGCCACCCATTCTAGTGAGCCCGATAGAAGGAGAACTCCTCACATTGTATTTGGCAGTATCAGACTTTTCAACTAGCGCGGTGCTCGTCAGAGACAAAGAGCGGATCTGACACCGATGCACTAACATGATCGAGCCGAGGAAGCGGGAAGATATCGAAAATGGAAAAATTAATACCTTTCCCGGTGGCCGCCTTCGACGCCGTCTTATTTCGGGCTCACACCGCCCAGAAGTCCGGCCGATACCCGCCAAATGGGTTGCCATAAACGAGAGTCTGGAGGTTGATGAAATGGGCCATGAAGCGGCGGGTGACATCCGATGCGGGCCAAAAACAGCCGAGGCGAATCCTAGCGATTTCATCATGGGTCGCGATGAAAGCTTGTCGAACGGCAATCAGGGGCGACCTTCACGTATGAAGCTTTTACGTGGATGGAGCCTCGAATGCGTAGCGAGGAGCGGGCGGGCTTAATCTGACCTCACGAGGAGGATATGAACATTGATGCGCACTTTTTCGGGTTTACAGGTTCCCACGCCTCCAACCATGAGGCGAATCAGAGACGTAATAAGCGAGACCTCAATCTAAACATTCGTTAGAATTCGATCATTAGAAGTCCATAGCGATTCCCAGGCGGTGGTCAGACGGATCGAAGACACATCACAGCGAAAAGGGGGAGAAGATGATCCTATATCTCCATAAAGTCCGTGACTTATTAAGAAAGTTTGTATCGATTCGGATCAAGTATGTCCCAGGCGGAGAATGCCGTGCGGCAGCTTTTGTGGCGGCTACGACCTTGCGGGGGAAGACGTAGGGATCGCGACGCAGGTCGAATCTGCTCGCGAGAGCCCTCCATTGACCCTTACGGCATAGTAGTCGCCCCAGTAGGGTCCGTACCAAACTGGATGGACCCTATTTGGGATTACATTAATAACGGAACTTTACCAGACGACCCAAAGGAAGCGGCAAAGATAAGAGTGAGATGACGGGTTTACGATCATGAGGAAGCCTCTACAATGAGGATTCTTCAGCCGCTTCCTAAAATGCATCGCGGGAGAAGACTTGAATACGTGCTAAGAGAAGTGCCGCAGTATATGTGGGAACCATAGCAGACTCGAACATTGGTAGGGAGAGAGTTTTGAGCGGGGATATTATTGGCCTGATACTCCAGATGCCAACTGGTCGAGATCACGAGAATCTGGGAACACGCTAAAATATCGCCTCCCGTGAGCCTGCGACATCAATCACCATTTTGGCCCTTCCGGCCCAGTGGGGGTTGGACATGGTGGGATTTGCCCATTGGCAAAGGCCGATATGGAGATTTATGTCGTCGCGGTAGATTATTTCACAAGTGGGTGGTAGGCCCTTGTACGATCACGAAGCGGGCGCAACCGTATGGCGAGCGTCATATCTGATTTGGCATCCCGAGGCCGGTGCCGGATAATGGAAGAACGAGTTTGATAACACGAGTCGAGGATTTTGTACCGAGCTCGGGATTAAAAGTACTATTGGAGTCACCAGCTGCTTACGATCAAATGGACGGGCGAAGTCACCATCGAGAACCCTCAGGCCCCGCCTTGAAACCAAGCTAGAGGATCTCGAAGGAAGTTGGGTCGAATGCCTCCCGGTACTATGGAGCTCCTGAGGACAACCGCGAGAAGTCGGCAACTGGGAGCCCCATTTGCTAGCCTTTGGAGCGAGACGTAGCCCACAGTTGAGGTTGAATAAAATCTCCTAGAGTCGAGTTAGCATCGGAGGAACAAAATGGCGAGGCCACATACGAATTTGGAACTTTGGATAAGCAGACATGTTCAACAGCGCATAGAAGGGTACCAAAGGAAGACAGCCCGGTACTACAACCAGAGAGTCAAGCCCAGAAGTTACATGCCGGGGGATTTGGTCTTAAAAAGCTACGCGACCAGGAAGAATCCAGCATGCGGGAAACTGGACCCCGTTGGAAGAATCCTTACATAATAACTGGTCGTCGGACAGACAACTATGAGCTCCAAGCAGAGGAGGAAAAATCCTACAGAAGAAGAAGCATACCATGGAGCAGCGGGCACTGACGATTCTATCAATAGGCATCGATTCGTAACAAACCGGAGGCAAGTATCATGTGGCCAATTCAAGCACACGTGGCAATTTAGTATCTCAAACCGATTAGAATATGTAAAGAAACACTACTGAGAAAATTCATGAAAATAAAAGTCGCTCTTTATTCCAAATGAATCATATTCAATTACAATCAGTGGTGTCTTGGCTTATCTGATGCAAGCAACTCCCTCATGACCTCGATCTGACGGTACCCTCAAAAAAAAAAAAAAAAAAACAAAGGGAAGGGAGACAAAGGAGAAGGGCATATTGAAGGGCAAGGAGGAAGGAGAAAAAGATGGGGACAGAGGAGAGAGAGAAAGAAGAAGCGGATAGAAGGCTGTGGAGATAGAAAGGAGAAAGAAAAGAGGAGAGGTATAGCGGGGAGAGGAATGAAGAAAGAGGCGAGGAGTGAGGCGAGGGGCCTTTTGACCCCACCCTTAGGACTCATTCCCTAGCCAAGAGCTAGGGAGATAACAACTCCCATAAAGGGAAACTAGGGAAAGGCACCATCCCACACAGGAGAGAGAGTCGAGAAAAGCCGGTCGGAGGCGTGAAGGGCAACGAAGGCGTAGAACATCGAGCATCCATCTTCTGCAAACTTCATCCGCCCGAGTATGAAGCGAAATCTTCAAAAGCGTAAGTCTGAAGCAGCGGAACCCCTATTTACTTGAAAGCATCCGAAGAGCCACGGGCAACGTTCCAAATTCCCCATCAGATCAACATTAAAAGCGGTTAGCACTTTTTCAATAACCGAAGGACACCGCAGCGGCTCCTACTCGCAAAGCTCTCTTCATACGAGGCGTCTCTCCCCACAGAGGCCTCACGCAGCGGTGCCCGGCGAGACCCGCAGCGCCATGAGCCTAGTTGCTGCACGCTTTGGCGAGCTCCCTCTATTTGCTCAGAGGCGAGCGCACCTGCGTACTTGAGCAGGCGGGCTCCTCCTGCAAACTCACCTTTGCAGAGCTCTCCGCAACCGCAGTGAGGCAGAGCTCTCTCTATCATCAGGCGAGCCCTTCTGTACTTCAAGCGAGACGGGCTCCTCTCTCGATAATGGCTCTCCCTTCAACACGAGGCGAGGCAGGCTCCCTCTATTTAATAAGGCGAGGCCTCTCTGTACACATCAACGGGACGGGCTCCTCTCTCGTGGCCCGAGCTCTCCCTTCGGCACGGGCGAGGCGGAAGCCCTGCATTCATCAAAAGCAGGCCCTTCTCTGTGCCCGGCCAAAGCGGGCTCCTCCCTCATTGCTTGAGCTCTCCCTTCAACACGATGACGAGCTCCCTCTATTCCTCATCAAGGCAGGCCCCTTCTGCGTGCCACGGACGGGCTCCTCCCTCGTGTGAGCTCCTCCACTTCAGCTACGGGCGGGCCCAGGCTCCCTCTGTGTCAGGCAGGCCCTTCTCGCCACTTCATGGACGGGCTCCTCCCTCATTGACGAAACTCTCCCTTCAACACAGTGGACGGCTCCCACTTGTCTATCGGGACGAGGCCCTCCACTTTGTACTTGAAACCTTTGGCTCCTCCTGGAAATCTCGTGGCCAGACTCTCCCTTCAACACGGGCGGACGAGCCCTGCATTTGTCAGGACGAGGCCGCTCCTGCGGCACCCATCAAGGCAGACTCCTCTCATGTGAAACTCTCTCCCTTCAACACGAGGCGGAGCAAACTCCCTCTATTCATCAAAGCGAGCCCTTCTCTGCCCACTTCCATGAGACGAGCTCTCCCTGTCAGCAAACTCTCCCGCCCCCGGCTCACGGGCGAACTGGCTGTGCTCCGGGACCAGGCCCTCCAGCTGTACTTCAACGAGACGGGCTCCTCCACACCGTCTCATTGAAGAGCTCTCCCTTCAACACGAGCGGAGCGAGCTCCCTCTATTTATCAAGGCGAGCCCTCCTACGTACATCAACGAGACCCGGGCTCCTCTCGTGGCAGAGCTCTCCCCTTGTGCGGGCGAACTGAGCTCCCTCTAGTCATCAAAGCGAGCCCTTCTCTGTGCTAATAAGCGGGCTCCTCCTCGTCAGCCGAGCTCTCCCTTCAACACGAGCGGGGCAGGCTCCTCTATTCATCAAGCAGGCCCTTCTGCGTGCTTCCAACCGGACGGGCTCCTCCCTCATTGACAGGCTCTCCTTCAGCACGGGCGGGCGGGCTCCCACTGTATCAGGCCCAGGCCCTCCACTTTGTAC
>JAEQBH010002927.1:0-239666 GCA_016808115.1 Tetrastigma voinierianum | reverse complement strand
CGAAGACTTTTGAAGGTCGGATCGTTCCGTATTTTCTAGAGAGAAGTTCTCTCTCTCCTCTAAATTTATCTCAGCGCCGCCCAGCAGAATCCTACAATTACGCGCCCGTTTTGTTTAATTAACTAATTTCTTTGGGAAAACTGACACTTGTAGCTCATTAGTTGGATTTATCATTTAATCCATTTTATTTATTAATTCCTTCTTACGGTTTTGACCATTGACACTATCTTTCGACCGTCCATTTTGATCATTCCTCTACACATACCGCGCGGTATGTGCCTGACATATGTGACTTCGTCATTAGCGTTTTAAACCGGCGTGCAGCGAAAAAGCGTGCCAACTCCATTGTCTGCAGAAAATATTAAAAATTTTGCGTGCTAACTGGTGCCCCAGAGCGATTCCAACCGGTGCGATCTGTTTACGTCTCAGAGATATAGAGAATAAATTACAGATTTTTAACCAAAATAACACAATTTTGTAATCGAAATTATGATTTTGCCATTTTTGCAGAAATTGGAATTTCTCGGGTCTTACAATTATTTGATCGTTTTAAAAAAAAATGCAATTATTTGATTTAAAAAAATTCGTGTTTCCTTCCTATTTGCGACTTGAATCTAAGCTTTAACACTATTAGATGTTTCTCATTTTCAATCCTCTCTATCTATTTTACATAATCTTCATAAATCTATTTGCATCTCGAAATATTTTTTTATTGTAATATAAACATTTATAGAAAATCTCATTTAATAACATAATTTGAAATTTTCTGCAATAATATTAAGCATAAATTATATAAGAATTTTAGATACGTTTCAATGAGTTACAACATTGACAAAATAAGGCTTTCTAGATAATCATTTTACCATGAAATTCGATAAATTATTGAACTTTATTACCTCATACACTAAAACAAAAATCATTGCATGGAGTTCTATAACTAATTTTGTGGGGTTTTTCTAGTTTGAATTACCAGACCTATATATTTAGGAGGTTAATTGAAGATCAAGGAGGAAAATTGTGGATTTGGGATCTATTAGCCAAATGCTTATTTTAAAGTAGTTGCTGTAATATCCTAATCTTGGTTCTTTATAACCCTAAAGAAAAACTAAGTCATCCTAATTATAGAAAATTCAATTAACCACAAATGTCACTTAGGGAAGTTACGACCTCATAATAAAAACATTATGATTTTTTAAGCGTTAAAACTCTGACAAAACATATACACATTTTTCTTGTTCATAAACATACCCCAAAAACAATTTTAGGGTAACCATATATACGTGACCTTATACAATTCAAAAACTCCTCCCCTAAGGAATACATATACTTGTCATGGATCAGGGGAAGGAGAAAGTCGCCGGTCAGAGCCTATCCTCATGGGCGATGCGGTGAAGCGACAAACACGACTTATGCTTCTTGACCGTGGAACCTAATCTTGCACTTTAATGAGGATGCTACTCAATGAGGATATAAAGCATGATCACCGTACTGCATTCACATCATCATCATAAGCCCATTCATTTTATCAAGGCCAACGCCTAACTCCTATATTCATATACATTCACCTCCATCAAATGAGAGCACTTAATAATTCATAACATCATTATAAACATTCATAGTTCTTATTCTTATATCTGTGCCGCATATATCGTTTCTTATCGATTTATGACCTAAACACATCAAGTATCATACAGACATAAACTTGTAAGCGTCTTGTAACCTTAAACTTGTGTTCTTGGCCAACATACTTGTATTTGACCCATTGGTCTTTGTAACTGTAACTTGTATTCACAGTTACTTGGACATAGTCATAACTGCTCCCTCTTATCTTCCATGCATCATGGATCTTTCATATAACATGTACTTGTACATAATAACATTCATAGTTTATGCATAGCTTGTCAGCCATAACCTTATGGTTCATCAACACGTTCTTGCATAACAAGCGACATAGTCCATAACATATGTCATACGCAGACAGTGAATCACTTCATCACAAAAAAACAGTCGTCACGTCAATGACAAACAAGAACACATGGTATCAAACATTCATATCCACTCACAAAAATAGCGTCCCGTATCGCTCCATGCGCCCGTCTTGTCGTCTTGCTCCTTGTGGTCCCTGAAACATATATTAATCATACATAGTCATATATCATGCATAAAACCAAAACTTCAGAAACATATGAACATACAACCTAGTTGACTAACCCTGTTTTATAGTAGGACCTTTTCTGACTCTTTTAGCTATAACTCTAAACATAACATGGAACCGAGAAATTCCAATTTACGGAAAAAATGACAGGAAAAATCAGTTACCCAGTTACAATTTATTATTATTTGATTTAAAAATAGAATTTAAATTCTCTCAGTCTAGTGATGAAGCAGTTTCAGTTGGAATGGAGTCTCATGAGAAATCTAGCTATGCAGTAAAATTTCGTAGAATTCGAGATAGTTAGGGTTGGCCATTTTCGAGCGCATGGTTTCGGTCTTGTAAAGAAGCAGTTCCGATGCGACGAAAATCACATATAACAAGTACTCATGTTCCATAAGTGGCAAGAGTAGAAAAATGATGAAAATGGACTGACCGGGGCCATTGTAGAATGTTCAAAATTGGAGAAAGAAATACGTTAATTAATTAAATTGGATTCAATAGTTCAAGGGCGAAAATTACAGGTGCTCTTCTTCCCGGGGTCAAAGCTAAACAAACGTGAATTAAGGAAGAAAATGTCCACATTAGCGAAAATGTGATTTCTTTGAAAGCTCTCTCACAAAATATCATGCGATCCGACCGTCGGCAGTCTTAGGGACATGAAGTGCTCTGCAGCGGAGAAGGGCTTGGCGTCGATCTGCAGGTCTGGGTTTCCGCCAGAAACTCCGAGGTAGGGTTTCTCTTGGTTTCTTCCCCTGCTGAAATCTTTGCGATGTTTGAGTAGAATGAGGCCGTGAGGCCGTTGGTGGATCTGAGTCTTGGGACGAATTGATGAATTTTGAAGCAAGAGTAGCGTAATGACTCTGGCTGGTTTGAAGTATCATTATTAACTTACATGTCAGTCATGTGATTGGAATGAGGCGGAAGTAGCTGAAATACAGGTTCTAGGTGGAACCAATTGATTTGTGATTTTCGGGAATATGGCAAGAGGGGTTTCACTATTTCCACAGAATAGTGTTCCATAGTAATTTTTGTGAGAATAATGTGTTGGTGAGTGATTCAAGTTAGATTGCTCGTGTTTGATGTTCATTGGTGACTCGTTTGATCGTTGAAATGAAGTAATTACATGACATAATTGTATGTGATTGGATATTATGTGGATATGCGTGTATGTTTACATATTTGCATGTGATTAGGCTGTGGAATTGGCATACATGCATTACATATGCCTTTAGAACACCTGGGACTATAGGGTGATGCGTGAGATGAGTCAAGAAAATTGTTCGAGGTTATTCAATATTAATTATCGGATGATCAAAATTAAAATATCAATCGCGTGGAGTGACCAGGTGATACGTATTCATGCCGGGAGGCAGTCCACGAAAAATAATGTATCAATCTTCGGGAGGCGCCCGATTGATATATACATGGGGAGGGTTGTCACTAAAACGAAGCGAATGTTCTCATAGGGGCTTAGGCGAGTGTGAAACAGAGTGGGGACAAGGGATCTTAGTTCGTAGTCAGCCGCCAATTCGAAATGGATCATCTTGGCCAGATATGTGTTTATTTGGAACATTGCCTTGCACCAGTTGGAGTGGCCCGCCAGGCGATTCACTCCATGGCCATTACGCTCCTGCATTGAAGGATATTATTTCTAGTCTGGGGCGTGTGGGGATGGCTCAATCTGGATTGAGGATGAAAGAAAGCGGGTTGTGGCTGGTTGAGTGATATATACATGTGATAATTTTAATATGTATTGTATAAAAGTGAAAATATGGTAACTCTTGCTTAACTATTTGGTATATAGTTCCAGTTCATAGCTAGTATAGTACGGTATCGTTTGTGGGCCCAGTGGCGTCTTACTCATGTGTTGGATATAATTCAGATATATTATACTGTTTGGACAGGTATATCATTGGGTTTTATCTGTTGATCAGAGCTCCACAGTGCAAGGAGACTCTTACTTGGATTCAATAATCATGAGATCTAGAGCGTTCACAAAATCTTCATGAGGTTAGTGGGTGATCAAATGGATTGGGGTTTGAGGCGTCACATATACATCAGAAAGAACATGGTCTTTTTTGTTAGAAACTGGAAGACTCATACTCTTAACATATCATGAAATCTTCATATTCATATCTTAAGAATTTATCACCGAGATTTTCAAAACTTCCATTCGTTATCAAATTCACTAGTACGAGCATTGCCCCAAACAAACCATAACTAAATATTGGGCTGTTAGAAATACCATCTCAATTCGAAATAACATGAACCATAAATTATTTATATCCGAAAATTAGAGACAAAATACCAAATACACACGGAAACGTAACAAAATTTCACGTAATAAACTACTTGAGAATCAGGACAGCATAGATATAGTGGTGTTCAACAGGATCATATGAATCAAACATAACCAATTACCAAACCTTACATAGCCTAAGAGAGACACATTTGACAACTTTCACCATTTGGCTTGTTTAGAAACAAACAGACCCGAAAATAGAGTGTCTCAAGCAGATCTGAAGCAGTTTACTTAAGATGGCTTGAATTCAGAAATAGTAGAGATTTTGCTCCAAGCCATTTTTTTGCTCTCTTCTCTGCATAGTCGGGCAAACCTCAAAGAAGAAAGCGCAGACAAGCTACAGCTTTTATCACAAATCATTTTTAAAACCATTCAAAAATGGTCGCCGATTTGCTTGACTTAACGCTTAGCTCACTACTTTGGTGCATCGCTAACACTTAATCATGACAAATACATATATATTATATGCATGAATGTCTTTATGCATGAATGCATGCATGAATAGTTATGCCTTTGGGATGGGTTATTACAGTTGCAATAACATTATCCCATGATTTAGGGCTGCGAAAGTTTTTCGTTCATTTGGAGAGAATATTTCTTAAAAATATTTAAGGACCTACCAATATTTTGAGGTTTGTAGTCAATATACAATCAAAAAGCATGTTGGAATTATTCTACTCATGTGTGAGGTAACATTATCCCATTTTTAAATCCGTCAAAACAATATTCTTTAAAGATTAATCCTCATATAAAGTACAATATTGATCTGAATACCACAGCATATCTCATACCAGCTATGAATTCTCTCAAATCATTAATATACGCACTTTATAATTCACATTCTTATAATAATATAAATAATCTGGAGTTTGAAGGACGAAAAATGCTTGAGTGACACCATGGTCTGTTGGACACCATTTCCAAAATAGAAAATTTTTAAGAGTAACTGGAAGAGATGTAAAAGTTAAATGACATAAATACCCTACCACTTTCTTCCACTCCCACTTGTAACATTTAAAAATCCTACCCTTACTAAAATTATGGTGACTTTTTACACCAGGTATACCATATATGGGACCAAAAGAATATACCAGCGAGCCTTCTGTTATCTCATAACTTTATTTAAAGTGAATGGGAAATTATTAAGGGGTTTAAATTCGATGAATGAAATTATTGCTGAACTCAAAATGGTACGAGTGAGGGAAGTCATTTGGCAGTCAGTAGGCCACAATCGTCTCTCTCCTCTTTATACTACAGGGTGTTGTGTCTTTCGGGATAAAAGATCAAAGTTTCATGAGGTCTCAGCATTTACCACTTCGTCTTAACCATTTGAGATAGATCAAACTCATTTTTAAATTCGTCGAATGCGACAAGTGCTTTATACAATTATTAAATAACCATTTTATCTAAAGAGACATACACCTTGGTAAAACATAATGAAAACAATTTGTCGTAAGAAAATGTGGATTTCACAAGACTATTTTCTACTTTGATGTATTTATCCTTTACTACATATTATTTCGGTTTTATTATTTATTTGGTTTTTAACTGAGCTATAATTACATACGAAAAGCCCCCAATTCTTTAACCACATTCCATACTTCTAGACTTCAATAAAGTAGTAAATGAAATGAAAAAAGATTGCCTAATTTTTATATAACTTCAGTACTTAAGTCCATAATCAAGCTGTCACTGAAATACTAAATTTCGGAGTTGTTTAGATTCTCAAATGTGATATATACTATATATTGACTTCTTACCATTTTTACTACCGTATATTCGTTTGTAGTTATTCTATATTCTAAGAAGTATTGATCTTGATTTGTCTAGTTATACCCATCCCATCCCTTTACTCAAGGGCAGATTTTTTCTTATTTTATTGTTATTTTTGTAAGACCAGAAAATTGTTCGAAAAAGTAAAATGTGTTTAAGGTAAAATCTGAAATTTTCTATATCTCCAGATGAAGAAACGAATTTCATCATTTGGAATCATCTGTGAAATCTGAATACCACGTCGAATTTGGAAGTGAATTAGGAGCGTTAATTTCACGTTTTCGAGGCACCAATTATCGGGTGCAGTAAAAGCGATGTGGTGTGACAAAAGTCACCTATAACATGTACTGTCTGACACATGTTGCATGAGTAGAAGAGATGATGGAATGAAACGACGGAATGAGTGCCAAAGTCTATTAAAAATCAAAGAAAAAAGGGACATGATGGAAATTATTAAAATTGTTAGAGATTGAGAAAAGACAAAAATGCAATAGTGTCATCCTCTTCCTTTTGAAGACCAAGCTGGGCAATAAGAGAAAATGGGGAGATGCAGTGGATGGAGTTTTCAATTTGAAGGACCTCCATGCATCTCACAGATTTCCGGTTGATTGGACCTTCGGTTCTCGGCCAATTAAGAAGAAAGAGAAGAGGATTATTTCTGCCTTGGCCAGACTAAGCGTGGGCCTGTTGGTGAGTGAGCAACTCAAGAGGTAGGAAATCTTTTCCTACTTGTGTTAATATTTGGCTAAGATCCATGTAAATGGTTAGGAATGTTATGATACTTGTTTAATAGTAAATTCGGTCTCAAAAGCTTTGAAGGCCAGGTGGAAAATTCCTATTTGAGTGCTTGTGAGCAGTAGCCTAAGGGTTTTATTGTTCAAATGAATAATGACACGAAATATTTGTGTGAAAATGTGTTTGATTTGATGATTCAAAATGAATTGCCGTGATTTGTTAATTAGCCCTTGACTAATTTGGTGTAATTGATGAGTAAATTTGCATAAAACATGTTTTATGATTTAATTGGTAATATATATGCATGTGAATATATTGGCATGAATGTGTTGGAATTGGCATCATGCATTCCACTGTACTGGGGTAACCCTGAAATTAGGTGTGAGTGAATGGTTGAGATGACCTTTGTGTTAGGGTGTTTGATGGTGTGTCGTGAGTACCTGCGGGGTTCGTGGTCTTACACATAGGGTGATGGTCAAAAGTGGGCTTTATTAATAGGACAACGTCGAATGAGTAACCGCGGGTTAAGAAATGGAAATGTGGCATTGCATTTCATATGCACTAGAACACCTAGAACAATAGGAATTGAGTGCATGAGGTGGTTTCTTGGGGAAAATTGTTCGGAGGGTTGACCCAGTAATCAATGGCCCTCAGGTGTCCACTACAACATCGGAGGTTGTCCACCATAATATGTCGGTAGAAGTCACCCAAGTGATCTTATCGGAGGGTTGTCCACCGGAAAATAGATTATCGGTGGGGTCCCACTTATTTATATCGGAGGGTTGTCCACGGTTAAAAACAAAAATACTTTTGTTGGAAAGCAGTTTTCATTCATGTAAAATAAAGTACTTAGGAGTTTAATGAGGACTCGAGGTAAATGGTTGTAAATGAAAAATGAAAAGATTAAGAGTAATCTTGGGTTGTCATGGAAGAAAATGACAGTGCTTTCGTACTTGAAACTTGCATGTGTGAGGAGTGGCCGGTGAGACTCGGAAGGATATGGGATAGGGTGAGTCACATTCTCATCCATGACATATGAACATTCAAAGTAGGATCATGTATTTTCTTGAATGTGTTTGATTGCCATTGCATATTGCACTTAGGTGAGGTAACCCATGCGAGAATTTATCTACCACTGAGGCTTTGCTCACCTGTTGAGGATCCACCATTTGGTATACAGGAAGCGAATCCAGGAAGGCGGCTCTCATTAGAGGTCGTTTGAGAAGAAAGTCGACTTGTGGCTTTGATTTTATTATAACATGTATTACAGTTTATAATTTTAATATATCATTGTGTAATGTCATAAAGCCTCTTGGAAGATATAATATATTGGTATATTGGTTGGGATATATATTTTAATGAGTATTGATACGGGGGGCCCAGTGGCCATTATTTACTAACATGTGGACCTGTGTGGTCATGTGATGTTTGGACGGGTTTTGTGATGTTGGGTGAAGCTCACCGTATAAAAGAGACTGCGCAGATTTTACGTGAGATAGTGTCGGGTTATGGCATCCACGAAATATGCAATGAGTTGACGGGTTATGGCGCCACAAACTCGGGGTCATCGACAACTTGTCGACCGCGAATACTTGTGAATGTCGGGTGGCTTGACACTACTCCCTCAAAGAAATCGGCAGGGGTCCGCTGTGAAGGCTCTACCCAGAGTAAACCCTGTCCCGAAATAAGTCAACAAGCCAGGCCACTCAGAAAGGGTCCATCAAATAACTCTTGTATCCTTAAGGATATACTAAACACTACAAAATATATCGACTATATACAATAATTTCAAGGATTGAAATTTACTCTTATACAGACATATGTAAAAATTATAGAATTTTAATACATGTCCATATAATAATGCAAAGCACAACCAGAAATATTTCTAAAGCAACCTCTAGATGAAAGTCTCCTCGAAGCGCTCACAGTACCTGAAATGTCCCTCGACGGGGTGAGCTATCGCACTAATGGTGGAATCACCAAATGGGTTGCCTCCCCACCACCCTAAATGGGCTGTCTGTGTAATGAAACACACACTCAAGTAAATTAGTGATCTTGCTTGAATGTCTAAATGTCGTTCCCATGTCTGGAGTCCTCCATAGGCCCTCTCACACTACTAAGCCATCTGTGAAAATATCCATTTTCAAAACCAAACTTATTTGTTTCTTGAAGGCCTGCTAGAAACTTAGGTAAAAATATCGAGACTACCTACGAGGCGAATGTGTTGGAGAACCTTCAAAAGCAATACATGAGCTCTCCAGAGCGTGTAATTGTGGATATCTCCAAAACCATTTAGAATCATCCTGCAAATCCTTTTACGCCCAACCATGTTCGTTTTTAGCAGAAAATTTGTGTCATGCACTCACTACTTTCTAAGTTATAAAGGTGCATAATAGAGACGTACATTATGCCATTTCAACACAATTTATACAACACATGCCAATACATCATCATGCATATATTGACATAAATTAAATCATAACAACATGTTATATTAATTCTCAATCCATTACACCAATAATTAGCTCACATGGGCTAATCAACAAACACGAGCAATTCAATTTGAATTACTCAACCAAACACATATTCTCACAAAATAGTACTGGCGACACTATTCCCATGAGCGGTGACCTCAGATTCTTGTTCGGCGATCACCAATCATGGATTTCCACTTTGTGAACGCCGAAATCCCTGCTCCGGCCTCGCACACCACCGCAATACAATTTATAGCATGATTTATACACTAGCAACCCAAACAGTCCGTGGACTGTCACGGATTATCCAATTTGGTTCCATAAATTTTCACACTTTGGTCTTAAGTTTTGGGACCCGATCTGTAACAGTCAAGGCCTCAATTAACGAATCATCAACAACACTTAACAGAGGTAAAGTGTAACGGCGCCCAAACGGGATTGTCCAGTTGACTACCCATCAAACCATGAATACTGTGAATGTCGGGTGACGGAGCATTTTCAATCGAGAGCGAGTCTCCTTTGTACGGGGAGCTCTACCCAAATACAATACCTGTATAAAACCTGTCCCAACATCAATCACATGATACATATATGGATAAAAATGGCCTCTTGGGCCCATAAACCGATACTCATCAATATACCAACTATGAATTCAACTATCTAATAGTTACAAAATTTAATATCTGTTTGCCTTCATATAATACATATATTAAACTTAAAGAGTTATAATACATTTATACATCATAAACCAAAGTCACAATCCGGCTTTCTTCTAAACCTCAGTCTCTAGGACGAGCCGTCCCCTCACACGCTCCCTTTATTACTTTTTAATAAGAAATAATATCCATCGGCAGGTGTTGTAAGAGTAGTGGAATCGCCACAAGTGGCTACTCACCACTAAATTTGAGTGCAATGTTCAAAATAAAACATACATTCAAGCAAATACATGATCCTACTTGAATGTCTGCTCATCATCTCGTACCAGGAGTCTCGAACTCCTCACACTCGCCTAATCAGTATGAGAATTATTTATTTTTTATTTGTTTGTGTGGACGAAAGCCTTCGATGTAATATGCTCCATATCAGGAGTGGTAAGTGCGGCAATTGATGTGTTGTGAATTTATAGAATTGCCCTTGATTGGGCGTCTTCAACGATTGATATTTTTAGTTTGGACTACCCTCCAGATTAATTATTTAACATTTTGGACCCAACCCCTCAGGAGCCATTTTCCCTGGAACTCATCTGTACTCTCCCCTGTATTCTAGACATTTCCCGGTCATATAGAATATATATGCCAATTCCAATAAGTCCCTAATTCACATGTAAAATATAAGCATATATTTACAAAACAATCAATTCACACAATCTATGTCATGCACAAATTCTCATTTGCCATCAAAGTAGCTAAAGCAGGCTAATGATCAGACATGAGCAATTCAACGGTCTTTCGATCAGAAGCCATTTTTACTGAATATATTTTGAGAACCTTTGTTTAGGGAATAGTGAAACCCTCGATTTACTATTCTCGAAAATCCTATCATGGTTCACTTAATGAACTATGATTCAAGCCATTCAGGCTCGTCAAACGTATGATTTAATACAAAATTTCCAACTTTAACAACCCAATCAGCGTGTGATCTACGGGCATTTGCTCAATGAGTGTTTAAAAAATTCATATCAATTCGGTCAAGGTTTGAGACCGTGCTTTGACCTTACAGTGCTATTCGGCTCAACATTATAAAGTACTTGAAGGGAATAAAGCCGTAGGGAGAAACCCACACCTCTCGGAGTTGTTAAAAACTCCTGAAAACCGAGGACCCACGCGTGAGCTCAGGATCGTCGAGCAACTTTGCTTTTGTCTAAAATGAATTGACGGTGGATTTGTCGGAAAACTAGAAGTCTTTCTCTCTCTAAAAGCGGGAAAATCTGCACTCCATTTTTCTTTTTCTTCCGATCACTGCCTCTTCACAGAAGAGATATGACACTGTGGACATTTTGTCCTTTAGTGTCATTTAAATCATTTTCATTAATAGCCGTTTTTGTCAGCCTTTGGTTGGCGTTCGGTCACTTATCTTGGCGTCAGTTTTCATTGTTTACCTCTTCGTGCTGGCTTATGACACATGAGTGCGATGTATACGTGACTTTGTCGCATCGAAAATTGTTTATAAGCACCGGCGATGCCTCGGCGTGCCATTATCTTGTCTCGAAGTCAGCGAGGGTGACGTCTTTAGCTGGGCTGCGAGAGGATTCTATGGTGAAATACATTTCATTATCAAGAGATCATAAGTCATTATATTTTTAACGAAATTACAATTTTGTAGCAAAAATTGTTTGCCGTTTTAAAAATTAGACTACCGGTCTTCATGCAGGTGGGATAAAGCACCTCCACGGAGTTTTTCAAAAAATCCTAGAGCACGGTGCCCATGTGTGATCCCTGAATCATTTAGAACCGCACCTTCTTGACAGGAAAATCAAGCGATTAGATGGCAGGAATCTTAAGAGAAGTGGCATCTCTCTAAAAATATCAAAACCTAGCTTCTTCATCACCTCCCTTTCTTGCACGTTTTGGTCTCTCTTTTGAAGAAATGATCTATGTTAGGTTTTGTCTCCACATTTATCATTAAATTCAATCTTAGTAGTGTCGAGATTCTGCCCAGTTTTGACACGTGCGCAAGTCTCGGTCGTCAGTTCAGTCGTCTCTCTTTCTTGAAACATGTATGAGTAAAATGTTATGTGACTTGTCGCATATATAGTTTTCTGACACCCAGATACTGAATGCCTCGGCAGTGAGTCAGAAACTAATCCTCGGAATTAATGAGTCTTGGAAAGCCTACAGTGGTGGATTTAGTAAGACGAATCCGATGGTGGGAAATATTTTAAATGGTAGAATCTAAAAGTGACACGACCCGAAGTAGTTTTACCCTTTTTCGAAAATTGGAATTTTTTAGGTCTTACGGGTTGTCGAAGCGGACACCCGGTTTGGGCGATCACATTTTTTAGCATGTTACTCCTAACGACATTGATATAGTTTTATAATTATTGCAAAAGATTATGAAAGCGGCAAGTAGCCGTGAATTTGTTGAAAAATCGCTCTCGGGTTGGGCATACTACCAGCATATTTGGCTCATTTTCACGATGATCATTTGTCTCTTCTTGGAATTAGGACTAAATCCAGAAACCCGCCACTAAGCGATGACCAAGGTGGGATAACCGCTATCCATCGAAACCATTTTACCTTAATATTATGATTAATTAGATTGCATTAATCTCCATACAAATCAAATCTTTTGTTGGTGTTTATCAACCACATATTATTTACATAACAATGAAATAGAAAAATAAATGGATTAATTTATCATAGCTTTTTAGTGGCTTTTGGTTATAAGGCTCTTTAGGAGGAATAGAAGATTAGATTATTAGGAGCTTGAAAATGGTTACAGAGTTCTTTATAACTTTTAAAATATGTTTACATAATTATTTGACAAAGAAAAATCATAATTAATAAATGAAATAGAGATATGATACTTTTAAGGTGTAAAACCAAATAGATAGGAATCAAACAAGTATATGCCAAGACTTTTGATATATTTACCTTACGATCCATTTCAGATACAAACACGTCTTGTGGATCATAGAATAGAAAACAATATGAAACATATAAATTTTCAGGTATTTATATAGAATTTCCCCTAACATCTAAGAGGACTACACCGATCTTTTGATGGCTTCAAATCCTCTCCAAAGTGAAATCAAATATTTTAAAGTCAAATTGGTTTTACATGCCCACAACACCACCCTTTATAGTTCAACTAAAAACATACATATATTAATTTTTTTCAAAAGATCTTCACAAAAGACCTAGGTAGCTGAATGTGACATCCATTAATTCTTCAACTACTTAGATTTATCTTTTTGACCATTAATTTGTAATATATCTTCATCCGTTAAAAATTATTTGATTGAGCGTGTACCTATCAATAGGCCAAAGTTTGCTCTGCTATAGCAAGGTGGGCTTTGGACCATGCTTGGGCTTTTATGGTAACTGGCTTGGGCCTACAAGATGTAGGCCCAAGTTTGGCTAATGGACATTAGGGTTTGGGTCTAGCCCATTGGGTGGCATGCATTTGTACATTTTGGACTTATGCCATTTATTTGAAAAATATTTTTAGAAGATATTAAATAAATGCAAAATTTTGTGAAACTAACATTTCTCATGGAATAGTTTATTACATTACAACAAAGTGTTTAGTTGTAAAAAAAACATTTCCCATATTACTTATTACGGAGAAAAATACCATTTTCCATTTCATGTATTTACATTATCTCTTAAGAGGATGGTTAGTTTTTGCAAGAAAATAACAAAGGGTATTTTTGGCTAAATCAGGTCAAAAATTTGAAAAAAGGTCAAATTTCTAAAATTTAGCTTTCAAAAGGTCTTTTAATCAAATCACTCATTTATTTCTTTTAATTTATTTTAGAATGAGAAATGAAATAATGTGCACGAAGTGAAAAAGTAGAATAAGTGGGGTGAGATTTGGAGAAAAAAAATTTTTATTTGTTATAATTCAAAATGAATCATTTAAAAAACAAAATATTATAAATTCTATATATATCTAATGTGGTATAGTAGATAGTTGAGAATAATTACTAGATTTATACCTCGAGGTAAAAAAAAAATCAGGTTGAGATATTTGGAAATGATTCAAACTACGAAAACCCAAGATTATGTGGATTTCCATTATCGAAGAAATGTACAATTGATGAAGTACTAGAGTCTTCACTGAAATAAGTAGTTTGATTGATAAATCACGTGGTGAGATAGAATGTGGAATTTGGTAATTAATTTTCTCTTGATTGTCTCATTTTCTTAAGCGAAGAACCTAAATGAAGCCTGCGTGAAAGGTAAATATTCCACATTCTCATTTCATTATGTGTTATGTATTACAAATGGTTTTTTACATTCTTATATGAGCAATAATATTTTTGTTGTTATGTAAATTGTAATCTTGTTTATGAAGTTAAATAATATCTTTTTTTATGGTTTTGTGATAATGCAATATTAGTAATTCATTCAATATTTTCCAATCAATATAGTAACGAAATTCAAAATTCTCATATTTTGGAAATCATACCCTAACAAATAAATATTAAAGACTTGTGACAGGTATTTCAATATATTTCCATTTTTCATAGAATAAGCGGTAACATCTTATATTTAAGTTTATGCTCCTTTGATTACTTTTTTTGGGATTACAATCAATCTTCTCCACCAATGGTCTCTTTACAAGAATCTAAACAAAGAGAGACCTAGATTAAAGCAGACAAATGACAAATGATTCAATTATTGATGATCGGATTCGGTGGATTGATTAGTGTGGCCTACTTTATAATCGCTAACCAATGTTAGAGAAAGAAATGATCAATGCTTTTTTTCTCTTAAGCCAACACTGGGAGTAATACGGATAATCCATATACATAGTTAAGAACCTACCTTTTGCTCTTTCTTTAGTTAGTCCCTTGATTTCTTCTTAGAAAAAACTAGAAACAAATGTGTTCTCCTTATTCTTTGTTATACCTTTGTTTTCAAACAAAAAATAGTTTTTTTTAAAAGAGGCAAAACTATAGAGAACACAGCTAATTTTTGAAACATGAAAAGAGAACAAGAATCGTTTTTACAAAACACCAAAATAATATTATCTGTGTTTTCAAAAAAATGTTTTCAAGAGCCGTTTTAAAAAATAGGAACTAAATGGACCTTAGTCTTTGGCTTGAACAACCCACCTTGTACCACTCCAATCCACAAAAAAAAAAAAAAAAGAAAAAAAAGGAAAACATGGGATGCTTCTAGTATGACCTCTTCATGAGAATTTAATTGATTTGAATAAAATATAAATCACAAATTCAATATTTCCAAACAATAAATCATTCCACGCAACAACAAATCATAATTAAAGGGGACAGAAGCAGTTAGTGAAATTTTCCAAAGTGTTTATTATTGTCCAACATTATGGATGGCACGATCAAAACATACAGCTTGAAGCACTTTCTTCCACAAATGTATTCATATAAAAAAACCACGAACTTATTTCTGAAACCACATGAGACTATTTTTTTCAAACTTAGTAACTTTCTTATCTTAAATTACCTTTGTCACCATGGCAGTATTTTGAAATTTTACAGAACTAGTAGTAAAATTTTATCTTTGTAAATAAACCACAGTCATTAAAAATTTACATGTTTTTACAACCTAATAAAAAGTAAACTGGTTACATAGATTGTATTTATAAATCTTTCATAGGATTTTATTAAAAATGGATTTTCTTAATAGAAATTGTTCTTGTATTGTGAGAACAAACGAGGATTTTTCAGCATTTTCCAAGAAGGTGAGTACATGTTGGTGGAAATGGTGCTGTTTTAAGGCTGCATTCAACGACAACATTCGCTACTCCATCAGCGTGGCTGAAGGAGTACAATCTCACCCATTATCTGCTTTGAGAGGAAGTAGAGGCGTCTTGATGCAATTAGGAAGAAGCGGGGGAAGTAGTTTCCATGGAAAGGATAGAACTTTCCAGGTTTGTATCTTTCTATTGCCCAAATGTTTGATATCTTTCTAAATTCACAATCGTAATAGTTTATTCTACTCACATGTGCCGTCTCTTTACAGTGGCTCTGTCTAAGGTGATAGACGTTGTGGGAGTGCGAGGCATGGTGGGGATAAATTAACGGAGTTCGCGACACCCAGTATCCCAAATGCTTGTTTGAATAATTATGAAACATACGTGTGACTTCAATTAGTTGTGTTGGTCACAGTGCATGGATGGCGTGACTTGACTCATGATAGATGCCCGAGGTGTGTTTAAAGGTATTTGGTTAGATTGCAGGCACGGTAAGGTCCTCCCAGGTTGGTTGTGTTCATGCCGGGTTAGACTTATCCCATTTCATTGCAATGTGCCGACCAAGCTAAAACCATTAACTACGATTGTAAGGGTTGAGTTTAGTTTTCAGTTGAATCTTAGCAATTGGAGATATCTTAAGCTGACCTCCTATAATGGTAGGATTGGTTAAGTTCATTTTCCCAATTCTATTGTAGATTAGGAATAGGATTCAAAGTTCAAATTGGTGAAATTGGGGGAAGGTTAAGAGATCAAAGTGGGGAAAGGGGGAGTATTGGGATGCAATTAAGGTCGTTTGGTTAAAATACACTTAGGATTAAAAAAAGGCACATGCAAAGGCCATGTCTAAAAGCGTATGTGAGATAGTCACACATCAACGTTGTAACACCTCCATTGTCATCTATGAGATCTGTTAGCGATGAGGACATAAGTGGTGTCATCAGGAGAAAGATGGGACAACAGTTGGACCCGAAAAGGGTTGAGGCCTGGAATTAGACATCACATTAAAGACAGGACGTTTGTACACTGCCATCACTAATTAAAGATGGATTCATTTTTCGTATCACAATAGTTCTTTGGTTTCCAAATTAATAATTAAACAAGGATAAAGAATATATTTTGCTTTTACTGAGATCTATTCCGGTGATAATATGACTTAGGTGAGTAGAGTTCATGCCTCACTTTAAAATATATATAGATATTGAACTAATAATTATGAGGGTTAAATATTTGTAAAATTTATAGTTTTCCTCTAATATTATAAATTTGTACCTTTATCATTGATTTATTTATTTTGTTTCTGAAGAGATTTGTAAGACTCGGAAAAATTACAATTTTGGAAAAAGGTAAAATGTGATTTGAAGTGGTGTCGAAAATTTTCGATCTCCAGATGATGAAGCAGTTTCACCGTTGGAATCGTCTCATGAAATCTCAGCTATCCGTCGAATTTGAAACTAAGATTCTAGGCAGGTTAGGAATTTGCACGTTTTTGAGTATCAATATCAGTCTGTAAAGGCGTTTGATGTGAAAAAAATTCACATAACATCAATCATGTGAGTATGTTATGAGTAGAGAAATGATGGAAATGGGCCAATGAGGTAGTGTAAAATGTCAAAAATCAAAAGCTTAGGAGGGACGTAAATGGCATTATAATTGTTTTTAAAAATGATAATAGGGTAGTCCAGTATAGTATCGTCTTGCAGCAAAGGAAAAGAAAAACATGAGAAAGGGGAGGAACTGAAGCTTTATTTTCAAAACCACAGAGAGTGCGACTTCTCTCTAAGTTTTTAGGCGACGACCGTCGAGGAAATCCTTCGAACAGAAGAAAGTGCTCTGCTCGCGAGGCCTACAAGTGGGCTCCCGGTTTTGGGAGTTTGACAAACTCACATGAGGTAGGGTTTTATCTCACTTGGTTTACACTTTGTTTGCGTGCATTTCATGATGTTGGTCGGTTTGAGGCTATGAGGCGGCGTTGATGAATCAAATCTTGAGCCGATTAATTAGAAAATTTTAAAAACCCATTAGTACGGTGTGATGACCAAGTATTGATTGTGATCAGTAATTATTGAAAACGGTGGATTGTGTGAATATGTGTATGGTAGGAAATGGCTATACAATTCGGGTTCACAAAGGTGGCAGATATTGGGTATTGGACGTAATCTACCTGATGGCAGGGGTTTCACTTTCATGTGAATAGTGACTAAATAATTTTTATGTGGCGTGTTTGTTGATAATTCAAAGTTGGTTATACGTGTTTGAAATCGAATAGCCCATTGACTAATTTTTGATGCTAATGATTCTGTAATTCACGATATGTTTGTGTGATTTAAATTATGTGAATATATGCATGATTATATATTGTGTCTGTTACTCTCATTATATTAGATTGGCATATTGTTCCATATGCTCTGGGGCACCCTAGAATGATAGAAGTGAGTGCATGAAGTTGGTTTATTCAGAGTGGTTTCGGAGGGTTGACTAATAATAATAATAATTATCGGAGAAATTGATCCATATAAAATATCAATGTGATTGGGTGGTAGGAATTCAGTATACATCAGAGGTTGTCCACTAAATGAATCATGGAATGGTCCATCGCCTGTCGAAGGGTTGTCCACAATTAAAACCATCATCTTTATTTTGAAAAATAATGTTTCTCATCGTGGCTTTGACGAGTGTGAGTGATGAGGACTCGGGGTATAAAAATTGATCGGTAGACATTCAGAAATGGATCATGCATTCACTTGAATGTGTTATAGGAGCATTGCATGACAAGGCGGCCGAAGCCTTAGTTTCTGGTGGTCAGCTAATCGAATTTACGTGCAATCCCTAGGAGTGTCGATGGGACCTGACTTCAGAAAAAATAACTTTTTTAATTAATATAGCTAACATATATATATATATATATATAAAAAGTTCCAAACTTATAAAGTCTATTTAGACACATCTTCTTGTAGGTCACAACCACAAACACACACATGATAGACTCATATGAAGTTCAATGCTGAGATCAAGAGCATTCTAGAGTGTTTCATAGATTGCAAAGTGCTAAATAGAAAATACACAGTTCAGCAACGAAAGCGAGAAAGATAAGATAGAATCTTTGCAGTGAGCAGTGGCATGAAACTGGCGCGAGAAGGTAGATCTCTGTTGCACGGACTGAAGCGGATTTAAACAATAAAAATTGGATAATAAATCTAAAATTGAGTGGCATGATTATCTTTGAAAATAATATTTTTATTTTCCGAAAATTCATATTCTCTAAAGACCTCACGTTCTCTTTGTAGTTTCCCAGTTGGAATCGTTCTAAAACAGGTATACCCAGTCAACAATGAATTATAACTCAAATTTAACCTTGTCCTTATCAGAATATATAACCTGAATTTATTTACTACTTATAAATTGGTATCTGATATATACCTTCATCATCGTAAAGCCAATGTAAAATATAATACTTCATAATATTGAGAGATGATTATCCTTTACTTAGAACAATAATGTCTAGTACAAATATCCATAATGTATTCAGTCTATTGACCCAACAGGCGCGACAGCGAGTGTGAACCTTGGGTAAAGGCACGACGTCGCGTGGCAGCTAAATAAAACCTTCTAGTAAACCCGGGCATCCGCATTGGCGATTCTGTAATAAACAGCCGATTAAAGCGCGGGAGGCATCCGCGTGGCAAACTGTAACGCCAGTTGTTGACGCTCGGGTGACGGGCATCGTAACGACTAATAAACCCTTCGGTAAGCAGATTATAATCGAACCGTATTTCGACAATGCCTCATTTATAATCATTTCCACGAAAGTCGAAATCCATTTCTTAAATCAATAACTTTTCAAAATGGTTTAAAACCTCGTCCATAACACCAAATCTTTGAATACCAAAGAATTATCCATGAACTTCCATTAAAATTTTAAATATTTAAAATGTTGATAAAATCACATGAAATGATAACTTGTTTTATATAAAAAAGCTAAATATTTTATTACAGCATAATCATTCAAGGCCGATAGATTATATATATGTGATTCTTCCCTAATTATACATAACATGTATATATGTACCATTCAAACATGTGACCACTCTGGACATTCGGGGTGCTGGGGTCTGTCTCTGTGGCATCTCTAGGTTCAGTGGCGCTGTATCTCAATAAAAATACCATTAAAACCATTCATTAAACCCGAAGACATTAGGGGCTTAAATGTCTTTAGATAATCTTAGAAGCTGTGAAACTAACCTCTAAATTGGACCCAGAAGCGGATCCCGATTATATAGTGTGCCCTATAGACACAGTACCCAAATTGGGGGCTTTTACCCAGAGATATTTTTCAAAAGTGAACCTTCGATAACTCATAAAAATGTCGATTTCACTAATCCAACTTGATTTTGCCTAATTTGACCAATTGGTGTCAAATTTCGATCAAACCTTTTGATGACACGATATGACGAAAATGGAAAACTAACTTAAGCGATATCCAAAATTTACAAACTTTATATCTTGAAGCCAAAGGGGCGGGAACATAAAGTACTGCATTCAAAGGTTCTAGCTGTGGTGAAGTAAGCTTCGATCCTTGATCTGCCAACTTTGTTTAAAATTAGTATCTTTGACAATTAGAGAATCATGCGAAAAGGACCGCGAAATGAGTTCGGAAGGGTCCAAAAATGGTGGGAGGGAGGTGTCGATTCGACTGGAATGGCGGAAAAATGTAAAAATCCGACCGACCCACCTGCGTGACCGCCTCAGCGTTCGCCCGACCCCCGTCCAGGGCGCGTCCGACGGGTTGGTGGAGATTTTGCTTAGGCGAGGTCGCCTCGCCTCCTCCTCTCCATGGGCGAGGCGCGTGTGCAAGGGGTGGCGGGAATCGCCTCCCATTAAGCCCGTTTGACACAAAATGGTTTAAACGACCCGGGTTCGGGTCCATGGGTTTGGGGAATTTTCTAGGGTTTGGAGCTGAATGAGTGTGTTGGGAGCTGGGTTCTCTTTGGCACACTAAAAACATATGTTTTTTATAGAGATTAAGCTTTCGGTAAAAATTTAAGAAACGGCTGGACATTGATAAAAATGTATTGTTTAGAACTCCCAGTACTTAACTTTTATCAGTAGGAGTAAGTTTGGCGTTGACCCGTCCCCTTCGAACTACGTATCGACAGGGCCTACGAGAAATGGTGTCTTAATCGGCTTTAAGTATCCATCATGAAAAAAGTCAACTTGAATTTTATACTAATTGTTGGTCAGAGCTTGGTCAAGCGTTTAAAAACTTGTATTATTTAGTAGAATTAGTTCCATTGCATATGCATAGGTGGAGAAGTAACCATTTAGGTGATTACACCTGCGGGCATTAGCTCACCTGTCGGGGATATTTTCGGTACGAGGGCGTTCGAGGAGGCTGCTCGTACAGAGGCCGTTTTAGGAAGAGAGTCGGGTTGTGGCTTTGGTTTGTTATGTACACATGTATTAGAACTCTATAAGTTTGATATATGATGTATATAGTTGGGATTGTTGGATGAGTATTGGTTTGTGGAGCCCCAGTGGCCATTTACTCATATATGTGTATATTGAGCTGTTTGGGGACATATTTTGTTCTTCAGGTAGAGTCTCCAGTACCGAGGGGGTCTGCTCTGTCCCAAATGAGGATGTGGGTCATCAGGCATTGCTTGGCTGTTCGCGGGTTGTGGGTAGTCAACGGACCCCGAGTTTTGAGTTATCCTGTGAAGATTATTATATTACTATATTTTAATAAACATCTTATCCTTTCTAAAAAGATTACCCATAGTATAATAAACACACTATCTCATCAAAGGAGATCACAAAAGTCGGAAGGAAATAATTTTTAATTGAACCCACGTGATATAGTTACCACCAACCTATAATTAATTATTGTGAGACTTTATGAACAATAAGAGTACTCATAAACCTTTTGTTAAAATATAGTCATGCACAATTTTTTTATTGTAATTTCAATAAAATAATTACGTAAAATAGGATTAGGAGTTAGTGTTGTTTAAGTAAATATTTATACATGGACATTTAGTTAAAGACAGCAAACTCACATGACATGTAATTCTTGTACCTATATGAATAATTAAGGTGGTACTTTTTGATTCCTTCCACAAAGCCATTCACATAACTTTAATTAAAGTATTTTGAGTTCAAACCTAGAAAATAATTGATAAAGTTGTAGGACAAAATAAAAACAATGATAGTGATAGAATCTTATTCTTTTTCCATTTTTTTTTCTTAATGGTTTTTGTTATCAAGGATTGAGGTCTACGTAGACTTGCTTTTAAGGTTTTGGTTTTCTTTTTTCTCTCATATTGGTTCCTTCTATATTGTAATAACTTTTTTATAATAACCATTGCATATGATTAATATGATGTAATTAAGATTGAATATTTTTCAAAATTGTGCTACAAACTTATTTTTTATATTTTAAATATATTTTTGGTAAAATGTCATAGTACCCATTTTAACAATCAAATTCAAAGCATGGTAGGTGGAATTTAATAAGTTACTTTTTAAAATATATATTTGAAAAATAAATCAAAGCTTGGTTAAAAAAAGAAAAGAAAAGAAAAAAAAAGTCACATGTGAGAATATTGAAAATTTTCTTAATGAGAACAGATAATAATTTTCTAATGTTGAAATTTGAATAGTGATAGGTTGGAGGTCCCTTTCCCTTTTATAGAATGTGCTGGAAATTAGTGACAAGAAAAGTCTTGCTTTAATTACGGATTTGAAATTTCAGATAAAGTTCTCCACGGCTTCATCTGTATGTTCATAATTGGAGTGTTCTCACACCATTTCTCTCACCTGATACTCTCTCTCAATTGCTTTCAAAAGAATAATGATGTCTAAGCTCCCTCTTGCTTTGTTTTCTTTTCCTCTGTGCTCTCACCTTCTTCTTTTCCTCCTCTTTCTCTTTCTCTAATTCCACCAAATACTGCCCTCATAGCGACCCTTGCTAAAACTGTTCAAGCGATCATTTTCTGATGACAATTCAGGTTCTTGGTGCGATGAGTATGGTGGTACCACTTCTTATCCGAAAACAGAGTATTGGAAGGAGGGTAGTGATTGCTGCTCATGAGATAGGGTCAAAATTGTGATTTGGTGACTGTGCCATGTGATTGAGCTGCGACCTGATTGCAGTTGGCTCTCTGGAACATCATTCAACTCAAACTCTTCCCTTTCCTCATCTCCAAAACTTTAACCTTACTTTCAAAAAAACATTTCAATTGGGTCCTCTATTTCAGCTAGGTTTGAATTTGGATTCAAACATGTCTCAACCTCTTCAACTCTTTATTTTGGGCCTAATTTCACGAGAAATCTCTCACCTCTCTGACCGAACACTTGATCTCTACGATATTATGGAATGAAATTACCCTTGCTTTTTGATTCTCAGTTAAAAATTTAACAAGTTGCAGAAGCTTCACCTTGAAGGTATGTCCATCTCTTGATTTTCCTAATTCCTTGCTAATCAGATGTTACTTTGATATCCACTAGATCTCTGGGTGTGGATTACATAGGAGATTCACAATGCAATTCATCTTTGAAACTCTGAGCTTCTCGACTTATGGGGAAACTATTCATTGGAAACTTCCCACGATTGAATAGAACAATTATATCAGTTGTATTTATCATTCTAAATTTAGTTGGAAACTTCACAGCTATTGACAATCAAGTCTTCACAGACTTTTGTATCTTGATTACTTAATTCTTGGGAATCCGTCCACCTTCTCTAGAGAACACCACTAATCCCACTTCCTTGATCCTTCATGGTAAATCATTTAGTGGTAGAAATTCAAATGTTTTTATAATCTGAAATTTGATTTCATTATACCTTCCACGAGAGAAACAATTTCAACAGTGGGTTACACCATCAATTGATCTAAAACTACTTGTGTTAGACTAAATAATCATTTGAAGAGCTATTCATGCTTCTCTAAATTCTATGGTTTCTTTAGATCTCCCATGCTTTCGATTAGTGGAGAAAATCTCACACGTTGATTTGCAAGCAAGGTTCCATGGCAGGCTTTCTTGATTTGTCTCCATAACAACTGGTGGCATCTTCCACTCATTGTTTGTTTAATAAAAGATCTCTCTGTTGTTTGAATTTCGAAAAATCGATTTACCATGGCATCATTCCTCAAACATTTTTGAAGGCGTTTCTCGGAGACTCTGACTAATGGTAATCAATTGGAGGGCTATTGCAGAATCTTTGATCATTTGTAAGAAACATGGTTCTGGGCCTTCAAATAACTTAAAAATAAATGATCGTTTCCCATTGGTTGGAGCTCTTTAAAGTGCAGTTCTTGTTTCAGGCTCTAATCTGTTTCCATGGTCATATAGGTTTTCAGTCAATCCCCATTCATGAGCACAGAATCATTAAGTCATATGCAGCTGACTTCAGTGACTTGCTAATCATGTTGAGAAGTTTGAAGCAATAATGAACATAAATGAAAGGTAACATGACGAGAAGGCCACATGGGTACAATAATTATGAAGATTCCATAACGATTTGGCGATAAAGGTTTGGAGATTGAATTTGTGAAAATCTTGAATACTCACGACAAATTTGATTTTTGAGTAATAAATTCCAAGGTGATTCAGATTGCATTGGGAATCTTAATTCCGCCAGGAGCTCAACACAATGCCGTAACTACCCTCCCACAGGACACATTCCATTATCTTTAAAAATTTAGAAGATGCTTGAATCCTGGACGTACTTTCTTTAAAACAAAGTGGTGGGAGAATTCCTCAGAACTAACAACAGTTTAGTGATTTCTTGAAGTTTCAAACTTTCTGAATCGCTCTCACTTGGTTTTACCTGAGAGCAGCCAATTTCGAACATTTGAAAATGATTTCGCCTCACGAAACCAGGTTACTCTTGGTTACCATTGTGAAGAGATATACAAAGTGATGATACTCTGACCTTCTGAAAGCCAGACGGGAGTTTGAAAATTAAGTTTGAGTTGGAAAATCACGTGCAATAGGATATGGATGTGAATTTGAGTAAAGTGGGTTCTATTGTTCTCTCATTTTCTTAATTGGAAAAACCTGAATGGCTTGTGTGGATTAATTGATAGAACATTCCGCAGATGATTGTAGAGAATAAAATGAGCACTCATAGGCGAAAGTTTGAAGAATTTAAACTTATTCCCTCTCATTTAAACCCATGTGTTTACCATTAAAATGGCTTTATATTTTAAGTGACAATAATGTTTTTATCATTATATCTAAATGTAATCTTGTTATGACATTAAAATATTTTCCTTACACTTTTATTTTATTTTTGTTGATAATGCAATATAAAACTTGGAAGGTATTTGGATACATTTTGTTTTTATCAGAAGAGGCAGTAGCTATCCTGTATTCCTTGAGTTTACTTTGGAGATGTGATCAGCCTCCTCCATCAATGATCTCTTTTGCAATAATCTAAACAAGTCTAGTTCTTACATACAAATGAAAATGATGTTGAATTCTTGATTGACTAAATTCTAATTCAAGTGTGAAATATTGTTCACATATAATTTCTAAGCAATGAGACAAAGGGAGTGCCTTGTGGGTATCAGTTGGCCTGATTAAATCCTCCTTTTCCAAAGAGTTGTCCTCTATATTTTAGAGCAATTACTTCAGCTGAAAGTGGTATAGAAGAACTTATGAGATGGATGGACCATTACCATGTGTTAACTAGATTCACATATTCAACTTGGAGTAGATTATCTAGTGTTAAATTATATATATATATATATACTTATATATATCCTCTCTCTCTCTCTATATATCTCCTCTCCTCATATCTATATATTAATTCCATTGATGATTGAGGCTTTTGGATGATCTTGATGTATATCATATTAGAGAGAAATTTTGCTTTAGCAATAGAAAATAGCCGGGAGGAAACAAGTTCTACTACACATATAGGCAGAAATTATAAATTTTTGGAAAAAAATGGCAAAACGGTATTTAGATTTTAATCGGAATTTTCAAATCATGGATAGCTGAAAGCGAACGTGGGTTGGGAATCTTCATGAAATCTATTCTGCGTTGAATTTAAATTTAAGAGATAGTCAAAAATTTTGATTTTAGAGCACAGTATCGAATGTAAAAATGACTGTGTGATGTGACAAAGTCATATATAACAGCCACTCTATATGACCATATTCAATGAGTAGAAAATTAATTCAAATGGGCGAGCGAGAAATAGTGCCAGGGTGCAAAATCCAAGAGGGACCGCGAGGATTTTGGAAATGTTGTGATAATGAGACAAAAGAGATAGTGATCTGCCCTTTTTTGATAAAGCAGCGATCATTGGGAGAAGGTGCAGTGGCTGAGAATGGTAGATTTGCAGAGAGAGAAGGCTCCTTCCTCTCTAAGTTCTGGCCAGGCTGAGGCCCAGTGGGTTCAAGCAAACAAGAAGGAAGAGAAGTTGCTCTCTGCGGCGGGGACTAAGTGGACACCATTGAATGAGTTCAGAAAACTCCAGTAGGGATATTTTTCTGCCCCATTGTTAAATCCTTATTTAAGAACCATGTAAATGGTTAAAGTCTGAGAACTTGTTTGCGTGATTGGATCTCAAAAAGCTTTGAGCCAAATGGGAAAATTTTATTTTGTGTGGTCGTGAGAAGCGATGGCAGAGGTTTCTTTGTTCGTGTGAATAATTGACGTAGAATATTTTTGTGACTGAATTTTTTATGATGTTGGAGTGATTCAAAATGAATTGCTTGTGTTTGCTAATTAACTATGTGGAAGTAATTTTATTGTGTGAATTGTGGTATACTTTATGTTTGTGTGATTAATTATGTTAATATATGCATGTGTGAATATATTAGCATGAATGTGTTGGAATTGACATCATGCATTCATATATCTTTGGGCACCACAGAATATTGGAGTGAGTCATGATATGAGTGAAGGATTAAGTAAATGTTTGTGAAAATTTGCGAAGATTTTCCGGAGGTGTGTTGGGGAGATGGTCCAACAATTACTACCACGTTGGAGGAGCCATGAATTGTTTGAAGGTTCTCACTTTGCATTCGCCTCAAGGAAAATTGGTCCAATATATTTTTAAAACTTCGGTGGTATGTTTTTGAGGCAAAACTTTTGTTTTGAAAACTGAAGATTATTTGCGCGCATGTGGCCCAGGCATGTGTGTGAAGTCGGTGAGATTTCGGGACACGGGATCGGTCATGTAGACATTCAAGTAGGTTCATGAAATTGCTTGAATATCATTTGTTTCCATGTATTCACTTGGTGAGAGCTGTATGAAGTGTCTCCCTTTGGGCTTTGCTGCTTTATTGAAACACTCATTAGAGGCCTTTTGAGAAGAAAGTCGGGTTGTGGCTTTGGTAGTTATTTTGTATAACATGTATTATATAACATGTATTAGAAGGTTGTAATTTTAATATATGTTGAATTAAGAGTAATTTATTAACTCTTGAACCATGTAAGATATATTGGTTGGGATATATTTTGTGAGTAAGTAATACGAGGCCCAGTAGACATTATTTTTCGCGTTTTGGACCTTTGTGTGGTCGTTGTTGATTATTAGGAAAGGTTTTGTATTTGGTGGCTCCGTACCGGGAGACTGCCGATTTTCGTGAGTGGTGTCGGGTTACTCGACATTCACGAGTATTCCACAGGTTGGCGTGTTTTTAACGGACACCCCGGATTTGGGGCGTCACAGCACATACAGAAAAGCTTTTTCATTTCTCAGAATTGAAAGAATACAATTGGGTATAGTATATAACTTATATCCATCAATAATTGTACGTGTTTACATGACTTTTCTTGAGAAGAGGATGAGAACCAAAATGCAAGCCAAAAAATTGAGTTTTTTTTATCCTAACTTATCCGACCTTGGCCAATAATGGGCACAACAGTGATGAGATGTAGAGTGAACGAACACAGATTTAAGCGAACCAGCCTAATTATTAAGTTCATCTTTTCCTTAGTTGTAGCAATGTGTCATACCTGCTTGAGAATAGGAATGCCCAGTGTAGCACTAGCCTTCCTCTTGATTCGATTACCCGTGCAGTGAGCTAAATCAACTAATATTTATATACAGCTCTACGGCTAGCAGGCGTAGTCAAGCTCTTTGCGATATAGTAGTCACAAGGTCGGTTTCTGAGGATAGGTTTTCTTCCACAGAAATGGTTTGCATTAGGGCATGATGGTAAGAGGCTTTCTATTTGGACTCTTTAGATTCATTGAACTTGGGGGAATGGTTTGAAAAAAAACGAGATTAGTAAGCGAAAGTTAAAAGCGAGTAACAATGAAGAAATTTACTTTGAAGATTTAGGTCACTAACCTTGGCAAGCTAGAACTGACACATGTCTCGGGTTTATCCTCTATGTGAGTCAACAGGGATGCTTGATTATCGGCCCTTTTGTTTAAAACCACAACATTCTTTTATCATGTTTTGAGAAGCTCGTAAGAGATCTAAGAATCCACGGTCATCTCTCGAACACTGAACCACTAAAAAAACATGGAAGTATTGACTTCGCGTAAAGACCATCTAAGAATCACTTGATTGCATCTCTCACCAAAAACACTGAACCCTAAAGAAAACATGGAGAGTATTAGCCAAAACAATAAAAGCAAATGTTATTTAACCTAACAATTTGAAGAATTAACATGTGAATATTACCTGTGAATGATAGGACCATCTGAGAACCGCGTGCACAGTCACTATGCTGGATCTAAAGCATGGAGTATTGGCCAGAGACCAATAACATCCCATGTTATGTAGCTGAGTTTTGAAATGGGGCCACTCATCTGCCCATAACTTTTAGTACATGAGGGCCAACATATAACCCTACTTTGCCCGAAACTAGCTTCCTTACTCTTCCAAAGGAAGGGAGGGCTTAGCCAACATCTCTTGAATTGTCATCTTCAAGAGGTGTGCGGCCGGGAAAAGTGAAGAAAGAAGAGAAGAAAGAGAGAGAAGAGAGAGAAAATAAAATAAACTAAAATAAACAATTATTTACAAAAGCGACATTAAAAAAATGAAAACTCTAATCCCTTTGAAGCTTGTATTCAATTCTCAGTCCACCTTTTATTTCAAACATGAGGGGTATTTATAGGCCTCCTCAAGGTATGAAAATACCAAAAACCTACAATAACTAAGCTAAGTTATGGGGATAGGGAGAGTAACAGAATTCACCAGAGTTTCGAGGCGTTTGCGTGCAATTACAAAGCATGACAAGGCACCGCAGGGTTGTTCTGAGGGAGAATTTAGCTAAGTAGCGAATTTGGCAATGTTAAGCCAGTGGCAAGGGTCTAGCGAATTGGCAAGGTTGGAATTTAAGCTGGCTAGCGAAATTTAAGCTAAAACAACAGAGCCTTCAGTGAAGCGAATTTCGCCGTCTGAGTGCAAAGTTAATGGCAATTCGCAATTTGTCTTTGAGATTATTGTTTGCGCGAGCGATTTGCCAATTTAATGGGTTGCCCAGGTGGTTGCGAGCAGTTCGCAATTTAAGCAGTTCAGAACGATTACGAGCAGTTCACGAAAATTCCTGTTTTCTTTGATCTGCATTCCTCTCGTCATGTCTTCAACTGCATCTCATTTCCTCCACTTTTCCTTTTGTTTTCCATTGATTGCAGAAGCTTGTTGATGGAAATTTGAGACTAGCTTCAACCTCATGATTGATCATTTGCATTGTGGTTGAAGCCTAGAAGTGCATAAATACCACCACAAAACAACCAAAAAACATGCTCCAAAAGGCATAAGTGTTACTAAGGTAACATGAACACTTCAATAGTGGGATATATGACGCTGATTAATGATCAAAAAGTACTCAAAACCTATCTAATATGAGTTGAAATTATACTTTTGGACACTAATCACCTGCCCGGTCAGATCTTATCACCTTCGAAGAATAGCCGTCTAGGTTCACCTCTATTACAACTCAAGAATGTATTTTTTCACTATTAACACTGACCAAATGATTTCATAGTCACATTTGGATATCAATTATGCAAAGTGAAATAACGGATCATGATCAGAACTTAAACACAATGAAAGAAAAAAAAAAACCTCAAAATTTTCTCCAAAATGGATCATTTTTTCACCTATGAGTGCATTTTCTTGCTAAATCTGAACCTTTGAATCCATTACTAGTCTCTCAAACCCAGTCCTGCAAAACTTGAAGCTATTAGCATCATTTATGTAGATTGAAAAGATTGGGATCTAGAATCATGAATATTTGTTACTATGAGAAAAATCCGAGCATGCCAGTCTTGTTGGTTGGTTTGATGGCATCTAGAAGAAAACTGTTTTTTCTAAGCTGGGCTGTATAGATATTTGCCTTTCCAATAAGCATAGGGTTCTTTGAGTATCCATTTCATTACGTTGTTACCCTCTTTCATTCAGCAACCAGAAAGAATGTGTTTCCTTGCTGCACATCAATTGAAGAAATTGTAGCGCATTGACCATTAATTTTTCCTGCGGAATCATATATCCAACATGTAATTGTACAACAGGATGAAAAATAATACATCACTCAATAAACCCCATTACAACAAAGAGAAAAACTTCGAGCAAGGGTAGGAATTCATGTCCAAAAAATAGTCTAGGATAAAAATAATAAAATTATAAAAATCAAGACAAACAAATAATCACAATTCACAGGAATATAACCTTGGTATTTCGGCTTCCACAAGCGAGATCGATAAAGCACCCGCGACACAGGTCTTGAGCAAACCCTGAACATGAGTTAAGAAAATGTAGATATGCAATTGCAAAGCGAAATTCACATATGTAAAGAAGAAGTATCCGAAAAGTATTCTCTGGATGTTCTATTAGTACCAACAATTCTTAGATGCTTGCTGAAAAGAAAATGCTTATTGTATTCTCTGGATACAATAAAAAGCGAAAGCTTTGAAAAAACAAGCATAGTGGTGTATTGATATATGAAAAAGAAAGGTATTTCACATAACATGAAAAAGCAAATGAGTTAACTTAGGTACTAAGCATATGGAAAAGATTAATATTATGAAGCCAGAAATGCCCATTCTATGTTTCCTGCTATCGATTGTAAGTATAGTGTCATGGTGGTGATGACCTCAGAAGATACAAGGCTCTGTCACTTTTCCCAGCTGTATCTACACTTTAAGTTTGTGAATTATAGCATTGTTTCCTTTGACTCCAGTTCGTAGTCTATATAGAAATTCAAGCTCAAAACATTGATGTGGTACATAAGTTTATGTGAACTATAGCCAAAGGGTTTTTAACCCGACCAGCTCAAGCTCGAGAGGAAACATTGGTGAGAGGTGTAGGTTCTCAGATCCAAACCACTAAGGAAGGGTAATATGATAATTCGGTCAAAATGAAATTTTTCTGATCTCGTGCGACAAAGCCCGGACTTCACCCGGATTGGAATGGAATCTTGTGATCTAGCTACGCGTCAAATTTGCAGCCGATTAGAGACAGAAGTTGAATTTCTGTTTTGAGTATGGGGTGATGGGACAACGGCATGGTGAGTGGCTGAAGGTGCCACACTGTCATGTGCATAATGGTGAACATATGAGTTCAAATGGGACCCATATGAGAGACATGTAGCCATTTATGTGGTGGGGTGAAAATCCATGAGTAGATGGATAAGTGGATAGGGGTGTAATCCAGAAAGGGCGGGCGAGGAAAGTGACCTTTGGCGAGTGAGAAGACACCAAGTAAAAGCACTTCTTCTCCCAGGCAGTTTGGGAGGGAAAGGAAGAGAGATAAAGAGCAAACCATGAGGGAGAGATTTTAAAGAGAGAATGTCTACCTTCTCTCTAGATTTTCCAACAATCGGACTGATGACTTCCGAGGAGACAAGAGGCAAAGTTGATCCCACGGAAGAATTTCACCGCATGGAGTGCCCGGTTTTGTGAGTTCGACAAACTTTGGGAGGTGGGGTTTTCTCACCTTGTTTTATTCGCCGTAAGAGCCGTCGAATGGATAAGGTGTTACGAGGCTGAAGGGCCGTGTTTCAATCCCAAAGATGGGGTGGAATGGTGAAATCCTAGGGTTGTCATGACAGTCGAGGCAGGTGTGTCGGACTATTCACGGGGCTTGAAATAACGTTGCTATGTGTTTGAGATAAGCATGAAGTCATTTTGTGTGTTCTTTGTGTGATGTTTGGGCATTTCCAAGATGGATTGCCGAATTGTATATTATCCCATGTGAGCTAACTTTATGTTATTGCTATCTATGAGTGAATAACATGTTGATTATGTATAAATTCTGTTAGTACATGCATGCTTATTATATTTACATGAATTGTTGTGAAATGGCATATTGCCTTTCATATGCACTGGGAAACCTAGAGTAATAGGTGTGAGGGCATGACGCAGAAAAACATGGATTTATCAATCGTTTGATGGGAAGGTACCAGAAGGAATTGCCTTGGAGAGTTGTCAACGGTTCATCTCGGAGGAGGACCATGGCTTTGCTGTTATGGAAGGATTGTCAGTAATTACCTTGGAGGGTTATGCAATAAGGCCCACGCCCGAAGTAGTATCATGTTTTTAAGAACGAAACCTTTTGTTTGAAAGCGGTGTTTCTCACTCTTGGCTTAGGCATGCGTAGAGGTCGTGACTCGGATGTGGGGATGGGCGTGTATGCATTCTCATCATAACATGTAGACATTTAATTGTTAGGGACATATGTTTACTTGAATGTTTGGTGTGTCATTGCGTGAGCACTTAGATGGGGAGTGGCCCATGTAGGAATTATCCTTTACTAGGCATTGCTCACTCGTCGAGGAAAATTATTTAGAATGCGAAGGTTCATGGGATGGGCGTCAGAATTAAAGACGAAGAAATGGCATATATGGCGCGTTACGTATTTTGTAAAAATTTGGGCCAAAAGACCGATTTTGGATATTTGTAATCAAAACAAATTATAAATTAACTCATTTTTGTATAAAAATAAATATTTTGGTGAATCTTGATGTATAAGTGGCGTGGCCATTTTTACTGCGTATGGTCTCATGACATGGGAGCGCACAGTTTCGGCAAAACGGCCCACATGTCCTTCATCCAAATGGGGGTTCTCACACGACTTGAAGCACGGCTGGTGGCCTTTGAGCACAGGGTCCGTTGACAACGTCGACCACGGAATACTCGTGAATATCGGTAACGAGCACCACTCCGAGTAGGGTAGAGTCTCCTTTGGGGAGCTCTGCCCAGTCTCAAACACATCCCGATGACCACCTGAGTCGAATATGAATAAAATGAGTAAAAATTGCCCCTTGGCCCCTTGCATCAATACTGACAAAATATATCCCAACTATATACAATAGTTTCAAGAGTTAATAAATCACTCTTACCAAACATATGCTCCAGTTTACAATTTTAATACATGTTATACAAAGCGGATACCCAAAGCCACAAATCTGAAAACAGCTAAAATGGCCTTTAAGCGGCGTCGTCCTCGTGCACACTCCACATTGCACGAAATAGTGATCCTCGACGGGGTCAGACAAAGCCCAGTAGAGATAATTTCCTACATAGGTTACTCACCCTAAGTGCACATGCATGGCAAATAATCACATTCAAGCAATTTCATGACCTACTCGAATATCTACGCGTGACCCATGTCTGAGTCCTCACCAACTCCCTCACTTATATGCCTAAAGCCCAGAATAAGAGTAAAATAATCAGTTTTCCATGCAAGCATGTTCTTGAAAACACACTACCGAAGTTTCGGTAAAATGTATTGGACTACCGCCAGGAGTGAATATGTTGGAAGTCTTCTAAACAATTCATGGGCTCCTCAGCGATGTAATTAATTGGACCATCTCCCAACACAATTCTTGAAGATCTTCGTCGAAATTCATTTCCTGAAACATTTCCATTTTGTTTCATTTCATGTGTGCCTCCTCTAATATTCTAGGGTGACCCAGTGCATATGGAATGCATGATACCAATTCAACACATTCATGCTAATATATTCACATGCATATATATTAACATATTCAAATCCTCAAAGCATCTTATGCAAATTCTCGATCAATTACACGAAAAATTAGCTCATAGGCTAATTAACAAACACGAAACAATTCCATTTGAATCACTCCAACCAAAACACATTTCTAAAAATACTTTGTAGACACTATTCGTATGAATAGTGCAACCTAAGATTCTTTATTGTGTACCAAATAGGAATTTTACCTCTTACCGGTTCAGCTTTGGGTGAGTTTCTGACTCTTTCTAAGCTGAGCAGACTCTAACCATTTACATGGCTCTTAGCCAAAAGAATAATTTAAGTAGGAAAGATCCCTACCTCGTGGAGTTGTGGAACTCACCAAATTAGTGCCCACGCGTAGCCTCGCCGTGAGCCAGCACTGCTTCTTGCTCGTCGGCGGAGTGGTCAGATCGATCGGAAACTTAGAGGCGCTCACTCTCGCTCTAAGAACTCAAAATCTGCGACCGCTGCATCACCCAGTTTTCTCTCTTGCCCATTTGGTGCTTCCAAGAAAGGAAGAAGACAACACTATTACATTTTTTTGTCACTCTTCATTGACATTCAATTATTACCATTCATGTCCCAATGGATTTTGACGCCAGCTATCCTCGGCCGTCAATTTCCATTGCTCTCTCTACTCTTGCAACATGTGTCACAATTATGTTATAGGTGACTTTTGTCATCATATGATATTCACAGATGCACAAATCTGCGAAAGCGTGTAAATTCCGGCTGTCGCCGAATTTAGCAGTGGCGTGTTGGTATTAGATTTGCGAGAGCGATTCCAGCGGTAGAAATGATTCGTCATCGAGAATCTAGAAAAATTTTGGATTTTATCAAAATAACCATTTTACCATTTTCCAAAAATTGGAATTTTCTCCGGGTCTTACATTCTCCCTCAGCAAAAGAATTTACATTAAAATTACGGGCGAATCGCAGCAACTCACATGCATATGCAACGTGTACTATACCAATACATTATCAAAGCTAGTCATTTAAGTACTAAACGACTAAACCAGTACCTTCATCCTGCAGGAAGGGATAGGTGGCGCGTGTCTACTGCGCATTTCCATTTGACTCATCACTCATACAGATTTTCATGCAGCACCCTCAACAACCTTACTCTTATGAAACCTGCTCCGGCTATCAATAATGTACCTTTGGTCCTCTCGAAGGTCCCATTAGTGTCCAGCTCAATCTCTCCGATCCCTTCATGAGTTTGGATCCTGGTCTCGCCAGGAGCGGGGGCTTGCTGAAATGCCGTGGTACGACATCTTTGGGCGTAAAATAACAGTGCGCTATAGTGCCTACCCTCTTGCAGTATCTGAGGGCTGATAAACCTCGTGATAACTTCCCAGCTTGCGAGACCTAATCCTCCCTCTCTTAGGCATCACCTCCAGTCACATGTGATCCTGACTGTACTCTAGGTGAAGCGTCGTACATGCGCAGCTCACTACCGGCTCTGGGTGAGAGAAACATGTCGTATCAATCACCTTTTAGGTCTCTCCCTAATCGAGATCGGGACCCGGTGGTACGGAGCTCTCTCACCTAGGTCCAACATAACGATGATCTGTGTACTTCTTTGTCCTTGTTGTTGTAGGCGGAATTATAGGCATTAGCTCTTGTTATCTATATGATCTAGGGTGCATCATGGCCAGCATGTCTCATTTCACTGTATCTGTCACTTTAACCAGCCAACCTACATACTTAGCTTGGTGTGTTAACGCCAGTGCCCGAGTGCAATCACTTCCGACAATCCAATGCAGTCAACCTAATCCATGTCATGAATGACATCCGTATGTGAGCCCTTGCCCGACTCACCACACCCAGTAATTTCAAAGAGTATCCAAATCTCGAGTAACTCCAGGCTCCTTTCACTCAACTCTAAGTCTAGTGATAAACCATAACCGTGTGTTTTCATCTCGGAGTGCTCAGGCTCTATCCCCTTTCGACTCGAAGTCTTCGATAACATGACGGTGTGTTTTCTCTGTCGGGCAGCCTGGCACCCGGTCACACTGCGAACCTCTCATTCACATAGAAATTTGAGATGTCTCCACTGGTCTCTTACCCACACGAAATTTGGATATCTCCCACTTGGTCTCACCCACCACTGAGAAATTTGGATAACTCCACGAGGTCTCTGCAAATTTCGGATAACTCACGGGTCTCTTACACCCTACAGTCGGGATAGCTCCTGGGTCTTTACCCACCTGAAATTTCGGATAACTCCACGGGTCTCTTACACCCACACAGAAATTCGGGATAGCTCCCCGGGTCTCTTACACCCACACAGAAATTCGGGATAGCTCCTCGGGTCTCTTACACCCATACAAAAATTTCGAATGACTCCACGGGTCTCTTACACCCACACAGAAATTCGGGATAGCTCCCCGGGTCTCTTACACCCACACAAAAATTTCGGATGACTCCTGGGTCTGCCCACACCCACACGAGAAGTCGGGATAGCTCCGGGTCTCACCACCCTGAAATTAGATAGCTCCTGGGTCTCTTTTTACCCACATAGAGAAACCGGGATGACTCCACGGTCTCACCCACCCACATGAAAGTGGGAATACCTCACAGGTCTCTTGACCACACGGAAATTTGGGATTAGCTCCTTTGGGTCTCTTACACCCACAGAAATTTGGGGATATCTCACCAGAGATTCTCCTTGCACCACACAGGAACCTTTTGGATACTCTGTGGGTCTCCTTCACCACACAACTCTGGCCTCACCCATAGGGGAATTAACATTTACCCTTCTTGCTTTACTTGACACATTAATTGCTCTTCATTTCTGATTCGAACTATGAGTGCTTCATTGGACGTAGTCTAAAGACAAAACCAGGCCCACACTCACCAGAGTGGTGGATGACCTGCCCGTGCACCCACACCCAGCTCGGCAACGATGACACCATGCACATGAACGATGATGCCATCTTGTGACACCCCGATCACGAGGTCCACCATGGCGGGGGTCTCTCGGAGATCTCTAACTCACAATCCCGACCTATCATGTCAACTCTCACCCTACATCCTAGGGAAGAATTTCCTATCATCTCTCTAAAGGCCTCAACCTCTAAACCCAAATCTGTCACACAAGATTCATTCATGAATGAATATGATGCATTCAATTCAAACGCCACTCTAGTGGCAGTGTAAGAGTAAGCATTACCACTGCATATCAGGTGCCTTGTATGCTCGACCAGTAAGTACCTTGAGACCTCTGCCTCCTAAGACAATCTTGCCTCATATGCCCAGGCTGGCGACAATGTAACCGCGTCATCTTACTGGCCTAACTAGAGAACTCTCGGCCTACAAATCCATTTGTCCTCGGCCCGACCTGGGCTGCGCTCGGCTCTACGGCCTATGTGGCCGTCTGAAATACTAGGTGCGTGCGGCACCCTGGGTAAATGTTAGTCCCTCGACCCATGCTAGGGTATGGGCTCGTTTGTATGCGCTCCTGTCCCTCGGTGGCCCCGGGGCTTTGTCCCCGAACCTGGATCTGCCTCTGACGATCCTTCTCATGTCCCGGGTGGCGGTGGAAACATAACATACATCTGCCAGTCTTGCAACTAGCTAAATTACTGGCTCGGATAGCAGGCTCCTAGAACCCATACTTTGGAACCAGAAGCCTTACGCTTCTTTCGAGAAGCCCAGAAGAAAGGTTGATCTCCTTCCTCTTGGTACCGGCACGTATCTGGATGCCTGCTTTGTAACATCTACTTCCCCCTCATGAAGTCGTAGTTGTAAAACCCGGGAGGAAGCCTTATTAGATATTTATAATGGTAGTTATTGGAACGATTAGAGGAAGTCACGATGATAGAAGTGAGGGTGAATTTAAATTTAGAAACGCTCAGGACATCATTTGGGCATAAGGTAGAAATTTTCAAAGAAAATTTTCACGGTGCCCTAATGAATAGTAATTTTTCTTATTTTATCACGGATGGAGGGTTTGTGAATTTTTAAAAATTTCAGTTCCTATGACATTAAACTGATATTTTCGAAGAGGTGGAAATTTAAGTGAATAATGATTTTGGTTGAGGTAGACTGCCGGCGAAATTTTAGGAAATTGGGCGAAAATGCGAAAATGTCGATTAATCATAAAGGTCGCGAAACTGAAGCGGGTGAAGCGATCTGTTTGAATAATTTCGAGGCGTCGAGCGTGAAAATTTTGGATAATAATGCGTAATGGGATTTTTCGATTTTGCGATTTTAAATCCGTTTGGTGATTTGAGCACGGAATCACTATGAAAGGATTTAATTAGAATATTTCATGTTCAATTTTAAGTTTAGGCGACCATGATCTTTTTGATTTTAATCGGTATAAAAGCGTGCTCAGGCGAAAATAGACAAATATGATATAAGGGAGAAGTATTTTTCTTGTGGGATCCAATCAGGAAGCTAACACCTCTTGCTGGCTGGATTATGATTAAAATAATAGGTTGAGTGGCAGCCTGTGAGAATGGACCAATAAATTCTTTGGGCTCCAAGTGCAATTTTAGCCAAAGTGTAGGTTAAAATCTAAAATTCAAGAAGTGAATTCCCGCCAAGAGAGAAGCTTGGACGGCCATGAGAGAAAAGAGAGAAGAAAAGAGAGGAGAGAAAGGAAAGAAAAGAGAGAAAGAAGAAGGCAAAGGGGGAGCAAGGTGGGAGATGTGATTTTTCTTCTCCTTCAAGCTCTCCAAGTGATCTCCAAGTGGTATCAAGGGAGAGAAGCCAAAGAAAACCAAGAACAAGTAAGTTTCTAATGGTGGGAAAGTTGGATTTTAATGTTTTTCATGCCTAATGCTATGATTTTCTTATATGGATGTTAGAATTGTGGTATTTACGGTTGAATCATGATGATTTGGGTATAAATGGAGAAAGAAATGGATTAGGTTAGGGTTTGAAAAATAAAGTGGTAATTGGATTGGGTTTGATAGTGCATTTGTGTGGTATGTTGAAATTGGTTAGGGATGAGTGAAATTGAGGTATAAGGCATTAGATTGGAGTGGTTAGAGTAGAGAAGAAAATGGAAGAAAAAAAAAAAAAAAAAAATTGAATATAAAAACTGTGCATATTTGACCAAAATGAAAATAAGAAGTCCAAGTGTGGTATTAATTTCCATGTCATTTTTAAGGGTGAATATTAACTCTAGAAATGGTGGGTAAGTTAGAAAAGAAAAGATTTGAATTGAGGCATTCAGGTCATTTTGTAAAGTAAAGAGGTATTTTGGTCATTTCATTAGCTACGTATTTTTAAGTGTGGTTAAATGGGATTAAAGTAGATGTGACATGAATTTGGGTGAAAATGAATGTGTATGGTGGATTAAAATGAAAGTTATGGTTAATGTTTAATTGTGGTTTTTCTTGAAAAAAGTGAAAAGGACTATCGGACGGGAAACGGGAATTTGACGGGAAGCAAGCGGGATTTAAAGCGGGGTGAGGCGTGAGTGTAAAACTGATTTTTTGAAAATTGAGTTTTAAAAATTAGAAGGAATTTTTTTATATTCAATGAAAAGTTTAATGTAAATAATTTATATATGTATAATAATAAAAATGTAGTAAATGTTATATGTTATTAGTATATATATATATATATACGCTACATATATGTATTTATATTAAATTATATATGTATGCATATTCCCTAAGGAGCATTAACTGGAAGTTTAAAGCGTAGCCAAGAATGCATATGTATATTTCATTATATGTGTTTTAATGATAAGTAAAAGGATTTAAATGGATTTATAAATGTATTTTGAATAAATGTTTTGCGATGGTTATACCCCAACCCCATATAGCATTATGAGGCGATATCGTGAAGTACCTTAAGCGTGTTAAGGATTTAGAGAGATAGTTATAGGTTACTAAGCGAGGGGAGGAAATGGAATTTTAAGCGTAATATCCTTAAAACGTGCTAGGTGCTATGACTAGAATCCTATGCAAGGCATGAGTTTCTCTCGCCGACGTAGTGAGTTATGGCCCCGGATTAAGAGGCGTACCACCATGATTGCCGAAGCGATGGGTGTGTTTACCCCACAAGGTTCCATTAAGAAGAAAGTTGTATAGTGTTTTTAATTGTATAAGTATTTATTACTTTGATATATCTTTGAAAATGTTGTCTTAATGAAAATGTACACTCTTGAGCTCCTTTAGCTCACTGCACTATGTTTCAAAAGCTGTTTCGGGACCCGAGACGGATCTTGTGATGAGCATCCCCTGTATGATGGTCGAGGAGCCATCAGGAGATGGCACTTATGTGGCTACATGTATATATAATATTTGCATATTAACATATGTTGAATATTTTGTCATGTATGCTGTATATATGTATATATGTATATATGTATATATTTTGAAAATGAACTACGTGGGCTTTGATCCTCAGTGGGCGAGTCGTGTAGGCGATTCGGCTTAAGTTGGCTCAAGCCAAATTTTTTTATAAAGCTGCGCATGGAATTGAAGAGAGACTTGAATGTTTTGGCGATTGAGTGAATAAATGTATGTATATATATTGGGCTTGATTGAGTTATGGGCGAGAGTCAAGCAGGAAGTTGAGAATTGAAGAATATTATAGAGTGTTTTTAAGATGTTTTCGCGAGGTTTTTGTAAATTTGGAAGGTAGAAAAGCAGAGGAAACTACGGCCGATTTTTGAAAAATAAGTGTTTGAAAAAGAAAAAAAAAAATTACCACTTAAGCTTCCGCATTATTTTTCTAAAGATATGTTAAGAATTTACCAAGGGGTTCCTCCAGCTAGTTTTATTTGATTGTTTTGAGGAAAAGTTTCTATATCTGTTGAGGTCTTGGGAGGTCCTGGGGTTCATGAGGTTAATCCGGGTTGGGATCCTTCAATGATCGTCCGACCCTAGAGTCCTCACTCCTCTTATCATTGGAGAAACGATGTACTTCCTAAACGTTGGAGTAGTTGGCCTTGCTCACCTATTTTGCCACCAATCTTGATAAAATGGCCAGCTAACAAATCCCTACGGCCTCAGCAAGGCTGCTGAGTCAAAAGTCGATGAATTGACCAATATCACCGTGGGCGACCCTACGTCCTCGCCCTCGGCTTAACCATCTACACATGTCCAAATAGCAAGTTAATTAATACGGTATCTCACAGAAGTAACTTCAACCCGAGAAGACACTATTCATATCTGAGAAAACACATAAACGCAATGCACTTGCATTCGTAGTAATCTTGAAGACGATAATTTCATTAATAAATCATATTCAATAAATTGTATTTTAGAAAATTTTTATTTTAAAAAGGATTTGATTTGATTTGATTTGATTTGATTTTTATTTTTTTTTATTTTTTGAAAAATCTTGTGAGATCGATTAAACAGTGTTGAAAGCAGTGCATTGAGTCCAAAGGCTGGTCAGTCACCCGCGATTCACTGACGCGGCGGCGTAACCTTGCGGCCCGAATGTCGTGAGCGGCCGGCGTCTTCGCGCTGTACCGTCGCGCCCTCCGCATTGTATCCGCGAAAAACGCCCCGGCGTGTTGTGCATCGACACAACGGAGAACTAACCTCTACCCATCACGATACACTTTCGATTGTATGGCGTGACGCCTCAACCAGGCACGCTTGTCACAATACAAGGCGTATCGTGGGCACATTGCAAATGATTAAGCCTCTCATCAATCGCGATACAATTGATTGTAATGACCATCAAACCGTTAAACTCACTTTGTTCACGTCTGATTGCGTTAGCCATAGTGACATCTGACGGCGCATGCGTATTGCTGTCGCGATACAATTTCATTGTATCGCTGGCCGGTCAGGCGTGCCATCGAGTTGCCAAACCCGTTTATTTTTTTCACTTCAATTTTTTTTCATTTCTTCTTTGGAAAAAACCACAAATCACTATCATATATATATATATATCTTTCATATATATATATATATATATATATATATATACTCTTTCTTTCTTCATATATATATATATATATATATTTATTTATTTATTTTTCATTTTCCAATAACCTAAATAAATTTATTGAAATTTATTTTATCATTTTTTTCTTCGAGTTTACATAAAACCTTAGGAATTTTTCACATCATTTTTTCGTTTTGATCTGATTTTTCTTTAGAGTACCTCCAACTTTTGTTCTCACACTTCGACCTAGTGTTTCCATATTTATTTTATTTTTTATGTGTACTCATTGCTGGCACACAATTTCAATCCAATTCATAACAATTCCATGTTATGCACACAATCACACATAAAACTGTCGTGATGTTATTCTAATCTGTCAGTGATTGTTTGAGTAATCACCACTAACCTCTAGCATCGAGCCACCAAGTGGTGATGTTCTTACACCTTATGACCATGGCCTGGCCGTCATAAGCCCTAGGTAATCATTATGCACTAACTTGTGGCACTAAGCTCTGTATGCGCAACACCAGATCCGGGAGAGTGTACAGTACATGGAACTGTAGGGGCGTATAAGAGCACTAAGTGTCACATTTGTGGCTTGAAGACTAAATTGAGGGTATAATTTAGTAAACACCGGAATGTGTGTAAGAAATGAGTCGATTGTAATTTAGCAAAGTCAAATTAGAGAGATGGGCCATAATACAAATAACATAAGTTAGTGAAGAATTAAAGAGATGAGGACTAGTTTCAATTAATGAAAAGTTGATATTTATAAAAGGGAAATAAAAAACCAAAAATTCATTTGGAATCTCCTCAGTTTTACCCCTGTAAACTCCGTAAGGAGGAGAGAAGGAGAGAGCCAAGAGGAGGAAGAAGGAGAAAGAAGGAGGAGGAGAAAGAAAAAGTCAAGGCATGTTTGTCTTACAGAATCCAGAAGTGTGTTTTGGTTTACCAGAATTTTTAGTTTGAAATAGATTCTCCCTTTGAATGAGTTTTTGTGCAAAGAGCACATAAACCTTTGAATTGTTGGGGTTATGAGAGTAAAACCCCAATTGGTGGAAAATAACCATGGAATCATCAAATTATATGATGTTTAAAAAGAGGTGTTGGTGAGGACTAGGTTGAGTTCTTGGTTTTCACCTAGGTTTTGAGGTTTGAGGTTTTCTTAACAGTTACAAGTGTTGTGGAGTTGTTTTAAGATGAGATTCCATGATGGTGCCAGGAGTGTTGAATTATAGAGAAGTTGTATGAGTGAATTGGTAGCAAAAGTGGGAAAATAGCAAAATGGGCAAATTTCGGAAGGTAATAGGTACATGTCTGAGGGTGTACCGGTACACCCACGGAGAGCCAAAGACTAATAGGTACACGTACGGGGGTGTGCCGGTACAGCCTGACAAAATGCAATGTACGGTACATGTTCGAGGAATTATCACCGGTACATAATGTTAAAATGCCCAGAATGCTATGTTTCGTGTATTTAAGCTTGAATTCATTACATCGATAGTTTAGGAACCTTAAATGATTAAGATAGGTTCGAATAAGATTGGGATTTGGACGTAGCGTACCTTAGCCTCGGCGAGAAGCCTAAGCTCTCGGCGATATTCGTTGAGTGTGAATAAGTCTAGGAAGTACGTTAAAATTATAAGTTACACGTAGGCGATTAATTGTCGTCGTATTGGGTTGAGTATGTAGGTTAAAAAGCAAAGGCGGGAAAAGTGTGGAACTGTGCTCTCAAGTTTAGCAAGCAAAGAGGTGAGTGTTCTAAACTCATTTTCCAAATACTAGTGTATTATTATTATTATTTATAAACTATTGTTTTTGGTATTTCGTGGTTTGGATTGCAAACCATTTTGAAGCAAGAATGAATTAGAAAGCAAGCAAATGGTTTAAGGATTGAAAGCCATAATTGAAAGCAAGTATTGGTTTTAAATTGTAAAACCATTTTTCAAGCAAGCAAGTAATTAAGCAAATGGTTTTGAATAATTAAACCATTTTACAAGCAAGCAAGTAAGTGAGCAAATGGTTTTGAATAATTAAACATTTTTCAAGAAAGCAAGCAAAGAATGTTTGTGAAAAATAGGCCTTCCCTAGTTCTAAGCAAACAAGCCTGGGTTAGAATTATTAAAATGCGTGCGGTGGTGTTAGGTTTCTCATACATACATTGTAGTTTTGCACGGTCGGCAAACTTGGGACATACATCAGCCATTTAAAGGCGAGCAGCGCGTCTGGTATAAGGTTATGAGCTCTAACTAAATTATGGTGATGGCGACACGAGGTCAATTCCACCATATTCATCGGAAAAAGGTGATGCGGACAAAGGTCCTTCCACCGGCACGGTTGAGCACAGGTTCCCGTGTTCATTAGGGTATAGTAAGCAAAAATAGGCCTCCAGTGGTTGATGTTTTATAAGCATAATATAGGAGCGAAAAATAATATTGTTAGTTTCCCAGTCGCCAGGCTTAAAATTTTAAGAAAGCGGTTGAGCGGGCTCGTTTGAATTTCAAGCGATTGGTTGAGCCAAGCTCGGGTGGGATTTTCATGCAACTGATTGACGGGCTCCGTTTTATTTTAAAGCATGCGGTTGGCCGACTCAGTATTTATAAAATTTTGAGAAACTTTTAAGCGAGTTTGTGAAAGATTTAAGAAACTACTGGCAGAGAAATTTTGAGAAGTTTGATAAACTGGCAAGCAACAACAAGAGTTTTATAAGCCTTTAAAGTACAAAAAGCAAGCAAGCAATAGTTTTGCAAACTTTTAAAAGCAAAACAAGTACAAGCAAGCAAGCAAAGAAAAAGTTTTTATAAACTTTTAAAGCAAAGCAAAGCAAAGTAAAGCTTCTGAATATTTGTAAAAGAGAATTTTTTAGAGATGTTTTAGGAAAAACAAAACATTTATAAACATATACACTCCATGAGCTCGTTTGGCTCATTATTTTTCTATTTTAAAAACTATTTTCCAAATATGATCATATGTGCGTAATAGGATTATCCTAACATTGTACAAGTCTTGATACATTTAGAATACTATGAAAAGACTTTGAATATGTATAATGGAACATATGTATGTACATAGAGTAGTTTGTAGAATGTGTTGGTATCTTTGGTTTCCATATTTGGATATAGTCTAGGTGGATGTATCTGGTTGGAATTATACATATCACGTGATCTTCTTTTGAGTTTTCCATTATGAGATTTTACCAAATCCTAAGTTATAAATAAAGAAAAATTACATATGAGTTTAAGCAAAGGAAGCGGCTTAGCTTCACCGGGGATTTCTAATGGATTAGAATTGCTTGGTGGGGATTTGTTTATTAGATGGTAAACACCGTCATTTGGAAGGGTGGGGGTGTGTCACTCTAGGTATTTATAAACCTAGGCTCTGATACCAAGGTATGGCGAAACCGAGTCGGATTGAGCAAAACCGTCAAACCCTTTGGAATCTTCGTGAATGTCGATGCTTGGCGAAGCTATGAAAAATGGGGCGAGTCTCCTTTGTATAGGGCTGCAGAGGTATGGCTCTGTCCCAATGACCACCGCGAGGGTCGAATATGAATAAAATGAGTAAAATTGCCCTTGGGCCCCTGCATCATGCGGGCAAAATATATCCCAACTTCTGCCTAGCTAGTTTCAAGAGTTAATAAATCACTCTTAACAAACATATATCGTAATTTACAATTTCTAATACATGTTATACAAAACGGATACCCAAGCCACAAATCTAACTCTTCTAGAAGTCGGCCTCTAGCGGCGTCGTCACGTGCACCTCACGCACCTGAAATAGTCCCTTGACGGGAGTGAACAAAGCGAGTGAGATGGTACCCTGCATGGGTTACTCCCCACTAGTAGCATGCATGACAAGGCAATCACGTTCAAAAGCGATTTCATGAACTTCACTCAGATCTACATGACAGCCATGTCTAAGTCTCATCAACTCCTCATATGCTAGCTGAATGCGAGTAAAATAATCAGTTTTCAAGCAACTATTTGTTCTTGAAAACACACTACCGAGTTTCGGTAAAATATTGTACTACCCTCCGAGGCGAATGTGTTGGAGAACCTTCCTAAACAATTTCATGAATACTCCGTTGCCATGGTGATGGACATCCTCGACTTTAATTCTACGGAGAAAATCTTAGTGAAATTACCGTTTACCAAAACATTTTTAATTTTGTTTCATTTGTATGTACTTTTCGCTCTAATATTCTATTGACCCGGTCTGTATGGATACTGATCCATTCAACATTAATGCTAATATATTCACATATATATATTAACATATTAATCCACATAAAAACATGTATGCAAATTCTCAATCAATTACACCAAAAATTAGCTCATAGAACATAGTGTAATATGACGATTCAATTTGAATCACTCATTGACACATTTTCACACAAAAATATTTTGTGAATACTATTCATGTGAGCCGTTGAGAGCCCTGGTTGTTCGAGACCACACAAATAGGAATTTTCATATTCGGTTGAAAGCTTTTGAAGCGGGTTTACGAACTAATCTGTGCTCCGAGGCGTTCGTCGTTTCACGTGTTCTTAATGAAGAACCATATAGTAGGAAAGATCCTTTTATAGGTAGGTTTTGGAGACTCCACCAAATTGAACTAACACGCGTGGCCCTCGCCGTGTAAGGCAACTTTTTTTTTTCTTCTTTCAGTCGAGAAAATCGATGAATGCGATCATTTGGAAACTTAGAGGCACTCCTCTCCTCTCAAAACTCAAAATTCTCAGCCTTTACATATTTGGGTTTTCTCTACTGCCCATTGGTCCTTCAAATAGAAAAGCGCATATTCATTTTTCTTTTTCCTCATTAAACATTCATTTAATACCATTCATGTCCTCAAGCCTTGGATTTTTGACACTTGGCACTATCTGCGTCAGTTTCATCATCTCTCTACTCTTGCAACATGTGTCCCTTGAGAATACGTGTTATAGGTGACTTTTTGTCACATCACATGACGGTTCTGACAAATCTTCGGTCGCCGAACGTCTGGTCGCGATGCTCCCGGGGTGGTCAAATTCGTGGTAGGCGTGATTGCGAGATGATTTCGATGGTGAAATCCGTTTAGTCATCTCAAGAGATCTAGAAAAATTTGGATTTTACCGATAATAATTTACCACTTTTTAGAAAAATTGAAATTTTTACCGGATCTTGCCGTATGGAGGAGATCTTATGCCATTTCGGGTTCTATTGCTTCTAGGGACTTTTGCTGTAGTGAGTGGAAATAATGCATCATATAATAAGGACAAGGAACACATTAATTAAATTTTCAAATATATAAGGTTTAGGAAACCACTTTTCTTCCACAAATGTATTCATATACAAAAACATGAACTTATTTCATGAAACAAGACCGTCTATTTTTATTTTTTTTAAAGCATAAACTTTCATAGCTCCTTTTAATTTACACCTTCACCATTGACATTATTTTTAAAATTTTGAGCCAGTAAGAATTTACAATTACTTTAATTATTTTGATCAAATCCCAAGAATCGTTACTGTTTCTATTAACATAAATTGATTACATAATCTGTAATTTCATAAATCACAAAAGTTTTAAAACTAAAAATGGATTTTCTTAATGAGAATTTGCTCTTGTGTTGTAGAAAGAATAGACAAGGGTTTTTTAGCATGTGTATGTATGAATGCTGAAGGTAATTGAGTAAATAAGATACTTTTCATTATTTATTATTTATAGGTAAATTCTCTTTTTATATATGCTCTGAACATTTTTTTAAATGAGTTACTTTAACAAACACTTCAATATTTTGTAACTTAAAAACACTTTATTTTGTACGAGTAGATAAATTATTGGTGTATGACTTAAAGGATGGATTTATTCATCAAACTGATTCAGAAGTTGAAAGAATCATTTCTATTCTTGATGATTAAACTCATAGAATTAAAAAAGCAAAACAAATAGAACACATTGCAGTTTTTGGTTTAGAAATAGTTAAAGCAGTTTTAAAACCTTGCGAAGAATCTTATTTTTGTGTTCTTTGAAAATAATTCTTGTTTTTCGAATTTAGTATTTGTTGTGTTTTTTAAAACAAAATAAACTGAAAGTCAGCGTGTTTCTTGTGTTTTATTTTGTTGTTCTTATTTTGAGAGAAAAAAGCAGTTTAAAACCGTAAACAAAACAATTACGAAAATCTTACGAAAAGAAGAAAAGCGGAAGGAAATACAAAAGGTTGTTGAATAATGCTTCCGATGTTTCGAGGTGGCGTTACTGACAAAAAGGGGAGTCTTTCAGCCATTGAGTGAAAATACATGGAAAATGTGGGTCAAAGAGCAATAACGCAAAGTTCAGGACATCCAGGCAAAAGCAGCTTGGTTCGGGGGTAGGGTGTTGGTTGATTGCCCTTTTAATATGGATTTTTTGGGGCCATGTTTTGAAACAGACCGATCAGTGGGCCAAATGTTTTTTTGCTACAAGGCCCATTTAGTGGAGCATGTTCCTTTTGAGCCCATAATAGGAGCCCACAAAAATGCAAAATAGGCGGCTTCCGGAATAAGACAACACGATCAGAACTCATTTAAAGGTGGGCTTAAAGGTAAGGCTCCTTTGGAAACAGGAAAGTATTAGATAAAGAAATTAAAGGGAATCAAAGTACTTGAAAAACTTATTGTGCTTCCATTTGAAGCGCCAGTATTAGGAAAGAAAATATATTGGAAAGAAATTGAAAGAAATAGAAGTGTTTGGTTCGTGTTTTAGAAATCTGCGATTTTGGTGTTTTTTGGAAATTGTTCTTATTATTTGAAATTAGTGTTTTTCGTTTTCAAAGGGAACTAATCGTGTTTTCTATATTTTCGTTCTCCTTGTTTCTCGGAAAAAAAAAGAGAAAAAAAAAATAGTTTTTAAAAACCATAAACAAACATGCCCTAAAAATAGATTCAAAATTAATAAATTAATTATATATATTCTTTCAAAACTAAGACTTTATTTGTTTACTGTATGCAAAATTTAAGAAGTCTTAGTTATGTTGATTTTCTATTATATTTTCTATGATGAAACATGAGAAGATTTAACCTCTTTAGCATTAAAGGCGTGATGGCACAAGGTGGCTTCAGCCTTTATAAATGCACACGACATATCTTGAATAGAAAAGAAATGCCGGCCGATATAATGGAGGTAGTTGTTAAAGTGTTCATATCTTTAACTTAGATTCTTTTAGGATTGTTTTTAGTATATAAATGCCTTAGTGGTGAAAGCTGGGAAAGGCTGAAGGATCTGATACGAGAAATCGAGAATGGTGTGTAAGTAGTCTTTTCACGAAACATAAAGGATTAAAAATTGATAAACGGGTTAAAGAACTCATCCAGTGACCTTACTGGTGTGTTGTTGCTCTTTTCCTCTTTAGCGTTGACGAAACAAATATGTGTTAGGATTAGTGGATTAAATTTTCATCTTTATTCTTTTAATTTATTTGGATGCAGTGATCTTTTGAACTAGGGTCATTTTATTTTTTTTTTTCATACAAAGGTTTATCAGTAGCTTGCTCTTTTTACATTACCACGAAAATATGAAACTATATTGTTCTAATATATTTTTACAAATGCTTCGATGCACCACTGACGTGCCGCCGCTCATGGTACTCGATGGGTAGCCGTCTTCTGAGTGTGCACGAAAAGGGGTCGCGACTTGAGTGAGTAAAAGCGGTGATGATAATCTCTACAGTTGCTTCTCCCAGCTAGTGATAATACGTGCAATGATTTCGAAAGCTCATTAGTATGATCACCTGTGAATGTCGATGCGAGAATCCTCATGCCCATATCTCGAGTCACTCACAGGCTCTCACACTTACCTAGGCCAAGTGTGAAATACGTAAATCATTTTGTTCCGCGATGACGCACCCGAAAACAAGAATTTTTTTGTTTTTCTTTTGAAATTGTAACCCATTGAAAGAACCTCCAATGTATACATTTAATTTGATCAAATTGCGTGTGCTTATGTATTTGTGGGCCACGGATTTTTTGGGTTTTCATAAGTCGGACGCCATGCGCCGTTCAGCATTTACGAGCTACATGATCGGAGATTCGCTGTCTAGCAAGTGAATAACATTTAAGATTCTTTCTGCGAGGATACACCCCCATCTTGCTATACTGACGCGCATATTTATTTCGTTAGTTTCAAGCGGTAGCGACTAATTTTGGACGCATCCCACTACTTGAATCCACTAATCAATACCATACGCAGTTTTGACCCATAGCCGTGTACCCGTGACACCCCACAGAACACCTAACCTGGTGCCGATCCGCCCCATGCACTCACCGCAATAAATGCGATATCGCCCGTTCGTGCACGTGCAATGCTATTATGCTAATTGCATATATATAATCATCCATGCACACATATTCATACATATTTATCCATGCTTAATGTTAAGGTTAGCATACCTGTTAAAATGTCATCTGACACATATCAACAGGTCATATTCCACCGCTACATGTTATGACTCAAGCCGTATCGGCATATCAACATCATGTCATATTCCACAGCTGCATATTTATCAACTCAAGCTATATAAGCACATATCAACTGTGCTTTTCTTTCCTGATTCATAATGTCACCACAGGGCATGTGCAATCTTGACTCAATGGGCTGTATAGAGTCCGAGACACCCAAGATCAGGAGTTTAGAGCGAAGAGTTATGACCTTAGAAGTTGGGGATACACATGACTAATTTGTCTCACGAACAACTACACATACTGGCCCGGACGGCCATTCAGAGCCAGCTCGGACACCTACCTAAAGGGTTCATTGAGGATTGATAATGAGCTTGCTCCATGGGTCAGAACACTTGAATCAGGTCGGACAAAGAAGAAGTTATGACCTTAAAGTTGGGTCCGCACATGAGCTCCTTTGTCTCCCGGGAGCAGCCTGCCTTACTTTGCCCGGAAGGCCATTCTGGCGAAAATGAGCGCCCTCACCTCGAGGTCGGATGGAAAGTTGACTCAATGGGCTTTCAGGGTCCAGAACACCGTCGAGGAGTTCGGACGGAAGTTATGACGCAGAAGTTTAACGCAGGTCATCGGGATCCCATCGCGGAACCATCGGTGAACCCGGTAGAGGTGCCATTGGTGCACCGGTACGGCCGAACCGACCAGACAGCCCTTCCGCTAGTTGTTGGTAAAGCAGGACTGGCAGGTCTGAGTCAGGATTGTGGTGGCTTCAACATCAGAGTTCATTGATCGCGAGCTACTGATTATCGGAGAGGACTCGCTGCAGGGGAAAATTTCCTTTCTTTGCCTGAAATCGGTTCTAAGTGCGGATTTAATGTGGCTGCTACCCACAGTAATGGCAGCTTCTCATGGTTCAAAAAATACAACCAAACAATTATAATGAGGCGGCTTAACCACCACACAGCCTTAGGGTGAAAGTAACAAAATGGAGAAGACCTACCTCTTGGAGTTTGTCAAAACTCCTTGATTAGATCTCATGCGAAACCGCATGAGTGAGGGATATGAACTCTTCCCTTAACAAAACTGGCTTAGTTGATCAGATTCAGAAATTTGAGAGAAAATTAAAGTCTCTCTCTCGAACTACTTTTAAATCCTTATTTTTCCTCCTCTCTAACACAAGTCCCTTTGTATAATTAAGTTGGGTTAGGGGTTGTCTCTAGCACCACTGTAATAGGCTTTTAAATTTGGCTCTTAAGATTTCCCCTTATCCTCTCATCCCTCACCTGCAGCGGTTTCCTTCCAATGACATGATACCACATGTCACCTATAGCCATATGAGCTCATTGTTTGACTTGCTCACCAGCGACATGTGTGATGTAGTCAACGCCTTTCTGCATGTCATGTGTCATTTCTGGGTGCGCCGAGAAAACGTGAAATTAAGGTATCACCAAGAAATTTGACAAAATTGTGTGATAACTAGATTTAAGCGAGACTATTCAACGCGGTGTCCAGTTTATCATCTGAGATACATAAAAATTAGAGTTTGGTAGAGTGCCAATTTGCCTTTTTCGAAAATTAAAATTTTCTCGGGTTCTGATTCACTTTTTGTGTATTCGTTCTAATATTAAGAGTTCCTCGTGTGTTGACCCATCCCTTTACCAATTGAGTTAGGTCTTAAGGGTGAGTCTTAAGTCTTCTATTCTTAACTTGTTTTGATTAAAAATCCCATAAGAATTCTTTGATAGGTACCAACTCAAGCCAAGGAGACCCTAACTGAAGCGGCTTGATGGATGAGAGAATATAGTAAGCTTAGTATCCTCCACACAATTTCTTGTGGAACCAATTATCATTATCCACCTAGAAGTCGGACGTCAGTAGGCGGTATACCTCTGGATAGCACGACGGACCTCTTCGGGTGGCACTTTTCCCGCTCTGAGCCATTTCTCGGTAAGCTATAATGATAGGTACACAGGCGATAGGAGGCCCGCCTAAAAGACCGGTCTTATATAGGTGGGAGAACCTTCGAGCTTATGCACCTCGTTGCTTGTGGCTTGTATCATTATCCGCCCCTTAGAGAGTGACACATATGCGGCTCAAACTTTGGATAACTTTCCTCCGAGACCCTCGAGCCGGTAGCCCTCTTCGAGGTAGCACTTTCCCACTACTTTTAACTCTCGTGAAAGCACCAATTATAATTTTCAAACAATAGAAGAGTCGAAGCCGGTAGATCGATGGGTGGGAGACTTCTATCTTAAGTACTACTCATGAAGATTTCTTGTGCGAAATCAAATCAGGTCTTTAATTATGGCTCAGCTTTGACCCTTATCTGTAGAAATTTTATAGACGAAATTTTGGTTATTTTATTGGCACTCATTGTTTTTTTAATAAATAGTTTCTGGTCGAGGATTTTCATGTTCTGCAGCCAAAACCCGGGTAAAACCCTCAATTTTTTTTTCCAAAGGGCAAAAGCAGTGAAGTGCTCCTGACCACGATCTGAGTGGCAGTTTTCGATCTTCAGAGATGATGAAGCCAGACCTCAGGTGGATTCTCTCTAAAAATCTAGTTACCCAGATGAATTTCGTTAAATTCTGAAACAGTCGAATTTTCACGATTTTCGGGACGGTGGGTGTTTGGTGGACCACAAAAAATGAGATTTTTGAGAAAAAATGTTTTTTGGAAAACAATTTAAGTAAAGTTCATTTTAAAATAATTTGAACTTAAATCGGGAAAAAATAAATTGTTTCGAGTTAGAAACGAATCTAGGCCGTATGAACACTTGGTGCGACGTGAGTCCGCTCACTTAAGTTTAAGTGGGGGTTGGAAAAAGAGGAGATCACGGTTTACGTTTGGGGGGAAAAAAGCGAGAGGGCAAATGAGGAAGAAGAAGAGAGCATTCCAACCTTCTTTCTCTGGTCCACGGAGTTCTATCGGTGAGATTCGTTGAGCCCGAGTGAAAGTTCATCTCACTCAACCAGGTTCTGTGATGCAGAAAGGGAGGGTTTCATCGAAGATCAAGGGAGGAGATTTCGGAGTAAAATTTCGGAACAGTGTTATTGAGACCTCATTCGGTTCTATTACACTCCAGTAGGGGAGTTCTTCCCACTTTGGTTAATTCTAGGGGTTGTTTGGCTTCAAATTTTGCATTTGATGTGATAGAAGTTGTTTTGGGAGCCAAATTCTGCATTTTATAGCTCCTTAGGGGTTGTTTGGGTTGAAAAATCAGGTTTTATAACTCCTTAGGGGCTGTTTGGATTGAAAAATCTGGTTTATGGCCCTTAGGGGCTGTTTGGATTGATAATAACCCTGGATATGATCAAATTACAAAAATACCCCTATACCCAAAATATAGTGTAACGGGAACGACTCCACTCCACTTAGGCATTTGCCTAGCCCTTCAGCACAACCTGACAATAACGACTGGCTGAGCCATGTGGATATTGTCCACTTTGGACCTCACGGCTTTAAAAAATCAAATCAATGGGGATGGAGCGGGAATCCTAATCAGGCCAAAATCGGACCCATTGCCATCCCTAACTATTAGATATGTTTGCCAAAATCATCCCAATATGTGTATCAAAGACAAAAAATCACATGAGTGATAACATAAACAATCAGAGAAAAACAAACAAAATTAAAATTAATGATGCGACTCCTTTGTGTATGCGAGAGACGAGGAGAAGCTTTCATGAATACGATAATGGGAGCATCTCTCTCATACGTCTTCAAGCCCAGTGATTCGGATACTGAATCATTGACAAAACAAAGACATAAAATGAATGTGAATAGATAAAAGTGATCATTTGGTTTACGAGAAAAATATAAGGGAAGAAAATGGAAAATGTATGTTAGTGTTGTTTTTGTTTCCATAATGCATTTGGCTCCATTGCATAGAGCTTATTAGGGTATGTTTGGTTCAACCTTTGAAATGCATTTCGAGATTATGAATCTCGAAAGGAAAAAAAAGTCTCGGGTGGGACATCAGAAGAAATAAAAAAAAATTCTATTCTTTTGTAAAGTTCTTAATGAAAATGAAAATATAAAAAAATTGATGTTTCCAAGAAAAAGGCCAAGAAAATTGCCTAGGATCACACCTTGCCTTGTGATGATTTTATTTCTCCAGCACCACATTTTAGAAAAATACCAAACAAGCCTTTACTCAAAGTTTTCTTAGCGACCCGAAGCGGGAGAAAATTAAGTACAAACAAGCATTGCATCTATTGAGTTCCACGTGTAAAATCATAGTCTCAATGCCAAACTCCTCACATTTACTCAAATTTCTCGGCAACGAAGAAGGGGAAAAAGTAAGAGGAAGTACGAAGCGGCAACCTAGGGTTCAAAATTCGAATTCAAAGTCCCGTAGCACATTGCTGAATTCTCTCGGCAACATGCATTTCCCATAGCTCCCAAACAACAAAAAATTCAAGATCAAAACTTCATTCTCTTCATTTCTCACCGGCCAATGAGACGAGGGAAAACCCACATCGCGGTCAGAGGGGAAAAGCCCGAACAACCCCCTTTCTTCTAGTTCCCAGACAAACGAACCCCACATTGAGCCACCAGGTCTCTCATTTCCATGACATTTTCACCATGTGTCGGATAAAAAAAAAAAACCCCCGAGGTGTAAATGTAAAAATGGAAAACATACCCCGGAAGTGTGATTGGCATCGTTGTGCATGGAAGATCGCATCGACGAAGCCCGATCGACCCTCAGGCAGCGAAGATAAAGAGGTAGAACAAGGAGAATGAAGGTGAAGAAGATCGGAATAGAAAAGATGAAGGCACAGTAAAAGCGACTCGGCGGTGGCAGCGGCATGATGGAGTGCAGTGCTATAAGACATTGCGAAACGCCTCAAAAAATCGTAAAATAATCCTTCAGTAGCCAATTATGAATCTCGAGAAAATCTTTGGTTTTGGGAACACTAGATAGGAATTGTGAGTGCAGGTAGCTTTGAGAGTAGAAACGGAAGATTTGAGAGTGTAAGTGCAGGTGTAAGACGAGAAATTCAATTTTTGGAAAAGAGCGAAAATCAATTTCGATTACAAAATTATTAATTTCGATTTAAAAATTCGTAATTTATTCTACAGATCTCCGGATGATAAAACCGTTCACCACCGTTGGAATCGTCTCGAAAAATCTAGTTAGCACGTAAAATTTCGTAAAATTCCGAGACATACGGAGTTGGCACGTTTTTCGAGGCATCGCGTTTCGGGTGCCGTAAAATGATTTTCGATGCGACGAAAGTCACATATAACAAATACTCATGTGCCATAAGTGGTATGAGTAGATAAATGAGAAAATGGGCCAATTAGAAACAGTCTAGGAATATCAAAAGCGGAGAAAGAAGAATTAATTAATAAAATTGATTAAATGAACTAAATGCCAAAATAGCTTGATAGTCTTCATCTCCTCGAATTCAAAAGGAACGAAAGCGTGAATGGAGCTGGTTCGATCCGGTAGCCATTTTTGGAGAGGTTTTCTTTAGAGAGAAACTTCTCTCCTAGAATATCGAGACAATCAGGCCCGAGTCGGTCTTTAGGTTGAGGAGGCGCTCTACGAGAGGGCTTAGCGTGGTCACCGGATTTGGGAGTTCCTCGAGCTTTCAGAGATGAGGTTTCTCCCCTACTTGGGTTTTATTCTTTCTTTAAGTGTTTTTCAATGTTTTGGTTAGCTTGGGGCCTTTGAATGGCCGTTTGATTGAATCCCGAGCTTGGGATGGAGTGTTTGAATTTATTGGAAACCATTTGTTTCAAGCAGGTGGCTAGTGAGGGCTGTTCTGAGTTGTTTGTGGTGGCTAAATTGTGCAGTGAGTTAATGTATGTATTGGCTTGGATGGCGTGAGGGGCAGTTTGATCGATCCCAAAAACTTGGGGCGGGTGGTGGAAATTTTTTTAGAAAATTTTACGGTCAAAAATTATTTGTCGAAATTTGTATGGGGTGCTAAATTCATAAATTATGAAATGAATTGTATTGTGATATGTTTAAAAGTAGAAATGGGCGAGTGAGCCGGGTTCACTAAGTGAGCAGGGATTTGTAGATTTTTAGGGCGTAGTAGGGTTTCACTATTCAGAAGCGATGTTTTCCAAAATATAATTTTTGAAAATATATATTGTTGGAAATTGAGTAGAATTGCAGCACGTATTTGATCATTAGCCAAGTGAGCTGAATTTTTTGATGTATGAATTAAAATTAATTTACATGACATGATTGGTAATGAATTAAATTCTTGTAAATATATGCATGTTTATATATTTACATGTGGTCAAACGTATTGGAATTGGAATACATACATTCCATATGCCTTTGGGAACACCCTAGGACTATAAGAGTGAGTGCATGAGATGAGTCACAGAAAAGCGGTTCGAGAGGGTTGTCTAAAAATATTAATTATCGGAGGGGTGAGTCGAATTAAAAATCTCGATGATGGAGCGTGATTGATATTCATCGGAGGAGTAGTCAACCAGGAAATAATATATCGATCGTCGGGCGGCCCGATTGATATATACACATCGGAGGGTTGTCCACAAACAAACAAAATAGAAATTCTCATACGAGGCTTAGGCAAGTGTGAGGGAGTCGGTGAGGACTCGAGATCTGAGTTGGTCATGTAGAGATTCAAGTATAATCATGCATTTGCTTGAATGTGTGTTTAATTTAGACATTCTTGCTACTTGACTTGGGGTGAGTAGCCCACTTAGAGCGATTCCACTGCGAGCATTAGCCACTGCAATCGATGGATATTGTTTTACAAGTACGGGAGCGTCTTGAGGGACGGCAATCTTTGGGGCGAGTTTAGAAGAAAAGCCGGATTGTGGCTTTAGTTTGTGGTGTATACATGTATTAGAATGTTAGAATTTTTAATATGTGTTGTATAAAGGAGAATTGATTACCTCTCTTGTAACTATTGGATATATAGTTGGACTCATGATTGGTATGTGTATTGATGCATTTTATGGGCCCCAGTGGCGGAGTATTGGATATATATTGCATATATTGGGTATTTGAGACGGTAAAATCGAGGTTTTTATAAAAGTATTGTATTTGGGTAGAACAAAGTCTGAAAGGCTACGCTCGATTTTCGTGAAAAATGTTGGGTCACAGGCACTCCGCAGTATTCAGCGGTTGGCGGGTAGTCAACGGACCCTCGGGATTTGGGCGTCTCGGCTTGGTATCGAGCTTGGGTATCACGAGATACACAGGGGCTGAGGTTGGGTATCAATCACCACTAGGTGGTTTGATGTGGGTATAGGTATATGGAAACCTATAGATTGGGGATTTGGGCTTAGGCCGTGGCCCAGGAGTGAGCATCACCAGCAGGTGTGGTTCGATATTGATTTTAGGTATGAGATTACCTAGGAAATCAGGAATAGAACACTTTGCATGCATGGTGTTTAAATGTGTGATTGCTTGTAAAACATGAGTTGTATGTTATGTGAATGATGTTTATAACATGGTTTGTAGTATGTTATGATGTTATGTGCCAGTACTTAGCACACATGGATGTGTTAGAAAATGGTGGAGTTTTATAGTATATGAAAAGCTGGAGCAAAAGAAAGAAGAAATAAAATAAATTGGAATAAATTTATTTGGTTATTGAAATGAAAGCAAATTTTAAGTAATTTGAGGTGGAACAGGGTTAGTGTTATATATAGGAGACTTTGAGGAGTGCGGACCATTTTCCAGAATTAAAAGAAAAAAAAATTTATAGGTATATATTTTTTTGTGTCTTCGATAGTTAGGAGAAATGAAAAAAAAAATGAAACAAAATGAGGTGGAGAAAATTTTTTGGTTTAATTGATGCTTGGAAAAAAAAAAAGAAAGTGAAGAAAATAAGGTTCATGAAATTTATTTAGTCTATTAGGGAGAAAAATAATTTTCTAAGGTTTTATATAGTGTAAAGCGAAGAAAAATGAAGAAATAAATTTTTGTACATTTATTTGAGTGTTAAAAAATGAAGAAAAGAAAAAAAAATGCAAACATGTATTTTTCAGAAATTTTCCTGTAGCTGGAAATAAGTGGAATTGGAAAATGAAAAAAAAAATGAAAAATGATTTTTTAGTGATTTTTCCAGCTGCTGGAGATAAATGGAAATAAATGAAAAAAAAAAATTTAGTGCAGAAACCGTTTTTAGGCTACTGCTCAAATTATATATGAAAAAAAAAATTGTATTGCAAGCCTTACAATTGTATTGCAAAGAGATAAATTTGGAAAAATTGTAGTGAAAATTGTATTGCAATACCATTTTTGTATTACGAGAGAAAAGAGGCTTGAGGATTGGAAATTGTATTCGCAATGTAGCCAGTTGTATTGCAAGGATGTGTAGCAGTTAGTTGGAAGAAAGTGTATTACGGGAGGTGTTAGATTGTATTGTAGCATAGGGAGGAAATTGTATTGCAGTGAAATTGTATTGCAACGCGGTTGTTGGGTTCAAAAGTGTATTGCGAGAGAGAGTGCGGTGGCTAGGATTGTATTGCAACCTGACAAAGTGTATTCTGAGAGTGCGATGGCTAGAATTGTATTGCAACATAGCAGTTATGTGCAATGGGTGTGCAGTGGCTAGTTATGTGCGACTGCAACAAATTGGCATTCTGCGATGCTTGTATTGTATTGTGACTTGAAGGGCTAGAAAGGAAATTGTATTGCAAGACAACAAGGGAAAGGAAATTGTATTGCAAAATGACAAAAATTTCTTTGGAAATGTGTTGCGATAAAATTTTTTGTATTGTGACCAACGATGTCGATGAAACGATAATTAGACATTAATCTATGAGCAGTAATCGTGTGGTCAACTGTGAATAGTAAATTTCGAAAATTTTTTTTTTTTTTTTTTTTTTGAAAAATAACATCAAAATAAAATAGGACAAAATTTTAGAAAAATAAAATTTCAAAATAAAATTACGATGTCAAAAAAATGTTTTAAATCTGAGAATTGATTGCCTTGCATTACGTAAATGCGAGGACCTTTGCCTCTCTGGCAGTTTATGTGTATGATTAGTGTCTCGAGCACGTGTTTATGCCTTAGAATCTTTGTGTTGAGAGATTTGCCGCCATGTGTGGTGTGTAGATGGCAATTAGAGGACGGGGACGTAGAAGACGTCCCGGGGTGTGGTCGAGCACAATCGGTGTTTGATCGGCGGACTCTTGATGGTTGTAGGTATTTGTGAATCTTTATCGCCTGTTTGGTATAAGCGAGTAGATAAGAAGGTCAAGTAACCTCTAGAGGTTTAGGACGCATCATCCTCAGGAGAAACTCACGGGGAGGTCAGATGGTGATAAACCATTGGCTCATCTGAATCGAGAAGGTGTTAGAGGATATGGAGATTACCTACGGCCTTGACCCCGGGATTAGGCCAGGCTGCGTTCTGGCTGGGCGTGAGGCCCAGTATGGTAGAAATGGGCGGGGACCTCTGAGACCTTAGAGGAGCGGGTTGTGCGTGAGTCTCCCCTAGGGATTAGGTGAGAATAAGAATGATAGAGTCGAAGTTGCGAGTTAGAGATCTAAAGGGACTCTACTCCTGATGGACACGAGGATTATGGACATGTCAGGTGGGGTCATCCACAGGATGGATTGGGCGGCCTTTCTGAAGTTGTTATCGATTGTGGCGTAGGAAGGTTTGCCGTCTACACACGGGACGGTACTCGTGTGGTATTTGGGAGACTGACATGATATTTTTCCCCGGATAGTATCACGAGTCAGTGTTAAAGAGACGATTAGCGGGTTGGCTACTTGAGCCTTACCACAGAGGGACGGAGATCGAGACTTGGATGCCTCGGGCGGAGTGTGCAAATATGTGGATGTTTTTTCCGGGATGAGCTACTGGCCCCTCCTGAGGAGGATAGTAGACCACGATTATCAGAGTTACACCACTGGTACTTTACCCATCTCTATGACTCTTGCATAGGATGGCACCGAGTTGGAGTTACGGGAACTGAGTCCGGCCTACAGGGGATTCTTGGATAAGGGGTTCATTAGACGAAGCACTTCACCGTGATACTCGGTTGCATTTGCAAGAGAAGGACAAGACCCTTCGTGTGCATTGACTAGGCGATTGAACGGGGTTATGATCCAGAATCGGTGCCAGCTACAGGGATTGATGGTTGTGACCCGGTCGAGAGGAGCGCGAGTCTACTCCAGGATAGACCTTTGCACTGTTTACCATCAGCTGAGGGTTAGGGAGACAGATATCCCTGATACAGCGTTTAGGACGCGTTATGGGCGCTTTGAGTTTAAAGTGATGCCCTTTGGATTGGCCAGTCACGCTAAGCGACATTCATGGATCTCATGCGTAGGGTGTCTGACCTATCTAGATCAGTTTATGCGTAGTCTTAGTGGATGACATCTTGATATACTCGGTCGAGTGGGGCGTGAGTATCGCGCCCCGAGATCGTTCTGATTGGCCGAGAGACCATCATTTGTCACGCCAAGTTCGATGCGTCGGCTTCTGCGGGTGAGATTCTGGGACAGTGGTGTCGGCATCAACGTGTCAGTCGACCCAGAGAAGGTCGAGGCAGTGATGAGTTGGGAGAGGCCGAAGTCAGTCTTCGAGATACGTAGTTTCTTGGGATTAGCTGGGTATTACAGGAGATTCATTGAGGATTTCTCCAGGATAGCAGCACCTATGACTAGGTTGACTCGGAAGGAGGTCAAGTTTGATTAGGATGACCGATGCGAGGAGGCATTCCAGGAGTTGAAGAGGAGACTTACTTCAGCTCCCGTCTTGATGAATCCGGACCCGGGAACCAGGGGGTACATAGTGTATTGTGATGCCTCGTAGGATTGGGATGTGTTTGATGCGGTCAGGGAGGATGGCTAGCTTATGGTTCTCGTCGGTTGAAGAATCCTGGCGGGGAATTACCCCACGCACGACATGGAGTTAGGCGCCTTAGTCTTTGCCTTGAAGATTTGAAACAGCTACTTATACGGCGAGGAGTTCGAGGTGTACTCCCGGACATCAAAAGTCGAAGTATATTTTCTGTAACGGGACCTCAATATGGCGTGCAGATGGATGGAGTTCCTAGAGGATTATGACTTCACTTTCATTACCATCCGGTAAAGCGAATGTGGTGGTGATGCATAGTCGAAGTCGAGGGCGTTGTTTAGTATAGCTAAAAGTGGCGGATGCTCGAGGCAGGTGGGACGGTTGGGAATTTCTGAATTACAACGAGCGGACTCGGGGTACCTTGGGGAGTTTAGTGGCTACAGTCTGTTTAAATGAGTGATTAGTCCGAGTGGCGGGACGTAGAGATAGTGTCCATCGGGGCCAAGTGCGATCAGGGTCTGCGGTGTGAGAAATTTGGGCCAGGTCCACACGAGATGGTAGTCTTCGATATAGGGGACGGGTAGTGGTTCCCAGTTGTGGGTTGAGAGGGAGATTCGGGGAGTTTCAACGCTCTCGATTTGCCGTGCATCAGTGGCACGGATGTATCGGGATCTTCGTCGCCCGATTGCTATTAGAGTGGGATGAAGAAATTGCCGTAGGGGACATTAAGTGATGTCTCACATGTCGGCCCGAGTTGAAATTGAACTAGCAGGAAGCCCGTGAAATTGCCCCGACCGTGGAGGTGGTTGAGTGGAAGTGGGAGCACGTCACGATGGACTTTGTGACCCACTTGCCACAGACCCCGTAGAGGCATGACGTGGTATGGGTGATAGTGGACCAGCTCACGAAGTCGGCACCATTTCTAGCCGTGCGGATGACGCCATGTGGAGAGATGCGCCGGTTGTATATTCGGGGAGATAGTCATTACATGATCACAGGTATCCATAGTATCGGATGGGACCCAGGGTTCTGACACACTTTTGGAAGAGTTTCAGGCTATGGAACACACGGTAAGCTGATGAGTGCAGTGATTTCCACCCTCATACAGATGGTCAGTCTGAGAGGACTATACATGTAACATCCCGAAATATACCCTAGCAGTTTTCGGATTTGTTTAGGGTATTTTAAAAGCTAAATATGGAATTCTGAGAAGAAATAAAATAAAATTTGGGACCGGAATTGGTCGAGCCAAGGGTAAATATGTAATTTACCCTTGAGGACTTAAGTGTTATAAGATGAAGAGATGGGATTAAGTAAATATAGAAAAATAGAATAGAGATAAAGAAAATTGGGGGGACAGGCAATTAAATAAAACTTAAAAGCAAAATAGAAAAAGTGTTGAAAAATGGGTTTTTTTATTGTTTTGGCCAAACATGGCCTTAACAGAAACCTTAATGGGTTTTAAGTCAAGTTGGTCTCCATTTGGGAGAAAGAAAAGCGAGTAGAGAGGGAGAGAGGGAGGAAGCGAAGAAGAAGAAGGGAGAAAGAAGAAGAGGAAGAAGGAGGAACCAAGATCAAAGGTATGGACACTGAACTCAAGTATGGATTTATGGAATTCTAAGGCTTGGTTTAGTTGTAAGCTTGTCTCCAAAAGCTAGGGTTTTGTTGGAATTCATTCTAACCTTGGATCCTCTTGAAATTAGGGTTGGTAAAACCCCATATGGAAGAAAGGTAGGTATAAATCCTCCCTTGGGTTGGATACATGTGGTTAAATGAAAGGAAATTAGAAGTTAGGGTTTAAGACAAACTAACAAATCTTAATTACTTAGTTTTTGTATATGGGGGTAACTCATATTGGAATTATATTGGAAGAAATCCATGATGGATTTTGAAGAAAGATATGAAATTGAAAAGAGGAGTGGAATGAAAAGAGATTCGAGATGAATTTGGAATTGTTTTTGATGTGTGTTTGAGTGTAGAAGTGATTGGGGATCAAAAGTATGGAAAAATGTGAGGAAAACACACATTACAGGCATTCCCAGTGACTTAATACCCGGTACAAGTTGAAGTTATGCCAGTACAACACTGATTCACAGTCATTTTGACGAGTTGTACCAGTCTGACTTGAGCTTGTACCAGTACAACTTGTTCTGGTTTCCTGTTCTGACCAGTTTTAGTATTTTGGCCATAACTTACTCATTTCTTATCCGATTTGAGTGATTCAAGTGGCCAATTAAAATAGACTTCAAGGAGAACAAAACTTAAAGAGAAGGCATCGCAAATTCTGATCTAAGTGGCTTTAATACTCGAAGTGGGACCATGTGCAAACCAAATTCTGGTTTCAGTGTTGAACATAGAGAAGTCCGGGTTGTTTCGGACGTAACTTGAGTTCCGGTGCTCCGAATTGGGTGATTCCAGTTGGAATAGAACCATTAGCACCTTATATTTAAATGATTACAAGGACCTAGTGTCAAATATGATTAAGATTTGGAAAAATAGGTAATACAAACTATCACTAGAAAAATGCATGATGATAGTTGGCATAAAAAATGCCATAACTATTTTGGATGATCGATTGGATTGATTCAAATTCCTAAATAAACTAGATTCAGAATAGAGTATATATGATTGAGGTGTGATTTCATACACATCATACTATATAAAAATATGAAGTGCTATATGTAATGCCATGAAACAAGAAAATAAAGAAAATGCAATATGTATAGATGTGTCGAAAACATGAATATGATATGAATATAGGATATGTCATAAGATATGATAAATTATAAGTTATAAGATATGATAAGATATGATAGGATATATCATAAGATATGATAGCCCTCTGATACCGAATGATAGGCACATATAGATATAAGAGTATCGATGTGAACATATGATTGTCATGCATAAAGCGAATAGATGGAATCATGATAGAAATATAGAAAGTATATGAATAGATAGACATGGCTTGATGTCACGTAAATGATAGGAATATATATGATAGTTATCTTAAGGAAATGAATAAAATGGAACATGCTAGGAACACATGATAGAAATCTTTGTAAATCTTAGAGCGATAGAGATAAGTAAAAGATGACAAAGCATAGAAATGAGTACATGTGCATGAATGATAGGTACATGTATGAATATATGAATGAGTAAAAGTATACATGACCAGGAATATAGAAGTCTGAGAATAGTTAAATCATGATAGAAATGTATAAATGTTACTTAGTGCATGAATGATATAGCAAGGAATAATATATGACTTCTACATGAATACGAGAGTGCATAGATGCATTCATGATATATGATAGGATTTACATATACAATCTAGAGACAAAATTAAATGATAGCAAGATATGATATGAAACAGTGAAGCATTAACATTGCCTTCAGAAAGCAATATGTCATGAACAGGAATGTGATTATCATACATTATGAGTTACCAAGCGGACATATGATCATATGACTACTGGGGACGAAGAATGAATGAGTGGTGCGTCTGATTAGTACTTGATTACTCTGATTAGTGCTCGGCACTCTTGATTAATGCCCGGTACTCGATTGGTGCTCGGCGCTCGATTAGTACTTGATTACTCGATTAGTGCTCGGCACTCTGATTATCTTGGTACTCCCGATTAGTGCTCACGACCTCACATTCGATGCTCAGGTACTCCTGCTGGTATGCCTTTTCGATCTGTGTGTACCCAGCCCGGGTATGACTGTGCTGCGTCCTACTCATTTCTTATGGCGGGTCTAGGTAGTCAAACGGATATGATAAGACTACGACAAAGAATAAAAGTAAAAGAGCTGAATATGCTAGGATTAATCTCGCATGTTACCTACGGTACCTCGAACCACGAAATATACGATAGTACAGTGAAAGTGAAGAATGGAAAGCCATATAGAAAATATAAATTATCTGAAAAGCATATGGAATAGTGCCGTATATAGAAAATGCAGGATGCAGAAAATCTATAGGAAAGTCCTGATATATGAAAGCACGAGCTCCGTTAACTGGGATAATGGCTTGTGTGAGATTCTGTCGGAATCTATCATGAATGTCAATTATATAGTTAAAGTGACTCATACTATTAAATGTGTAATCACATCCTCTTGGAATGTGACAAACATGTGAGATTCCCTATCAGATGTGCGTGGATGCAATTCTATAGTCAGTGAATATGAAATACAAAGTATATGATATGACATGATATGAGAAGCTGTGTATTGCTATAGATGAAAATGTAATGATTACAAAACGAAGTAAAGTACAAGATGATAGTATATGATATGATAGTAAAGAATAGAAATTATTATACTACTATGGGAGATTTATGAGCGATGAGATGAGAAACTCATGTAATACGAAATAGAGATATAATATGAAGTATTGGCTTTAAGCCAACACGAGGAAAACCTGAAGAATCTCTGAAAGCACAAAGTATATGATAGAATAAGAGCATTATAAATGTATGTGATAGATGGGAATGATATGATATACGTAATAGTACAAGAGATACACAATAAAGACATAGAGATCGAAGATGAAAAGACATAGACTAGAGACATGCTATGAACTTGACAAAGAATAGGAACATTGAAAAGACATATAACAAGCGTGAAGATGAACACGAGGACAAGTATAGGAATATGTAAAGTACTCAAATAGGAATCTGAAAAAGTATAAATAAGAGGATAATACGAAGATATAGAACGTGCTAATAGAAAAGTTTGACATGCGATAGGAATATAAGAAGATGAGGAATTACGTTATAGAAATATGTTTAAGAGATATTTATCATGCATATGTATAAGCTTGTGACAGTCGCCATTGGTGGTTGTCCCATGCTTATGTTCCCCACTAAGGCGTAAACAGCACGGGTGTTCAATCAGGTGTAAGGTACGAAGGCGAAGACAAGGATGAAGGCAGGGACATTCCACATCGGCGAGGCGTAGGCTTAGAGATGGGGTGCTCATCAGCGGCTCAGCAGCAGTCTACGAGTTTTGTAATAGTAAAATTGTAATGGTACAAGTAAAAGGGACTCTTGTATATGTGTATAGATTGTGATGGACACCACTCCGGTGAAGTAGTTCTTTGTATATAAAATGATTTTGTTATTCTGAGAAATTGTTTGTACACCCATGGAGTGCAAATTATGGCTACGAGAAAGAGCAATTCGATGAGAGTCGATGCAGGTAAAGGATATAGACGATTATATAGATGAGTATAGATGGTATCGATCACGGACTTGATTACGTCTTGTCGGGTCGAGGCTGGGATCGGGCGTGACAATACAGATATTAGAGGACATGCTACGAGGCATCGTCACAGATCATAAGGGCAATTTGGGAGGAGCATTTGCCTGGTGGAATTCGCCTCTGACAATGGTTATCGGGAGGTATCGGATGGCACCATATGAGGCATTGTATGGGAGGCCATGTAGATCAGTTATGTTGGGCCAGGGTGGAGAGGGGCTCCGTGCTTGGTCTGATCTAATTAGGGCACCTCAGGAAGGTGAGCTTGATGCGACCGGCGTCTCTCACGGCTCGGGCGACGGGGAAAATATGTGGATGTCGGCGTGACCCTTAGAGTTTGAGGTTAGAATCCCGTCTTCTTGAGGTGATGCCTAAAAGTGGTGGGGTTAATGACGTGGGAAAATTTATCGCCCAGGAGTTTATTGGACCTTCGAGATACTCGAGAGGATAGGCACCGTAGCGTATCGGTTGGCGTTACCGCCCGACATGTCGGGTATCCACGGTGTTTCATGTCTCCATGCTCGGGTACCTCCGGATCAAACTCATGTGGTGGATTGGGGACGGAGATAGAATTGACATTGAAATTTGGGACCTTTGAGGGAGGACAGTGTACGTGTTGATAAGCGTGATCGGGTTTTGCGGCCTTAAGACCGTGAGGCTAATGAAGGATGGAACACTATGGAGTGGAGGTCACGTGGGAGCCTTGAAGGACACAATGGGCCACCTATTCCTTCTTGTTTAGGGATGAAGGTCGTGGTTTGGTCGTTTTAAGATTTAAATATTTGTTTACATGAATGGTAGGTGCACGTTACATATGCATGTGAGTGATTGTGATAGATCACGATTTGGAATGAAATTCCTTTAGGAGGAGAATGTAAGACCGAGATCCAATTTTTGGAAAAAGGGCAAAATCGTAATTTCGATTACAAAATTGTTAATTTCGGTTAAAAATCCGTAATTTATTCTCTAAATCTCGGATGATAAAACGGATTTCACCGTTGGAATCGTCTCGAAAAATCTAGTTAGCACGTAAAATTTCGTAATGTTCGAGGCGACGGAGTTATAGCACGTTTTCGAAGCATTAGCGTTTAGGTGTAGTAAATGATTGATACGAAAGTCACATATATAAATACTCATGTGCCATAAGTGGTATGGTAGATAAATGATAAAGAAAATGGGCGGCCGAGAGACGGTCTGAATGGTTAAAAGCCTTGAAAGAAGGAATTAATTAAATAAATTGATTAAATATGAACTAAATGCCAAAATAGACGATAGTGCGCTGTCTCCTCAAAATTCAAAAGGAACCAAAACGTGAATGGAAAGCGATTTCGATCTAGTAGCCATTTTTGGGAGAGGTTTTTTCTTTAGAAACTTCTCTCTAGAATATGTAATCCAAATGATCGGTCTTCGGGACAAGGAGGCGCTCACGCGGAAAGAGCCGCGTGGGTGCCGGATTTAGGAGTTCCTCAAACTCAGGAGGTAGGGAGTTTCTCCCTACTTAGAACATATTCTTTCTTTAAGTGTTTTTCAATGTTTTGGTTAGCTTGAGGCCTTGAATGACCGTTTGATCGATCGAACTTGGGGCCAGTTAGTACAATTTGTGAAACCATTTGTGCTGACGTTGGCGAGTGAGGGTGATACAGGTATTTGTGGTGGCTAAATTGTGCAATTATATAGGAGTTAATGTATATGTGGCTTGGATAAGGGCCGTGAGGGTCGTTTGATCAGTCCCAAAACTTAGGGCTGAATTATTCTAAATTTTAGAAAATTTTACGATCTAAAGTATTTGTCGAAGCGGTATAGAACTAATTCATAAAATTATAAAATGAATTGTATTGTGATATGTTAGGGCCGAAAATGGCGAGTGAGCAGGAGTTCACTAAATTGAGCCAGAGGATTCTAATGATTTTCGGGAATAGTAGCAGGGTTTCACTATTCTAGAAACAATGTTTTTCAAAAATATAATTTTGAAAATATATGTTAATTAAGAGTAATTCAAGTAGAATTGCTTTCGTGTTGATCGATGCCAGTAGGCTAATTTTGATGTGAATTAATTAATTTACATGACATGATTGTGTAGATTAAATTCTTGTAAATATATGCATGTTTATATATTTACATGTAAATTAAATGTATTGGAATTGGCATACGTGCATTCCATATGCCTTTGGAACACCCTAGGACTATAGAGTGAGTGCATGAGATGAGTCTAGAAAGCAGTTCGAGGGTTGTCACCAAAAATATTGAGTATGGGAGGGTAGTCCAAATTAAAAATATCAATCGTCGGCGCGGCCCGATTGATATTCATGGAGGAGTAGTCAAAACAAATAATATATCGATCGTCGGGCAGTGATTGATATATACACATCGAAGGGTTGTCCCTGAACAAACTAATAATATATCAATCGTCGGGCTGGCCCGATTGATATATACACATCGAGGAGGGTTGTCCACAAACAAACAAAATGAAATTCTCATACGAGGGGCTTGCGAGTGTGAGGGAAGTTAGTGAGGACTTCGAAGTCTGTGGTCATGTAGACATTCAAGAATTATAATGTCCTTGAATGTGTGTTTAATTGAACATTGCCTTTGCATAGGTGGTGACATGGGAATTCACCTCTGCATGAACGTGGTTCTGTAGAAGGTGTTGTTTTGGTCGGGAGCGTGCGAGGGACGAGCTTCGATCTGGTGGGTTTAGAAGAAAAGCGGGATTTTGGCTTTGGTTGTGGTGTATACATGTATTAGAATGTTAAATTTTTAATATGTGTTGTATAAGGAGGAATTGATTACCTCTCTTGTAACTGTGGATATATAGTTGGACTTATGATTGGTATGTAGTGAGTGCGTTTATATGGGCCCAGTAGGCGAGTATTGGATATATTGCATATATTGGGTATTTGGGACGGGTAAATGCGGGTTTTATACAAGTATTATTTGGTGGAGCTCCAGTGAGGAGACCCCCTTGCCAGATTTTGAAAAAATGTCAGGTCATCAGAGCCTCTCACGAGTATTAGCGGGTTGTGAATTAGTCAAACGGATACAGGATTTAAGTCTCTTGGGAATGCGGAGAAAATGAGGAAGCTACGAGAAAAGTAAGGGAATAATATTTGTAAAGAAATGACAAAGGGCAAAAGAAAAGCGGGATTATAAGCGTAATCGGAAAAAGTGTGGGAGTTGTATCGGCTTCTTATTATAGCTGCGGTGTCCATAGTGTCTTGTCTGAGAGGATCCGCCCATGAAAATGCGCCTACTAAATAAGCAAAAATCACATCGTTGTGATCATTTAAATAAGTTTCTTAAGTATTGTGAATTTGGCCAAAAATTCAAGCAGTTGAGAGATCATTTGACTGTTTTAGAGAAATCAAATATATTAATAATTTCTCCAATGGCTTGTTCTTTTTTATCCTCTTTTCATGATAGGAGAGTGATTCTTCTAGTAATTCTTGATATGAAATCACTTATTTAAACCAATTTCTTTTATTTTTTTAATCAATAAAATTGTTATTCTACAAAAATTTCGATATTATCTTATTTTTTGTATCATTATCGTCTTATTATGGTGTTTGATTTGTCTTCGTTTTATTATAACGTTTGATTTATAGTCGGTTTTATTGCAACGTGATGCTTTTTGTCAACTTGTTACGAGGTTTTATTTATATAAGGACAAAAAAAATAGGCAAAACAGATTCGATTAATGAAAGATATCATATTATGGAAGTCATTATATTGAAGAACGGGTCATAAATATTATAGTTATTATATTATTAAATTGGTAAGTTTTATGTCGATATATTAAATTCATAATGCCAATTATAAATAGTATATTATGTTTTTAATAATTTGTATCTTGGATGTATGGATTTTAAATCAATAAAATTATTTTTTCTTCAAAAAATATAATAATAGTCAAAAAATCAAAATATTCTCTAAAATATCATTATTTTTTTAAAATAACTAATTTAAAAAAAATTAATTTGACTAATTTAATATCTTAATTATTTATTCGCAGGGTGACTTTAATAGGAACCAGGAATTTATGAATTTTATTATTTTATAAAATTACAAAAACATGTGAGATAAAGGTTAATTATGAACCAATATTTTTTATATTTCTTAATTTTCTTTTAATCTCTTTGTAACATTGCCATTTTTGGCGGGGATATAGATATATTAATTATCTAGTTTGTCAAATATCAATGTCATTCGATTCGATGAAGACATAATTTACATGGGCATCAAAACTAGTCCTTCACAAAACAATAAAAAAATGTGTGAAATATATAATAGATAATTTTTATAGCTAATGGAATAGAGTTTTACTAAGATCACATAAGGAATTACTTGAAATATTATTTTAAAAAAAATTGAATATGTAATGTTGGATTTTAAATACAAATATCAAAATAAACCAAATCAAGTTTTTAGGAAAGTTGACCGTTTAAAATGTTATTAGAGTCTAGTTTGATAAAAGGTTTTAGGTTCGAGCCACCTCTATGCAATTTATTCCTGGTTTAAGCAAGCAATTTATTTCTAATAACATATAGAATTTGGATTTAATATGAATATCATCAATTCACATCATGAATTTGCATTCAAATATAATATATATGGTCCATTTGTACTTAAAAGTCAAGATAATTAGATGATAATATAACCATTAAATATGAATGTGAGATAGTTAGGCTTCTCCTAGCTTAATTAGTGGTTTTGAGTTCAAGCCAGGGAATCACGGTTATATGTTATGTGGTAGAACTTCTGAGTCCCTTGTGATCAGGCCAAACTTGATAATATGACAATATATTATGAATGATATTTTATTTTTAAATATATAGAAAATAATTTTTTTTTTTTTATTTTCTAAAATAGGTTTAGACTTAATAAATTAATTTATATTTTATTCAAACTTATTTTATTTGTTTTTTGCTATTATATAAGGACTAAGAAATTTAAAAATAAAATTTTAATTATATTTTATTTTCTTTCATATTTTACACGATAAAATTAAATATAAAAAAATCATTTTCCTTATCATTATTTTTTTTCTTTTCTATAGTACTTTCCAGGTTTCGAAATGAAAGCCGCCTTTAATTAGTTGAAAGTCTACCCTTGTGATGAGGAAGTTTTTAGTTTTGGGTCACTTCATTTGGGAATTCTCCACCAAATTAATAAAACAATGATTTTATATGAGGCTCAGTTTGATTCTCCAAAAATGGGATATGGGTTTTTCATTGTTCTCTTCCTACTGGGTGTTGATCTTCATATGTTTGTCTTTTAGGGTTTTTTTTTTTTTTTTTAAGTGATTGGGGTTTTCTTAAATGGTGGTGAAAGCATATATGGTTGGTGGGTGCTGATTTTCACTAGTGAGTCTCCACCACCTTTCATCTTATCTATATATATGATTATAATGACAATTTTGATTTTTCAAATAAGAACTTATCAATCACCCTTTTCAAATCTCTTTATTTATTAAGTACAAGATAACTAAGCTGTTTTTGACAACCTTGTGGCTATAAAGTGGCAAAAAAAAATAGTTTAACACAATGTCATTATCATGAAAATTCATGAAAAGCCATCTTATCGTTGAATAAATAATATAAAATTATTTAAGAATAATATTATATTATTAAAAAAATTATTAGAGTAGGATGATTCGGATTTTGCTCGAGAGTCGAAACTCTCTTTATAAAGACCTCAGTCAAATAGAAAACTCGAATGACCTTCTACCATTTCAAGCTAAGAGAAGAGAAGATAAAAAAACTCATAAACAGAATTAAAATTATTATATTATATATGTTAGATTATTATATTGTTAGCTACTATTTCATAAACTATTTAATTCTGTTAGATTATTATATTGTTAGATTATTATATATGGCAAGTTAAACTTATTATGTATGGTAATTTGTATTTTCCTTTTTAGAAGTTGTATGCTTTAGTGTATAAGGCCTTGAGGTTCTCGATTTTTTTCCGTTGCTCTCACGGTCACAGGCATTACAAGAAGCTACCGTATGGTTTTTTTCGGCCCGAACACCATAGTTTGCCAAGTACAACTTGTTTTTTTCGGTGAAACCACGGTTGAAAAACAAGCGGATTTAGTCAAATTCCTACCATTAAGATTACTATAATAAGAGGAAGATTCCCTTATATATTTACTTCAATTACAAGCGATGTCGATTGATCTGGGATTTCTAATAATAGCAAAAAAAAAGTAGTGAAATATTCAAGAAAGATGAGACAGAAATACGAGTGATGGCGTCCCATAGTTGTAAAGATGACCAACATATTGTTGACAAATTCGGTAACCTGACTAGGCTTGAAGAAACATCCAAAAATATCAAAAATTAACATGGAGAAACTGAATGCCTAGCGAAAACAATCACAAAAATAAATTAAAAAAATCTCGATTTCGAGAATCACGTGAATGCATGTGCCCATGTTCTTTCCTTTTAAGGGTATGCTCGATTTAAGTGGCCTTACGAAACTTCTTGCTTCCACTTTTTTCTTTCATGTGGCTTGGAGACATATCATGAAAGGTTATCAGTTTAGGCTTTGATGCCATGATCCATGCAGCAATTATGGATGTACATTATATATATATATATAACTTTAAGGACATGATTAGGGGTGTAAATGAGTCAAGTTACTCGAGCTTGATTCGTAAAATACTCGAATTTGATTCGGAGTTAATTGAATAAAGTTCAACTCGAATAGCTAGTCAAGTTGAGTTTGAGTATCACAGTATTCGATTCGAGTTACTCATGAGTGTAATTAAGCTTTACTATTTTATTAATTGAGTCAAGTCAATTTCAAGTCGAGTTCGAGTAGCTTGATGATTTTTTGAGTCAAGTTTCAAACATCTGAAAAAGAAAAAAAGAAGGCTCGATCAAGTTCGAGTTGAGCTCAAACTTGATTCTGTATCAACTTGACTCGATTACACTCCTAGGCTAAGCTATGGAAATAAACATTGGATATCTTGGGATCGAAAAAAAAGTTCAAATACAAATGTCTATAGACTGAGCTATGAAAGTAAACATTTTGTATCTTGGGAACGAAAAAAATTCAAGTGAAAAATGAGACATGCGAGTAAAATGAAGTCCTTTTTATATCATTTGACATTACATTTATCTAAAGACAGTCATTATTATTGCAAAGTTCTTTGCATGATTGCGTCATCACATCCTTTTGTAGAGCTTTACAGCCCAAAAACCAGCCAGCGCCCCCACAAAAACCAAACATCAATTCAATCAAATTTGGAAAAAGTATCTTTCCACACAATTATTAGAGAACCATAAAAATAAGAACTGGATTCTATGAAATTCATTTTTAATATTAAAATTTAAAATTAATTATATTTTTATGCAATCTTTCGATAAAATGTATCAATAATTATTTATATATTATTTTTTAAAACATAAAATATGAGAAAATTGGACAAAAATAACCTAATTTTACGTGAAAACCCTAAATTGAGAAAAAACAATTGTATGAGGAGAAATCCATTATTCCAAATTTGAATATTGTGATTGTCGGGAGTGACATCAAGCAGGGTGTTGTTGTCGTCAGTTAAAGAAGATCGTTATATCTTGGGAAGTAGATGTTGTCGAAGTCTCAAGGCACCCTTAGAGAAGGCGCGTTTTTGCTTTAAGAAGATTGTGGCTGCACAAGACTCGGTCTAATATCTATTTCCTTCCATCAATTGTATTTTTTATTTTTTATTTTCTTATCTTCTCTTTTTGTTTTAGTTTATATACTATCGGTGTAACAAGTGGGAGATGAAAGGGATCTAAAAATATTAACATGGTATTCATTTGGTAGAGGGCTCACATATCATCCTCCCCAGAAGGGCTAGGAAGAAGAAAAAAACCTAGCCTTCATGTGAGGGGTGGAAGTCCCACAGGTGGTTGTACATAGTCAACTCTAAGTGAGATATATGTGAAGAAACCTTCCCCTTCTTTATGGAGTCTTTTAATAGGAAGTAGAAGGTTAAAAATGATAATAGGTATACACTTGGAAGAATGGCATCAAAACATTTCTAGGAAATTACGGGTGGCAGTGTGTTCATGCATGGTGTCGAAGTTTAGGTATATATTTTCTTTTTCAATCAAATTAAACCTTATCTTAAAAGCAACTAATAAGTAACACATTGTATAATTTATTAAATTCATTTAATATTCAAACATTCTTATTCAATAATCAAATTGAGTTAGATTTTAGGTTGGTCTATGCATATATTATCAATCTTTTAATTAATATATTTATAATTCAATTAGCTTATTTATTAGAAAATAAATTTACTATGAGAATAAATATGAATTAAATAGTGTGAAGTTATAATTAAGTTAATTAACATGATTATTGGCGCCTCAGGCAGGAAATTCAGTTGACAATCCGTCAACTCGCGGAATACATGTAGTCATTGAGTGTCTCAATGCCACAAAATGGGTTTCTCTTTACCCGAGACTCAAACATGAGTAAAAATGGCCATGTTGGGCCCATACATCCATACCCACCAAAATATAACCAACTATATTACACTAGTTTCAAGAGTTAATTACATTCCTATACAACATGTTTTACAAAATATATGATCAAAGTCACATGTCGGCTTTCTTCTCAAAAGTGGCCTCTAGTGAGCGCTGTATTCCTGAATACTCTTATACGAAAGGGGATCCTGACGAGGTGAAGCGATGCCAGTGATTGAATTTTCCTACATTAGGTTACTCCCACCTAAGTGCTCATGCAATATAAACACCTGTATTCAGAGCAATTCATGATTCCTACTCGAATGTCACATGCCAAATCCATGCCTTGAGTCCTCACAGGCTCTCTCACACCTTCTTGTGCCATGTATGAAAATTATTTCCAAACAAATCTATTTGTTTACTTTGTGAACCTTCCTCAGGAGTGGTGTTGGAATGACTCTCGGCTTGATCCATTGGACATCCTCAAACATGAAGCGTTTGAATGACTTTCAATGCAGTTTCTTCGGACAATTTTCCGATATAAATTTTGTTTTCTTTTGACAACCCTTAGATTTTCATTCATTTGTGGACATGCTCCGATAACCAATTTTGAGCCAACCCTCCGAAAACATGTCATGCACTCACACCTACTGTTCTAGGGTGCCCTAGTGCATATGAAATGCAATATGCCATTTCTGATAATTCATCATTAATATATTAAGCAATATATATTAACAAAATTCACCTATGACATATGATTCATTCATAGTAATAACACCAAAATACTTTTACTTGTGCTAATCGACAATTTAGACGAATTAGTCTCCCATTTGCTTGACAACATAAGCACACGAGGTCCAGTGAGCGGTCTGACCACAGGTCTCGAGCGTCGATGATCGCTCTGAGGATTTCTTCCTTAGTCCCAATCTTTGGAATTAAAAGACACGGCCATTTAGGCCCCGGAACATCCTATCCATAGGGCTGGCTCTTAGCCAGGAATAAAAACAAGTAGGAAAACCCACACCTCAGGAGTTCTTAGAAACTGCAATCTGGTGCCCGTGGCTCTTGTAGTGGGATCGGCCTCTTGTCAGTTGGAATTTGTGGGTGATCGTCGAAATCCGGAGAGGTGGGGCCTCCTCTACAAACTCTCTTTCCTTTCTCCCTCTTTTCTCTCTTCTTTCCTTCCCCAGTAGGTTGGGAAGATGAGGGTCGAGAACTTGTCCCCTCACTTCTCACTTGTCAAATTCTCATTGGTTCCTTGGATTTCACCTTATTCACTTATCCATCTACCATGAATTTCCATCCACTCACAAGGTGTCATGTGTCTCCTATGGCCCACACTTGAGTTGATTGTTTGACTCATCCTACACTTGACACGTTGTAACGCCCCAAATTTCGGGGCTCTTTTTTTGTTTTTTTGGTGGAATTTACATCTTGGTGTCTTACCTAGGTGTGTACCAAGTAGATACATTTATCCATTGACCTTAGAAAGTGACTCATTTCCACTTCCATACATCCTTTCTTGGGACCCGTTCATTTCATATTTAAATCTAAAATATGAGAGTAAGGCGATTAATTTACATCCATAAAGGTCCATTCACGACCCTCTTGCTTTAATCCTTTGCACCAACATTAAACAAAAGTCCCGAAAAGAATTTAATTCTGATTCTTTTACATAACATACTTTTTTTACAAAGTAATACGAGCCCGCAAACTAGGTCTTTTCATACTCATTCTCGAAGGGCGTAGTCTTCCGTCATGCACGAAAGGGGTCCCACGGCGGGGTGGCAAACCTAGTAGTGATATTCCTGCAAGTTCTTTCCTCTTTGAAATCTTGTCTGGTGATTAAACACACACATTCAAGTAAAACAACTGCACATTCCTACCGAATGTTTTACATGCCATGGATGAGAATCTTGGGTTATCATCCCATGTCTAAGTCTTCATCGACTCCCTCACCTGATACTGCCTGGTGAACAACCAACATTTTCCATGACATCCAGTAGTCATTTCTTTGACTCATTACATATTCATATTTTTCATTCCACAATCACGCCTTTTTGTGGGTGGTAGTTTTGGTGTCACACCACGGGTTCCACTAAACCGGACACTTTCTGACCTTTCATCGATGAAATATATGCGATATAATACAAGTGGGTCTTTTCACCTTAGAGAGATCTATCCCAACTTTACTTAGATACCAGCGCATCATTGTCTTTTTGTTTTAGTGTGTGCTGTTTGGACGTTAATAGCGTCATGACCACGTTCAACACGAACCACAGTGTTGATTATACTTAGTCTTACCCATGACACACCATCAGACACGAAACCGGTGTGACTAACCATGCTACCTACGTTATACCGTACCCAACATGACACAGTGTTGATGGCCACTCCTTTGTGTCATCGCGATGTCTAGTGCATAATACATTGCAATCATGCCATTGCCATCCGCCTGATATATACATATGACGGTGCTATATGTGCATTTTAACTTATGCATAATATCATTAGGACATTTATATCAACAACATACAAATTCCATGTGTCCAAATTTTTATCATGTCAACATATCACAAACATAATTATATACTCCATGCCAATATATATATATATATATATATATATATCTCTCTATATATACCATATATATCAAACATATTAGTATTCATCAATCCATGACTAAACAATAATGTCATCTGACCTTTATAGGCTAATGTAGTAATTCACCACCCATTACAACAGCTTACAACATGCCATCTGATAGCATGTGGCTCAAACTATTTGCACAGACATAGCATGCAACCTACCACACTTCATACAAACATAGATTTTACTTGGAAATTTTATGATCTCATCCTCCACGAGACATGGATTAAGTCTGAGCCGTGGGCTATCCACCAGAGTCAGAAGGCTGCCAGAAGCGATTCGGACGAAGAAGTTATGACCCTTGAGTTGGAGGTCACATGAATAGCCAACCTTCGAAGTTGACTCGACTTGTCTTAGCCCGACTGCCCTAGTTGCGGCCAGCCTGCTGCCATCTACGGGCCTGTAGAAATCTTGGGCTCATTGAGTTTCCGCAGGTTCGAAGCGCTGAACGGAGTCGAGACCAAGTTATGACCTTCCAAGGACGGAGGTCACACGTGAATCAAATCGTTCAGTGACGACTGACTGTGGCGACCTCTAGCCAATTTGACCTCTATAGGCTGACCTTTAGTCAATTAGACTGTTCAGGGTAAAAAGACCATAACTTGGGCTACGGTCAGGAATTGAAATTCAAAGCCTAACATCAAGTTACTAATGTGGCTACAATTTACTGAAAGGATATACTAAAAATTCACTTTGTTTCCACGAAAACCAGTCCTAAAATCTGGCTAATGCGTATGATAAAAAATAGGGTGACTTCCCTTGGTTCAAAATGCAACCAGCATTCCTTGGGTGACACGCTCTGGCCCTTAGGATGAAAACCTTAAAGTAGGAAGACCTACCTCTTGGATTTTGTCGAAACTCCCCGATTCCGGTCTCTACTTGTAGCTCTTGTCACAAGGAAAGACTTCCCCTCTTGCTTTGTCGGAAACCGATGGTTCGATCGTCTGAAAATCTATAGAGAAGGCATAACCTCTCTCTCTAACTCTCCCTCTCAAATTTGGTTGCACCTCTCTCTCCTTTACCCTCTCATACGACAGTTGGGAGAGATGAAACCAGTGGGTTGTCTCTCCTACGCACTTGCCGTGTCAAATTCTATTAACCGTTGGATCTGTATTACCTTATCCGTCTGCCTGGATTTACTCTGTCGTGTGTTACGTAACCTCTTACGAGTCCGCCAGGCTATTTGTTTGACTAGCTCTCCGCCGACACGTGTCTCATCTTGGAAGGCCACTCCGTCACGTAAGTGTCTCGCGGCCCTCTCGGTGCCTCGAAAGCGTCAAATTGATTTGTCTGGTGTGAGGTGGAAACACAGTAGCTAGATTTCGCGAGACGATTCCAATGGTGAAGTCCGTTTCATCATCCGAGATCTAGAAAAATTATGGATTTTGACTGAAATTACCATTTTACCCTTTCTCGAAAATTCGAATTTTCTGGGATTTCACACACGTGGCACACCATGAGCCACTCTTTGCATGCCAAGTGTCCCGTACTACTCTTAGTGCCTCGAAAAATGTGAAATTAAGCATCTTTAGAATTGATGAAATTAGGCGTGGTAACTAGATTTCGTGAGACGATTCCAACGGCGAAATCCGTTTTATCATTCGAGATCTAGAAAAAATATGGATTTTGACCGAATTTACCATTTTACTCTTTTTCACAAAATTAGAATTTTATAGGGTTTTACAATTATTAAATAAGTTAGTTATTTGAATATATTAAGAAACATGATATTTGAATCCAAATTCTAAGTTTGAGCTTTTAGGACAAATTTAATAGTTTAACATGGTATTAAGAGTTTGGTTGTGGAGGTCTGGAAGTGCGAGCCGTCTTTTGTAATTTGAATCCTCATTTATTTATTTAAAAGTTCATAAAATTGCTCATTTTGATTTGTTTGACTCTTTAAGTACATGTACAGAGTTCCATTTGAGAGCTTGGGTTTTTAGTAAAGTTGATCGTTTAATAGAATCAAGTTTGTATAATATTTGTTTAATATTGGTTAACCCAAAATTAACTATTTATTAAATGAGTTAGATGCTTATAAGACCAGAGAAATGTGAGGTGGATCAAAACCATATTTTCTCAATCTCTTAGATTAAAGATATTTATCAAACTTTATTATCATGAAGAGGTAGCCACGGTGCATGGAGAACCCACACCACTTAGTGCATAAAGGGGTAATAATGATTGAGTCATTAGAAGTGCATGAAATAGAAGCATGTGGGCTCTTACATTGCGTATATAAGTCCATTAAAATATATTAATTTCTTCATAGCATCAATGATGAAGGCCTTTTGATAGTCATAATTTCCATGGAATAAGGCGACATTATTGATTTGATTACTTCAATATCACACTATCATGATAATCAATCACAGAGCCCTATTAAGATGATTGTAGATTTGAGTTTATTTGGATGGAAGTGCATAAATGCTCTTGATTTCTCTACGTGTATGTCTATTTTGCTCATGAACTTTTTGCGGTCTCAAAATAATAGCCCAACATTTACTATTGTAGCTTTCCATGATCATTTTCTTAAAAAAAGTCACAACAAAGTTAGAAACTCTAACATGTGTGGGTGTTTCTTGGCGTTTGTAGAGTGTTGTCTATCTGTGTTGTTTCTAATAGCGAGGGAGCATGGTATTTACAAAAGTAAATATTCGGATATCTTGGGAATAAAAAAGTTAAGTGCAAAGTGGAATATACGCACAAAGTCGGGGCATATGTGTGCTTAATTATCCCTTATTTAGGCTTGATGTTCTTAATATTTTGATGGTTTTTGTTTAAGGACGTTTTAACGAGTGTTGTCCATCTGCAACTCTAACAAAAGGGGTCTAATTGAGCTACAAAAGTAAACATTCGGTTTCTAGGGATTGGAAAAAAGTTCAGATACAAAATGAGACATATATACACGCAAAAGTCGGGACATATGTACACCTTATCCCTTATTTAGACAAAGTCTTTCTTAATATATATTTTGATGATTTTTTAACACCGACTACCCTTGAGGTTAAACATATACATATCTTTAAGTAAATTGGCTACATGTCCTTGCACCATCCATTTTTTATTCTCTGTAAATCAATCTTCCATAAATCTTCATATAAAAAAAAACAAATTATCTTGAATAACATCCCATTCCCATTTACTTTGATTCTCTCGAATGTTAATCTATACATGTTCATGTGCATACATTAACTGCGTCGAATCCACCAAATAAATAAAAAATGAAATTTTAGGCACATTTCGTTTCTCACGTCTGAGATGTCTTTTCGATAATTGTTTTTAATGTCTTTCTTTGTAGTTTACTTGAATTCTTAGTAAAATATATTTAAAACTTTGCTTTCACTAGGGACTTGGCCTCCATCATTTTAGTAATGAACCACCATAGCAACTCTTAAAACATGATCCTCATATGAAACAGTTGATTAGTCTGACAATGGTGATAAAATTGAGAAGAAAAAACGAAAAATGATACACAAATTTGTGGTTTGGTAGTGTGTTCACATCACAGAACAACTGGCTCAAACTTTCACTATCCCACTGAAATATAGGGTTATATAAGAGGATATTTATAATAACTCTGAATATGATCAAATTACAAAAATACCCTTATATCTTGGATATAACATTTTCTATATAGTGTAGGCTTTGCCACTACTACCACAACATATTATTTCGTCCCCCAACAAAGAGGATATGCTTGTAGGGCAGTGCTGTCGCTCAACTCTGCACTTGCCCATCATTTTACTCTCAATAGGGCCACATGTAACAAAAACCAAATTCTGGAAACTTGAACTTTTAAAATTTGATTGTTTAATATGTTGAGCTTGACTTAGCGAGAGGTCATGGGTTTGAGCTAGCTACCTCTCTTTTGATAATATTTGTTCCCTATTTGCATATATATATATATATATATATATATATATATATATATATATATATATATATATATATATATATATATATATATATATATATATATACATATATATATATATTAATAAACACCTTATTGATGGATGGATTCATTAGTCTTTTTAAATGAGGATGTTAAGAGCATGATACTCACATCGAGAATGATGACACATCAAGAACCTAATTAAGGATTATGAAAATAGAGACTTTCAAAGTGCAGATGATTTGATGTTTAGATCTACTCCTGCACACGTCCTAAAAAAACGATCGATCATCTGTCCTCATGTTTAAAAGTCAACAAATCCTTGATGATCATCTAATGTAAATAAACTTAAACATTTACCAGCTACTCCTTCATGCCTTATTCATGCTTCTTCACATGAAGTGGTTGTAAGGAGAACCTCCTCTTCTTCATTGGACTTGCTTTGTCCTCACAAAAAACGTAGAAATGTATCTCCATGCTCAAAAATGGTGAAAGGGCTTTCAATTTGTTCATGTTTTGAAAATTATATTAGAATGATTTTTAGCGTAAAAAACCTATTTTGGTGTTCCCTCATATTCTCATTATATGAATTTAGTGCTTTTCTGTGTTTTTTAAAGAAAAAAGGGAACCAAATGTGTTCTTTAGATTTTCCTAGTTTTTCATAACAAAAAATAATTTTCAAAAATTATAAAATATTGGTAATTTTATTGTGCTAATTTGGCTAATTTTGTAGGGAATTAAATGAGGATTTGGCTAATTACAAGAAGTCAAATATATATGGATTAAAATATAGGTAAATTGGAGATATTCTAAAGTTGATGAATTAATGAGTGGTGACATGTGTGACAATCTGACAAAACCCGATGGTGAGTGACTAGCAATAGTAGAATGGCCTTGATCGATATTCTAAAAATGCGTGACACAGTAACATATCCATATGATAGAAGATGTTAGTAAGCTAATATATTTCCTTAACTTATAATATATAAGAGATCGAGTACAAGATAGTTTTGTTTTAGTGTACAACACTAGGGATATTTAATTGAGATTCGAACTCACTGTTGGGTTTGGGGTCGACTAGTGGAAGGCGCGCCCCTTGGATATTTATTTATTTGAATTCGAATTTGTAATTCCTAAGTACTATTTCATCCGACGGATAAGGTGCATAAATGTCTTCCGTTTTATGCGTATGTTACTATTTCTTGAACTTTATTTTCGATCCTAAAATACCACTAACATTTACTTTCGTAGGTCAATCATACTCACAATAGTTGAGGTAATAGATGGACAAATGCAGATAAAACCACTCTTAAACACTCTACACATGTTAAATTTTCCAGTTTAAGCTATACTTTTTTTAATGGAATGGACACTGTGTAACTACTAAAAGAAACATTTAAGGTTATCTTGAAATTGAAAAAAAGTTCAAGAGCAAAATAAAATATATTATAAAACTCGGAGGCATTTATATATATTATCCTGGTCATACGAAGAGCATATTTCTTTATAATGTTTGAAAATAGGCCACTAGTATTTTTGATATATGTTTCTCAAATAACCTTCATGTGGGAAATGCATACATTTTGAATCAGGACTCAGCTTTCATGTTCTTGCATATATATATTTTAATTCTTTGGAGACTAATCTTTCAAGAAACTTCACATATAAAACAAATTATCTGAATAGCATATCCATTCTTCAGCTACTTTGGTTCTTGAATGTCGATCCCATAAATGTTCATGTATATGCAACATTGAATAAATATAGTTCCAAATCTAGGATATTATTTATTTATTTATTTGTTTATTCACTGAGGTATTGACCCGTATTTGTTTAATTACTGTAGTTATAAAATATTGTGAAAGTCGGGTTAGTAGATGCTTAGTGTGTTTGGAAGTTCATTTGGATCCTGTAAGAAATTACTTGCTCTCACCTTTCCTGCTTTTATCTATTACGTCAGGTAGGAAAAATAGGTTTGGTGATGAGAAAATAGAAAATAATTTAATGTTATTTTAAAAATAAAGAATATTTTTAAGTTTTAATAACAAAAAAATATATGCTGTTTTCTATTTCTAAAATAGAAAATAAGATGTAGTCAGAATAATATTTTGGGATTTAGCATGTATTTGTTAAAATACGAAACAAATATTTCGACGGGGTATGATTAGTTTTAGGGGCATTAAGAAAGGAAAGCTCAACATTCAATCAAATGGTAAGATAGATTTCCTACCGAGGAGGCGCAAATGACCCTTGGGCATCATGTGGCTCCGACATTGCTATGACACCTTGTCAGATCAAGTTTTAATACATGTTAAATGGTCAATTCTCTCTAAAAGATCAAATTTATAAGATTTAGATTTAATATGAATATCATGATCCATAGTAAATAGTTTATCAATTAGTGTTTTGTAGCTTGTAAATTTAGGATTAATTTAAAATTGGCATGCCAATATTTTTGGTTATCAACTTTTTTTTTAAAGTTAAAAATACACATACATAATTTTAAACACAAAGTTGGTTTACATGTCCCTTGCGCACTCCTTTTTTAATTCATACATTGAATATAGTAATAAAACACTCATATATCCGAGACAGAACCATATTTTAATCTCAAGAAATCAATCTTAAAAAAATATGTTCACATAAATATAAATTAGGTTAATAGGATATCCATTCTTCAGTTACTATGATGCTCTCAAATATATATATATATATATATATATATATATATATCCACCACCTTTGCACATGGAACATAGCTGAAGTCTTAACTGGACCTTTCGACATATATCTCTAGGCCATATGAATGAAACGAAGAATCTAACACCCTGTTTGTTTGCTATTCTTGAAAACTTTTTCGGAAAACAGTTTTTAAGAACAGTTGGTTTTTAGGTGTTCTTTGGTAGAAAATACGGAGAAACGATTTTCTGAAACTATGCATTTTTCCCTTAACATGGAGAACAAAAAAAAAACGCCCTCTCTTTTACCAAAGAGTGGAGAACAAAAGAAACACCCTCTCTTTTACCAAACGTGTTTTGACTACTTTTTTTGTTGCATAGAAGAACAAAAAGCATTCTAAAAACAATAATCAATAATTTTTTTATTTTTGTCATTTGAGTTGGAAAAACAAAATTTAGGGGCACATGCACTCATGTGATTATTATAAAAAAACCTGTTCTAAAAAACAATAATCAAACGATTCCTTTTTTTTTTTTTTTGTCATTCGAGTTGGAAAAACAAAATTTAGGGGCACATGCACTCCATGTGATTATTTACATATATATATATATATATATATATATATATATATATATATGCTATATGTGAGAACTATTAACTTGGAATTATAATAATATCACTCTTAAGAAATTTCAAATCTGGTTCCTCTCTTCTTATACGATCTAGTGTTTTAAACCCATTTGGTAGCTCCTGGAATTTGTTGAAATTGATCGACTTCAGTATTGGGGGCTGTACGCTGCATTTGTCTCGTCTTACTTTTTTTTTACGTCATTTGTTTGATTGAATATATATGTGTCTTTCTTAATTTGATTGGATATACACGTGTATGGACTTATCCAAATCCACTTTTAGAAAAGTCGGATTTGAAATTAGGGTGCAATTTGGGCAAAGTTATGTTATCTGCTATAATAACTTGTAAAAATATGATTGATTTGAGATTTAAGGGTCATCATCACTTTAAAATAGGCCTATATGATTGAAAGAGTCTATGATTAAGAATGACAACGAGAAATTTTTCTCTTTTAGGTGAAAATTATTATTTATAAGAGGCAATCAATTTCATCTAAACGTTTATCTGATAGTACGTAGCTCATATTTGTTGGAAAATATGTATGAAGGAAAGGGTAGACCATCAAATCCCGATGGGAATGAAGTATGGTACAGATATATAGGTATTTTGTAATTTTTTATTATACTAAGGTTACTATAAATATTCTACTATATAATCTTGTTTAGTGATGATGATTTTAATCAGTATTCTTGTAGATATGGAGCACATTATGAATTATGTAAACTCTGTGTGTTTTTTTTCTTTTATTTATAACAATACTCATTCCAAGTTGATGGAACATTTGTACTTTAAATTCGGAGTCATATTAACTTTTTAATGTAAATCTTTAATATTAAAGACATGATGATCAAGTAGAAAACTACCGCAATAATTTGTTTAAGAGTACTAATAATAATGTCCCGATTAAATTGCATACAACATGCATGCATATCGGCCTTTTGATAGTCATATTTCAAGGAATGCATAAAATTATTGAATTTGATTGTCTCAAAATCAACGCTATCATGCATGATAATCATTAAAAGCGGGTTTTGAGTTTTCTTGGAGAGTGTCAGTTCGACCAATTCTACGTTAATTTTGGGCAAACCCACTTATAAATCGCATACAATGGTTAGGATAAGGTGCTAAATGTCGAGTTTTCACATATGTCCCACTTTATCCTTGAACTTTTTTTTTCAACCCTAAGGTACTGCAACATTTACTCGGTAAGTCATCCATGCCTATCATGTAAAAAAAAGTCACAACTAACCAGGTTGGAAACTATGACACGTGTGGAGTGTTTAACTGGCATTTTAATGGACATTTGTCCACTTATGACATTTTTTAATGACATGGGCATGATTGAGCTACGAAAGTAAATGTTAGGGATATCTTGGGACTGAAACAAGTTTAAGAACAAAGTGAGACATACGAGCAAAACTCAAGAGCATTTGTGTACCTTATCCTTACAATGGCTTCAAAAATTTGTTCCATCACCTTGGTTCCAAAGTTCTTAATTAAAGCAGGACAATCAATCTGGAAACCCTATAAAATTATTGTAGATTTGAGTTCATTTGGATTGAGTCTTTCTTAATATTTTAGAGGTTTTCATTTCAAGCGCCTTTGAAGTTAAACATATCGAGAAATGGTGAACATGTCTTTACCACCCCCATTTTTATTCTCTTTAAACCAATCTTCAAAATCTTCATATTGAATACACATTATATCTGAATATCTTATCCATTGCCACCAAATACTAGGTCCCGTGTCATCATCATTGCATTCAATGGTGAGCAGAAAATAGATTAAGGTGACAAAAACACTAAGATTGTATTTGGTTTTGAAAAGAACAAAGAAGAAAAAAATGTTAATTAAGAAAATGCTTTTATCATATTTAGTTGTCTATTTAAAAAATTTAGAAATTTGTGTTTAGTTTATTGAAAATACTAAAGAAAGAAAACAAATGTTAGAGGAAAATAATTTTTGTCTATAATTTAAAAAAAATAATCAAATATAAATAAAATTACTTAGAAATTTAAGTGTTTTAGAATTATTTAATCTTTATATTGATGAGTTTAAATAAATAAAATTGATTTGAGGCAACAAATAAAAATATTATATGGAATTTAATTCTATTTTTATATTCCTTCATTTTTTTGTTTTATTATTTTCTTTCCTTTGATTTTCCCTCAAATTTTCAAAACCAAACATAACCTAAAAAAATCAAATATAAATAAAATTGCTCAAAAACTTACAAATTCTTAAAATTATTTAATCTTTATATTAACTTGATAAAAATAATAAATTTTGTTTGAAGTAGTAAATAGAAATAATGTGTGACTTAACCTATTTTTGCTTTGCTTAATTTTCTTTCTCTTGCCTTTTTCTTAGCATTTGCCAGAATCAAATATATTTAGATAAATTAGTGATAATATATCCTTAAATAATTTTAATTAATAAAATTATATTTTAGTTTGATTCAAAGTATATGGGTTCAAATCTTAATATAAATTTTTCCCAAAATTTCAAGGGGCGTTTGCCCCTAAACTATATGTACGCCCCAGAGGCACGAGTTGAGTCGTGACCTTTCACAGTTTTGTCTCTTCTTTGATTGGATATACATACTTTGAAAAGGACTTCAAAAATCATCTGAGCAATAAAAGATATGGTGGAGAACCACCTGCAAGAAAAGGTTTTCTTAGGAGATATCTCATGTTGGATTACTACCAACAAGATATATTAATTCTTTACAAGAATAGTATAAGAATCAATTGGAAAGTTATCGTGGAATATTGTGAAGTCTTGTCGACCGGCTGTATTAATTCTTTATAATAATGATAAACAATTAGTTGAAAATTTACAATGAATTAAGTGGTGTAAATCAGTTTCATTGCACTAGAAAAGAAGATAAGTTTGAAGGGGCTAATATATATCCTTGGATAATTCTTTTATTTGTTGAATGATGTGTGTTAGAATTTTTGTAACAACTTGACCCGAAATATTTTGGGAGCTTGACTTGAAAGGGATTTTTTGTGAGATTTGTAATGAAGATGGAAGGTGAGGATCGTAATGGATCTGACCCATTAGAGCGACCCAATTTGATTTAAGGTTTATATATATATATGTGTGTGTGTGTGTGTGTGTGTGTGTATGTGGGTATTTAGAGTTTTTGTATTATGTACTTGAAAACCGTAATCAATAAAATATTTTTTTTGTCCGTGGATGTAGGTAAGATTGCTTGAACAAAATCTTTGTGTTCTTATTTTTTTCTTATTTGTTAATTATTGTTTATTGTCTTAATCTACTTTTGATAATCTTTTTTATACGATTTGGTTTAATTCGAAGAGGATTGAAGAAGAACTTCCAGTCTATATTAACACTTTATTTGTTTCATTTTATAAAATGAATTATTGAAATATTTGTGTACACTTTGAGTTAAGTGGAATCATATCAATATTATGGATTAATTTTAGATGTTTTCAAGTATGATCTTAACATTTTGGGGCCAAACATGATGATATCAACCCTATAGTTTTGAAATTATGGATTTTTACAGTTCATTTTGAATGAGCTTATCGGCATTTAAAAGATATGTCGACCGGCTACAAAATGTGCACTCTATCTTTAAGAAAGTAAATTAGCTTACAAGTCATGACGAGGACATAATTTTAATTATTTCAAGACCAATCTTCAATAAACTTCACATAAAAAAGACAAATTAATAATTATCACGATTAGCATATCCATTCTTAATCTACTTTTGATTCTCTCATGATATATATGTTGAACTATGCATGCTCATATATAGGCAACAGCACATAAAATATGGTTTCAAAAGAATGCATAATTAATTAATATATATCTCTTTTGTTGAAGGTCTATAAAGGAAAACTACTAGTCAAATGGGGAAATACTCAGGAAATATATAGTTTGTGTCACTCAAGTTAGGAAGTTTACCAATAAAAAATAGAAAAATTTTAGCACACTTTGAATCTCCAAATCTAGGATATGTTTTTAAAAATTTTTTTAAGGCTATTTTTGTTTACATGTAATTAAAAATGTTTTTTGTGTCCGACTATGAGACTATGAGGTGTTTTGAGTGGGCCCGTACATACATGATAGATGTTTTTAAGTCATATCACATTAAGAGTGGACTTGTGCATATGGAAAATGCAACTAGAATCATATCACAACCAAAGTAATCTCACATGTAGTCGAAACCCAGCCAGATGATAAAACTCTATACATATGAGGCTATATTCCTAGGATTTGAATTCGCATAAAACAATTATCACCTATAGTGTAAAATATTGTGGAAACTGTGGGTGGATCTTTGAATTTGTTTGATAGTTGGGGTGTTACACACAGTCTTGGTGACCATCACCGGTACCACCACCACCACATGTGGTCTCATCTTCTGATTTTTTCTTAAATGTCATTAGGAAATATTTATATCACTTCGGAAGAGGGCTTATCAAAGAGTCCTTTTAAGAAATGACCACCACAGGCTCTTTCAGTAATCAATTAATCATGCAGTCATGAGATTATGAATTTTAGGTACTTGTCTCATTCTGTTTTAATTATTTGTGCATGTGCCTAATGAACCAAATAAAAAGAATTATTTTTAAAGTTAAAAAGAACATAACAATGGCCCTTAACCTCAAATTAGTAAAAAGAATGAAATGAGGAGCTTGAGAGTTTCCAATTCAAATCCTTGTAAGACCAGAATACTAGACATGATATTATACAACATGATAAGTAAAATGAATAGCAAAAAGAAAAGAAAGAAAGAGAACATAACATTAAAATAGTTTATACAAAGCTGTTAGAGATTTTTGGGCGGCTCAATCAATTTTATCTTCATATGGTTGGTTATAAATGAAAGAAAATCATTCTACTATGTCATAGAAAATATTCCAAAGGAATAAAAACCAAATACATGCAATTATTTAATTGTTTTAAAAAATGCAATTATTTGATTTTAAAAAAATAAAATCATGTTTTCCTTCTATTTACACGACTTAGGAATCTGAGCTTTAAACGTGCCATTAAATGTTTCTCATTTTCTCTCACATCTCTATCTATTTTTACATAATGCGTCATAAATCTATTCGCATCTCATAATATTTTTATTGTAATATAAAGCATTTATAGAAAATCCTAAGTAATTTAATAACATATCGATTTTGAAATTTTTTTCTACAATATTCTTTATAAAAAGAAATTTATACTAACTAGGAATTTGAGATACTTTTCAATGAGTTACAACATTGACAAAATAAGGCCTTCTAGATAATCATTTTACCATGAAATTCCATAAATTATTGAACTTGATTACCTGATACACTAAAATGAAAATCATTGCATGGAGTTCTATAACTAATTTTATGGGGTTTTTCCAGTTTGAATTACCAGACCTATATATTTAGGAGGTTAATTGAAGATCATGGAAAATTGGATTTGGGATCTATTAGCCAAATGCTTATTTTAAAGTAGTTACAATAACATTATCCCTTGATTGAGAGACTTGTAGGTTTTAGTTCATTTGAAGAGAATATTTCTTAAAAAATATTTAAGGACCTACCAATATTTTGAGGGTTTCTTGACCGACCTTCACAAGTAAATAATCTTCTGAGGTCAAAATTGGCCTACTCATGTCGCCTGGGGTAACATTATCCCATTTTTAAATATGTCAAAACCAATATTCTTCCAAAATTTAACCCTCATATAAAAATACAAATGTTCTGAATAGCATATATATATATCCATATTCTTCAGCTATTGTGATTCTCTCTCAAATGTTAATATGCACTTGTGTTCACATTTATGCAACAAAGCATAGAATAATACAGTTTGAAGGAAGGAAAATGCTTGGTGACACCATGGTGTTGGACACTATTTCCAAAAATAGAAAGTTTTTAAGGGTAAACTTGGAAAGTGTAAAAGTTAAATGACTTAAATACCGCTACTTTCTTCCTCCTTGTAACTCGCCTAAAAATCACTACTCTTACAAAAATTATGAGTGACTTTTTTACACCGGAGTGGTGTCATGTATACCAATAAGAATATACACCAACTGAGCCTTTTATTTATCTCATAACTTTCTATTTAAAAAAGTGAATGAAATTAGTAAAAGGTTCAAAATTCAGTGAATGAAATTATTACTTCATTCAAAATGGTAAGAGTAGGGGAAGTCAAACCTTTGGCATTCCAGTAGGCCACAATCAAGTCTCTCCTCTTTATAAGGGGTGTTGTGTCTTTCAGGATAGAAGATCAAAAGTTTCATGAGTCTCAAGTTACCCTTCCGTCTTCTTTCCATTTGAGATAGATCAAACTCATTTTTTAGTTCGTCGAGTGGCAGTGATTGCACTGCCAGTTGTGCTGAGGTGTCTGTTGACAACCGTCGGCCAGAATCATGTCGGATGTCGAGTAACGGCTCCTCATGAAAATCGGGCAAAGTCTCCTTTGTACGAGGAGCTCTACCCATGGTACAAAACCTGTCCCAACAATTTACAATGACCACACAGGGTGAAGGATCCCGACCCGGATTAACCTCATGAACCCGAGGGGACCTCCCGGCACTCCAATGGATATAGAAACTTTTCCTCAAAACAATCAAATAACATCCATGGAAGCGAACGCACAATCTTTTACATATCTTTAGAAAATAATGCGGGCGAAATGGTAAATTTTTTTTTTTTTTTTTTTCATACACTTAGATTTTCGAAATCGGCCAAGTTTCCTCTGTTTTGGACACTCCCAAATTTACAAATACACATAAGCATTTAAAAACACTTCAAATCTTCCAATTTTCAACTTCGTTTTAGGACTCTCGTCCACAACTCAATCAACACAATATATATATACCATAAACATTTATTCATTTCAATCATGTCAAAACCATTCAAACTTCTTCAATTCCATGCCGCAGTTTATAAAAAGATTAGGCTTGAGCCGGACTTAAGCCGACCGCCTAAGTAGTTCATTTTCAAAATATATCCATATATGCATATATACATGACAATTTATTCAACCTATATTTAAAATATGCAAATTATATATACAATGCAAGTTCACATCGTCGTCTCATAGTGGCTCGACTCAGCGCACGAGGAGGATACTCTCTTAGAGCGCACTGTCTCGGATCACAGAAAATATTTTTGGAAACATATGGAAAGAATGAGCTAAAGGAGCCCGGTGAGTGTACATTTTCATTAGATAACATTTCGTATATATCAAAGTAATACATACTTATACATTTAAAAATCCATTTTATGCCTTAAACATTATACCTCGAACTTTCTTTCTTTCTTTATAATAAATACTTACATTTCAAATCAATTTATGCCTTAAACATTTATGCCTCAAACTTTCTTTTATTTCATATAATAAATACTTATACATTTCAAATCAATTTATGCCTTAAACATTTATACCTCAAGCTTCTTTTATTTCCTTTCTTTCTGATGGAGACAGGGAATAAACAGAAACCAGTTTTAAGTGCGACGGTGAGGAATGATCACATTCGATCATAACCACTCTGTTTGCGAGAGAAACTCCACGCTTGCATAGGGTTCAGTCATAGCGCTTTATCGCGTGCTTAAGGATATTACTCTAGGCCTATTTCCCTCCCTCGGTTAGTAACCTATAACTTTACCCTCCTAAATGTACAAGCTTAGTACCTCGGCCGATATCAGTCATAACAGTCATAGGGGGGTTTAGGGTAACCATCGATGCGCATTTCTTCAAAATACATTTATAAATCCATTTAAATCCTTTACTTTATCATTAAAACACAAATGCATTCTTTGCATTTTTTAAACTTTTCATAATATAACATATGCATACATATTTCCTTATACATATAAATATATATTGATGCAAGATAAAACATTTCCATTAAACTTTCAGTTTAACATTTAATCATTCACTTGCCAAAAAATCAATTTTCAAAATATCATTTTTTCACTCACAGTTCACCGCTCAATCCCGGCTTGCTTCCCGTTGGAGTTCCGTTTCCTCCGATAGTCTGATGTTCACCTTTTCCAAGAAAATCCACAATTACACATTAACCATAATTTCCATTTAATCCATAAACACTCATTCCTATATTCTTATTCCTCTAGGAATATATTTTATAGGAATTGGAATCAATCAATCGGATCATCAAACTAAAGATTATGGTATTTTCATGCCAACTAGTCATTTCTGGGATTTTTCTAGTAACAGTTTGTATTACTCATTTTTTCCGAGGTCTTAACTTCATATTTTGACACTATGTCATATACTCATTTAAAGCTAAGGTGCTGAGGTTCTATTCCAATTGGAATCACCCAATTGGCCGGAGCACGAAACTCACCCCGTCCAAATAACCAGGCTAATCTATGTTCAAAAACTGAACCAGAATTTGGCACATGGTCCTACTTTGAGTGAATATTTAGGCCACTTAGGATCAGAATTTGGCGATACCTTCTTCTTAAGTTTTGTTCTCCTTCAAGTTTATTTTACGTAGCCACTTAAATCACTCAAATCGGATCAAAATTGAGCAAGTTATGGCCAAAATACCAAAACTGGTCAAAACAGAAAACAGGACATTTCCTGTACCAGGATTTCACCCAAAAATTGACCAAATGTGTTTCTCTTCCATTTTTTCTTTCCTCTAAACACTTAAATCTGATGCATTCTTCCATTTCAACATAACACACACACAATTCCTTTATCAAACCACCAACCCTTACTCACTTGATTTTATCAAAACCCTAACCTAAACCATGGCTTTCTCAATTGATATTAAATTCAGCACCATTAAACCTTAAATACCATAAATTTAACATCCATACCAGAATTTAAGACATTAAACATGGAAAAACATCAAACCCTAACTTTCCACCATGAAAACTTACTTGTTTCTTGAGTTTCTTTGGCTCCTCTCCTTGATTACCTTGATCGCCAGAAAGCTTGAAAAACAAAGAAAACTCACCTCCCCAACGGATTTCTCCTTTCTCTTACTCTTTCCTTTCTCACTTTCTTTTCTCTCTTTTCTCCTTTCTCTCCTTCTCATACGTGATCTCCTCTGTTGGAGACCCAATCCTAATTTTGCTTTTAAATTCCAACTTTCCAAAATTACCCTTAAGTCAAAAAATTCAATTAAGTTTATTGTAAAGTGAATTACCCTTCAATCAAGCCTCATAGGTCCATTTTATGAGACCAAGTCATTTACTACATTATTTAAATCATAACTTAGCCATTAAGAAGATTTTGATTGGCTAGTACAATTAAATATCTCCATTATAGCAGATTTTATCTCCGTTTCGCCTTTTCTTTGTTTTTTATATAAGTTATATGTCAAAAATATTCTATGATGCGTCTATATTTAAATTTGAACATAAAATATTCTTCTTCGTCATTCCACGGTGAATTTCAGGCTCGAAATCACGAAGAAATCGGATTTAAAATCATTAAAATCGATATCCGGACAATAAGCGTATTATTACCGATTAAGTTGGATCATGCGGAAACTATCAAGCAGGACTCCGTTTCACTTTATTTCAGTTTCGTTAGTCTTTATGATATATTCTGGACATTTTTAAGTATTTTTATTGTTCGAAAATTTCAACAGAACCCCACGATTTCGATCCAGGAAATCTTCTTACTTAATCTCTATTCTCTTCTAAATATCGGTTCAAAGTCTTAGAAATGAAATTTCTTACAAATTCCTTTGCAAACCCCCCTCCATTCGGATATAATAGAAAAATCATTATTATTAGGGCATTCGGTTACAATTTTGAAAATTCCACTTCATGTCAAATAGCGTCAGACATTCTAAATTCTAATCTACCCTCGTTTATCATTGGACCTCTAATCGAGTTAAAAACTACTATTATAACATTCAATCGGGTTGGGGTTTTACACGAGAATTCGCATCTGAGTAAAATAATGGCGGCGAAATTTTTGCATTAATATCCACAAAATACATCAACTATATACAATAGTTCGAGAGTTAATAAATCACTCTTAATCAACATATATTAAAATGTGCCATTTCTAATACATGTTATACAAAAGTCTCTACCAAGCCCTGACCGGCTTTCTTCATGCGACCTCTAGTAGTATTTGTCCTCTATACTCCTGTACGAAATGGTGATCCCTCGACAAGGTGAGCAAAGCCCTAGTAGTGATAATTTCCTCGTGGGTTGCTCCTGCCTAAGTGCACATGTCGTAGAAACGATGCATCAAGCAATTACATGAACCTACTCGAATGTCTACATGACCAATCCCATGTCCCGAGTCCTCACCGACTCCCTCACATATGCCTAAGCCGAATGCGAGTAAAAGATCCAGTTTTCAAAACGAAAGCTTTTTGTTCTCGAAAACTTAACTACCGAGTTTCGGTAAAATATTAGTGTCACACCCCCACCCCCTACTATCGGTAGGTGTGCCGGCCACTCCACAGAAATCCCCAGCCGTTACCTCTAATGACTAGAAAATCCTGTGAAGTGAAGTTGTATTGCTTGCTTCAATCTCGTATAAAAAAAATTTTCTTTTTTAAACTTGTGATTTTATAAAATTCCGACCATAACAAATTTATATATAGGACATATGTCCCAAAACACATTTATACACAATTTTACACTATATCAAACATGGCAACCAACAACCTCCACATTTTCATAAACCACATTATGTACATACATATATTCCTTTATACAAGTTCAAGAGTATTTCCATACAAAATTCTAGTTATACACAGAACTTATACGTGTCGGGGACTCCTATTGTCATACGATGTCAGCTGATACTGTACCTGGAAAATGATTTTTAAACAGAAAATAATAAGCTAAGCTTGAGATCAATGAGTGTATGCTTTTAGAAAATGTTTTGCTTTTTGACTTATCTAAAAAATCATAAGACTTCCTTTTACATGATATTTTCCAGAAATATTTCTTTCTTTGCTTTGCTTTACTTTAAAAGTTTCTGAAATTTTTATTGCTTACTTACTTGAAAATTTTATAAAACCTTTAAAAATCTCTTAACTTGCTTGCTATCTTACTTTAAAGTTTCTAAAACTTTTCTCAAATCTCTTGCTTTAAAGTTGCTCAAAACTTTTCGTAAACCTTTTTCTTTAAAAGTTTCTCAAAACTTTTCATAAACAAGAGCACGAAACCAAGCATGCTGAAATAAAATGGGAGCACAGGCTCAACCGTTTACTTTAAAATCCGCAGGGCTTGGCTCGACCCGATCGTTTTGAAATCTAGCGGGAGCTTGGCTCGACGTTTTGCCTTTAAAACTCCACGGGCACAGGCGCGGTGCAATGGTTGATTTTCAAGCGTATATCATGCTTATAAAACATCAACCATTGGAGGCCCTATTTTGTTTCTAGCTGTGCCTAGTGAACCGAGGCACAGGCATCGGTAGGTGTGGTGGAAGGACCTGTGTCCATCTTTCGTAAATAGTCCGAATTGACTTGGGTCGCCATCACCATAATTTAGTTATAGCTCATAACCTTATATACTCCTGTACGTGCCACAGTCTCCTTTAAATGCATGATGTATGACCTAAGTTTGCCGACCAGGCAAAACTACAATGCATGTATGAGATCCGAACACCACCGTGCACGTATGGAATACCTTTGATCGGTCTGCTTGCTTAGAACTAAGGAAGGCCTGTTTTTCGCAAATATTCTTTGCTTGAAAAATGGTTTAATTATTCAAAACCATTTGCTTACTTGCTTGCTTGCTTGAAAAATGGTTTTACAATTTAAAACCAATGTTTGCTTTTCAAAAATGGTTTAACTCAAAACCATTTGCTTGCTTTCTAATTCATTGCTTGCTTCTCGAAAATGGTTTGCAATCAAAACCATGAAATACCAGTATAAAACAGTTTATAATAATAATATACTAGTATTTGGAAAATGAGTTTAGAACACTCACCTCTTTGTTTCCCAACTTGAGCACAAATCCACTACTTTGCCTCCTTTGGCACGGCCTACATACTCAAGCGAATCGACAGCGTATTAATCACCTACGTATGGCGTATAAACAACGTACTTCACACGCAGAGTCACTTTAAAGTCACACAACATTCATATAAAAGTCAAATTAACAATTTACCCTTGAGCACTCAAAAAACCTAACAAAAAAACCACTCATTTTGGTAACCTTTTCCAACAATACTCTATGGACTTTATTTTAAAAATTATTCAAAAGGTCTTCAAAAAATATGAAACTCTCCAAATCAGTCCTTTATATATCCAATGACATCTCTTTAAAATTTCAATGAAAATTCCTTCTCTCAGGCCTCAAACCCACATAACTACAAATTCTGACATGTTTTGATTCCAAACTCACTGAATCGCCTACTGTTATCCTTGATTTCACCGGGATCTTAACTCCATAAATTGAAATGGTTTCTTCACTCATTTGAATCTATGATTCTAAAGTTTCTTCTCAATTAGAATCCACCCAATTTTGGATCACCCAAAACTCAAGTTATTGTATTTAAATCTAGATGACTCAATTTGGCAGAACAGAATCTGCACATAGCTCCACTTTGACAAATTTTCTGGGCACTTTTTGCTTACAATTTGCATGCACTTCCTTCAGATAACTTATTCCCCTAGAAGTCTATTTTACCCATAATTTTGAACCACTCAATTTGGATGAGTGAAACTCCACTTATGGCCAAACCACTACAACCATACCAAAAACAGAGCATAATCAGTGAGCTACACGAGCCCACCTTTCGATCCGTGTTGCAGGAGCCTTAGAGCTACAATTTGCTCTTGGTTCCTTCTATACATTTGTAGCCCTATCTCTTATGGTTCTTTAAAAATTGGAATAAATTCATTTGGATGATTATAACTTAATCTATAACAAAAACAAAACATAGGTTTTACCAAATTTTGACAAAATTTCCTTTAAAAACCCAACATTCTCCGTTTTACAACAATTCCTCAAAACCAACATGGAATTCATCCAAAACAACTTCACAACACTTGAATTGGTGCTATGGAACCTCAAACCTCAAAACCCTAGGTGAAGAATCAAGAACTCAACCTAGGTCACCAGTTCCTACAAAACCATAAATTATGATGATTCATGTTTAATTTCACCAATTGGGTTTTCCCCACAAACCCAGAATTCTAGGGTTAATGTGATCTCTCCACAAAACCCTAGAACAAAGAACAACCTAATTTCCATGAAATGCATACCAAAAGCTCAAAACATCAAATTACCCATGATTTCAAAATGAAAACTTACCTTGGTTTTGGTCTCCTTCCACTTCTTCCTCTTCTTCCTCCTCTTCCTCTTCTTTTCTCTTATTTTCTCCCTTCTCCTCCTCTCCTACGGGTTGCCTTAGAAATTTTGAGACCAAAATGTGAATTTTGGTTTGTCTTCTCTTTTTTAAAATCCCATGTTTTGCCTTAATTGCAACTAAATCCTCATCTCTTTAATATTTGCATCGACTCTTGTTATTTGTATAATGGCCTTCTCTACTTTGATTAGGAATTTGGTCCTCCATCTTTTTTAATATTTGATATCAACTTGTATTATTTTCATTTTGGCATACTATCTTCTCAAATTATGCCCTTTATATCCTTTTTGGAATTTACCACTTTACCCTTGCACTAGTACCTCAATTTCTGGGTTCCTAATTTTTATCATTAATAACAACTCCCAAAACTATTATAATGGCACTTAGTGCTCGTATATCACGCCCCTCTGATTATGTCTTCACCACGTTTCGGGGCAGGCGTTACAAATCCTCCCTCCTTAGAACATTTCGTCCTCGAAATGAATAAACTAAATTTAAAGGAAAGAAACATACCTCATTTGGAAAATAATTGAGAATGCGGCCCGGGCGCATCGAGCCTCGGCTCCAGTAAACGCCTCCCTCTCATGATTCTTCCATAGGACTTTAACCAAAGGAATCACCTTATTCCTTAACACCTGTTCCTTGCGATCTACAGTCTGCACCGGTGTTTCTTCATAAGTCAAATTCTCCTTTAGTTGCACTGGTTGCTCTCTCAACACATGTGAAGGATCAGGAATGTATTTCCTTAACATCGACACATGGAATGTATCATGAATCCTTGATAATTCTGGGGGTAACTTCAACTTGTAAGCTACTGGCCCCACTTTGCTCACAATCTCGTAGGGTCCTATATATCTTGGACTAAGCTTGCCTCGTTTCCCAAACCTTAACACACCTTTCCAAGGAGAAATCTTCAAAAAGACCTTATCACCTATCTCAAACTGCAAATCTCTGCGACGGTTGTCCGCATAACTTTTCTGTCTATCTCTTGCTTTCTTCAAGTTATCATGAACAACTTGCACTTTCTCTGAAGTGACCTACACTAGTTCAGGGCCTACTAGTCTTCTCTCACCAACCTCATCCCGGCTGCTGAGTCTACACATTTCACGCCATATAGTGCCTCGAATATGGGTGCCATTCCTATCTTGGCACGATAGTACATTGTTGTAGGCAAACTCCATTAGTGCCAAGTGGATATCCCAACTTCCTTTGAATTCCATCACGAAGCTCTCGGCCTTATCCTCTAACGTCTGAATAGTCATCTCACATTGGCCATCCGTAGGGGATGAAATGTTGTATCTTTGAAATGAAGGCCCGAGTACCTAAAGTGCTTGCAAGCTAGGCCAAAACACGGATGTGAGCACAGGGTCTCGATCTGAAACTATCGGAACTGGGACCCCATGAAGTCTCACTATCTCATCCGCATCTGGCTGGGCGATTTTTCCCGAGAGAATCCTCGACGTGGCGGCGAGGAAAATGGCCGGACTTTGTCGTCGATCAACTATCACCGCATGCTAGCATCATCTTTGCCTTTGAGTCAAGTGGAAGACTGTCACAAAATCCATAGTGATCTTCTCCCATTTCCATCTTTGGAATGAGAATGGCGCTATCTTCCTACGAGCCTCACGATGCTTCCTGTGACAGGTTAGACATGCAGGCAGAAACTTTGCAATCTCTTTCTTCATCCCATTCCACCGAGTAATGCTCTTTCAAAGTCACTGTACATCTTTGGTACTACTTGGATGCATAACATCTTGCGAGATAGATATGCTTCTTCCATAATGTCTCTCTTATTTCGCCACCATACTGCGACACGCACATTCTGTCCTTTTTCACTATCATGCCATCATCTCTAATTTGAAATAACTTTTCCTTTTCTATCTCTTCCTTAAAAGCAATCATACCTTGGATCTGCGTTGCCTTGCTAGAATCGATCCAGCAGAGATCCCAGCGAAATGTGGCTAACAAGGCTCCTGAATCCTCGGCTTCCAATATCACCCCTAAAGCTCTTAAAGATCACACCAACGATTGGAAGATAACCTGATCTCATATGGGAATGAGAACTCTCACGGTCGCTCTTTCAAAGGCATACGCTCACGACATTAGCTTTCCACTGGATGGTACTCGATAAATCTGATCGTAGTCCTTAATCAACTCAAGCCATCTTCTTTGCCTCGAGGTTTAACTCTTTTACGGGTGAAAATATATTGAAGACTCTTATGATGCATGAGATCATAAGGAACACCATATAAGTAATGTCTCCATTATCTTGAGCAAACCACCATTCTTTATGACTCTAAGTCATGTGTAGAATTAATTCTCCTCATGCTTCTTAATTTGTCTAGAGGCATATGCAATCACCCTATCGATGCATCAAAACACAACCAAGGCCTTGAAACTCCTTTGTAAACCCCTGAGCCCACATCTCTCCCATTAGGTAAAGCTAGAAGCTGGGCTAAAAGTCAATCTACCCTTGACCTCCTTGAAACTCTTGCGAGCATCACGCCCGATCATACTTGACATCTTTCCTTGTCAGCTTAGTCAGTGAGGCTGCTATCCTGGAGAACCCCTCAACAGCTTCTGTAATATCTGCTAAACCAAGGAAGCTTCGACCTCGACATTCTTTGGCGGTTTATTTTCCCCTCGGGGGGATCCACACTCACCCCACCGAGATCACATGACCTAGGAATGCAACCTTTATCAAGCCAAACCGACACTTGCTCAACTTCTGGTATACAACCGCCGCTCCCTTAGTGGTCTCGTAACACAACTTCAAAGTGCCCAATGTTCTTCTCGAACTACCCGAATACACTGGGGATATCATCAATAAAGACTATAATCAACCTATCCAACACGGGCCGGAATAACCCTGGCTCATCAAATCCATAAACGCCGGAGCATTACTGCTTCTCAAACTAAGATCACCGCTTAAACTCATAATGTTCGCAGCGTGTCCCGAATGCGCCTTTTAGGAACATCACCCCTCCCGCACCTCAACCTGATGATACCCCGACCTCAAATCTATCTCGAGTACACTCGACCCCCGAGTCATCGAATAACTCATCAATCCCCAGGGAGGATACTGACATGGATATAACTTGCTCTCTCACCGTCAGAATTCATACAATGTACCGTTAGAACTCCCATCTTTTCTTTCACGAAGAGAACTGAGCTCCCACGGGATATGCTCGTCAATGAACTCCTTACTAACAATTCTTCTAATCGAGCCTTAAGCTCTCTCAACTCACAGGAGCCATCCTATAGCGAGGAATGAAATGGGCTCAATCCTCGGATCAAATCAATGGTGAACTCCACCTCTTCTCGAGGTAATCCCGCAATATCATCTGAATACATCTCGGAACTCTCTAACAACTAGAATCTTTATCCACCGTAGTCCTCCTTTCCCGTTTCCACCACATAGTTGTGATAACCCCGACAACCTTACGCAAGATTCTCCGCTGCCGTCACGGCAGATCACACCCAAGATAACTCTCACATATTCCCCTGAACTTAACCTCCACCCTCCCCGGCCTATGCAACTTTACTTCCTTTTATAACAATCTAATGTGGCTCTACGGCGAGATACCTAATCCATGCCGAGAACCACATCAAAATCCTCATATCTAAGGCCACAAGATTCACGGAACCCCGCCCCTCAATCGTAACTCTACTATCTCTGACTACTCTGTCTGAGAATAACGGATCTCCAACTAGAAGGGAAACTCTCATACGACCCCCTAATGGCTGGGTCTCTATCTGGAAGCGATCTAAGAAAGGCCTGGATGCAAATGAATGTGTGGCTCCTAGGTCCACTAATGTATAAGACCATGATCATGATGTGAAATAATACCAAGAATCATTATTCAGAGCTGCATCCGCATCTCACCGGGTCACGTAAAGATATACTCCGGGTCCGCGCTGGCTCCGCCCAGATCCTCACAATGCCTCTACTCTACCACCTACCACCCTACTCCCGCGGGCCGTGCTCGCCCCTCCCGCTGTAGGGACACCCTCTCCCCGACGACCGTGTGCTAATTTTTTCGTACTAGGTAAGCGAGACTGCTACCGATGTTTCGCACCACCACCGAGGACACTCCCTTAATGAAATGGCCTTCTCGGCCACAAAGGGAAACACCCTATACCGAATTTACACTCCCCATGATGTCGCCTCTGACACATGTGACATACAAGAGGAATACTCTGGGTGCCACTACTAGCAACTGGGACCCTCATCGATTCCCCATTCAGAGATAGCCCCCACCCGCACCTCGCCTCGTAACCCCCACCTTGTTCCTCTTCTCGTCAGACCGCCCGAAGCTCGCTTTCTGGAAGCCTGCACTCTTCCTTTCTTGCCTACTCTGATACATAGCCGTCGTACTTTGCTCAACTCTCGAGCTGCCTCAATCCAAGTCCCTAAATCTATTATGAGGAACTCGCCGACGATGCACTGATCCACGCAATCCCAAAACCTTTGCACTTCATGGCTTCATCGCCTGAATATATGAGAACCAATCTAAATCAGTTCCGAGAACTCCTTTCATAATCCGACACCGAGCATGTTCTTCTCCGCTCTAACCTCAAGAACTCATCACTTTTTGCATCCTTATAACTCTGAGGAAAGAACCTATCAGTGAACTCTTGTTGAAATTGGTCCCATGATATGCCATTAGGATACCTCCTCTCCACGGCTTCCCACCAATCCTTAGCCCTATCTTCCATCAGAAAACTGGAAAACAAGACTCTCTGCTCATCCGCACCATAACTCCATAAACCTTATTTACTGCCCAGCTTGCTAACCAAAGGTTTCGATCACCACTGCTGTCATATGGCTTGGCGCCCATCTTTTGTACTCTCTCTATCGACTTCCTAGGTTCTTCAATAACCTCTCTAGGTGGTGATGGAGGTCGATCTGACGCGCCGCTATGGCTACTATTCCGTGCACCCGTGCCACCGCTCCGCCAAACAACCCGGGCACTTGAGCTCCTCTCGTGGCCCGTATGGTCCAAATGACCTCGTCACGGAGGCCGATTCATAGAGTACAGAGTGGAACCAACTATGTAAGCTCATCTCTCCTCGTAATCAGACGCCCTGAAACCTCCGAATGACTCCTCCCAGACGACCTCGACGTCCTCTCGCCTCGACATACACAGATAAAAAAATCAACTATTTAATACTTTGAATTACTCGACATGATGCATTTCAATCGGGAAACGCATTACCGCAAGAGTGTAAAATAGTGTATATGAAAACTACGATGCTTAATAACAACTTATGCTATGATACCACCTTGTCACACCCCACCTCTCACTATCTGTGTGTGCTTACCACTCACGTGAAATCCCTGCCACTGCTACCCCAACGACCAGAAAATCCCCATGAAGCGGCCGTATTGCCGCTTCAATCTCGTGATAAAAAAATTTCTTTTTTTAAACTTGTGATTTTATAAAAATTTCACAAAGATAACAAATGTGATAGGACATGTCCCAAACCTCGCATACACAATTTGCCACTCATATCAAACATGGCAACCAACAACTCACACATTTTCATAAACCACATTATGTACATACATATATTCCTTTATACAAGTTCAAGGTATTTCCATACAAAATTTAGTTACACACGTAACTTATACCGATGTTAGGGGACTCATTGTGCTCAAAGGTCCCACAGACTGCACTCGGAAAATAGTTTTTAAAATGCAAAATAATGAGCCAACTAGCTCAAGAGTGTATGTTTAGAAAATGTTTTGCTTTTTCGAAAACATCTAAAAAATGTAAAGACTTCCTTTACATGATATTTTCCTTAAATACTTTTCTTTTGCTTTGCTTTACTTTAAAAGTTTTATGAAATTTTTTATTTACATTTACTCTAAAGTTTATAAACCTTTTCTAAAATCTCTTGCTTGCTTGCTTTATCTACTTTAAAAGTTTCTAAAACTTTTCAAATCTCTGCTTTAAAAGTTGCTCAAAACTTTTCATAAACCTTTTCTTCAAAAGTTTCTCAAAACTTTCATAAACACAGAGCCCTCGAGCTCAACCGCATGCTTTGAAATAAAATGGAGCCTTGGCTCAACCGTTTGCTTTAAAATCCCACGTTTGGCTCAACCGATCGCTTGAAATCTAAACAGAGCTGGCTCAACCGCTTGCCTTTAAAACTCACTGGAAGCTCAGACCGTGCACCAATGGTTGATTTTTCAAACCGTGATATCATGCCATAAACATCAAACCATTGAGGCCTATTTTTGTTTGTTGTACTTAGTGAACACGGAGCCCGGCATCGACCATGCGGGTGGAAGGACCTGTGGTCCGCATCACTTTTCCGTAAATACAGAATTGACTGGGGTCGCCATCACCATAATTTAGTTAGAGCTCATAACCTTATATACTCCTCTGTACGTACACGTCTCCTTTAAATGCATGATGTATGACCCAAGTTTGCCGATTCAGGCAAAACTACAATGCATGTGTATGAGATCCGAACACCACTCGCACATTTTAATACCGACCGGTTTGCTTGCTTAGAACTAGGGAAGGCCTGTTTTTCGCAAATATTCTTTGCTTGAAAAATGGTTTAATTATTCAAAACCATTTGCTTACTTGCTTGCTTGCTTGAAAAATGGTTTTACAATTTAAAATCAATGCTTGCTTTTCAAAAATGGTTTAACTCAAACCATTTGCTTGCTTTCTAATTCATTGCTTGCTTCTTGAAAATGGTTTGCAATCAAAACCATGAAATACCGTATAAAACAGTTTATAATAATAATATACTAGTATATTTGGAAATGAGTTTAGAACACTCACCTCTTTACTTCCCAACTCTGAACACAAATCCACTACTTTGCCTCCTTTCGTTTTTAAATTTACACATCAAAACCAATACTAGCAACGTATTAATCACTCACGTATAGCGTATAAACTTAACGTATTTCACACGTTAAGTCACTTTAAAGTCACACAACATTCATATAAAGTCAAATTAACAATTAACCCTTGAGCACTAAAAACTCTAACAAAAAACCACTCATTTTGGTAACCCAATTCCAACAATACCATTGACTTTATTACCCAAAAATTATTCAAAAGGTCTTAAAAATATGAAACTCTCCAGATCAATTCTTTATATATCCAATGACATCTCTTTAAAATTAACAAAATTCCTTCTAAGGCCCTCAACCACATAACACAAGTTACAGCATGTTTTCGATTCCAAACTCACTAAATCATTTACTGTTATCCTTGATTCTGGATCTTAACTCCATAAATTGGAAATGGCTTCTTCAATCATTTGAAGCTATGATTCTAAGGTTTCTTCTCCAATTGGAATCACCCAATTTGGATTACCAAAACTCAAGTTATTGTATTTTTACATCTAGATGACTCCAATTTGGCAGAACAGAATCTGCACATAGCTCCACTTCCTTGACAAATTTCTGGGCACTTCTTTGGCTTGACAATTTGCATGCACTTCCTTCAGATACCTATTCCCCCAGAAGTTTATTTTACCCAGAATTTTGAACCACTCAATTTGATGAGTGAAATTCCACTTATGGCCAAAGATACAACCATACCCCAAAACAGAGCATAATCAGTAGCCACACGTAGCCCACCTTTTCTGCCCAGATTAGAGCTTTAGATACAATTTGCTCTGGTTCCTTCTATACATTTGTATCCCTATCTCTTGTCTCTTAAATATTGAATAAATTCATTTGGATGATTATAACTTAATCTATAACAAAAAACATGGGTTTTACCTAAATTTTGACATAATTTCCTTTAAAACCCAACATTCTCCTTTTACAACAATTCCTCAAAACCAACATGGAATTCATCCAAAACAACTTCCACAACACTTGAATTGGTGCTATGGAACCTCAAACTCAAAACCCTAGGTGAAAACCCAAGAACTCAACCTAGGTCCACAATTCCTACACAAACCATAAAATTATGATGATTCCATGTTTAATTTCACCTAATTGGGGTTTTTCCTCACAAACTTCAAGAATTTGTATAATGATCTCTCCAATAAACCCCTAGAACAAGGAGCAACTACTCTTATGGAAATGCATACCAAAAGCTCAAGACATCAAATTACCCATGATTTCAAATGAAAACTTACCTTGGTTTTGGTCTCCTTCCACTTCTTCCTTCCTCCTCTTCCTCTTCTTTCTTCTTTCTCCCTTCTCCTCCTCTCTCCTCACGGGTTGCCTTAGAATTTTGAGACCAAAATGTGAATTTTGGTTTGTCTTCCTCTCTTTTTAAAATCCCATGTTTGCCTTAATTGTAAATTCAACTTCATCTCTTAATATTTCGCACATCAACTCTTGTTATTTGTATAATGGCCCTTCTCTACTTCTTCCTTTTGATTAAATTTCGTCCTCCATCTTTTTAATATTTGATATCAACTTGTATTATTTTCATTGCATACTATCTTCTCTCAAATTATGCCGTTTATATCCTTTTTGGAATTTTACTACTTTACCCTTGCACTAAAATTAATTCCAAATAATTTTTATCATTAATAACAACTCCCAAAACTATTATAATTAAGATTCACACAGATACGCCCCTGCGCCATGCATCGACACCTTCGGGACCGCTGCACCTGATTCACCAGGCAAATTGCTCGGGATAACGCTCCGAAATGGGCCTTCATGGTCTCATCCGAAGTGATATGTTGACGGACTCTCCAAGGCAATTCTTCGTAAAATCTTCCGTCGAAATTCATTTCACAAACATTTTCGTTTTTGTTTTCTTTCATGTCATGCACTAACCCCTAATATTCTAGTACAGCTTCTTAAACAGATATTGAATTTACGATGCCAATCCCAACAAACTCATGCTAATATATAAAACATGTATAAACTAACATAATTAATCCATAAATCGCGTTACGCAAATTCACAACCAATAACACCAAAATTACTCACATGGCTAATTAACAAACACAAGCAATTCATTTTGAATCACTTAACATCATAAAATCATGTCACGACTATGTGAACAAGGACACCTCGGTTGGCACTGTTCACGACCACAAAATGGGATTTTCTCCACTCGGTTAAAATGTTTTGAGACCGAAAACACGGCTAATCTAAGCCTCAGAACATCCCCAACCATTTACATGGCTCTTAGCCAAAGAATAACACAAGTAGAAAAAGACCCCCACCTCTTGGAGTTGTCGGAACTCCACCAACCTGTCCACTGCAGCCTCACAAGGTAGATTGATTCTTGCTTGCTCCATCGAGAACCGAATAACTAACAGCCTCAACCACCCAGAGAAGGAGCTCATTCTCTATCTAAAATCACAAATCCCACGCCCACTGCACCTCCTGCACGTTTTTGGCTTTAAAATGGGGAAGATGGCTATTCCCATTTTGTCTTTATTCATTTAACATTTCCAAAATTTCTTCCATGTCCCTTCATCTTTATTTTTGACACTCAAGACAATCTGTTCCATCCGTCTATCCTCTCTACTCATGCAATATGTCATACTTGACACGTAGCAGCGACTATTACATCACACGTTTCAAAAAACATGACAAGACTGACACCCACATCGAAACGGGAATTTTGATCGTCCCTGACTGACAATTCGATATAGCTAGATTACTCGCAAACGATTCTTAACTGCACCGTTTCATTATCCGAGATCTAGAAAAATTTTGAATTTTTACCGAAATGACCATTTTACCCTTTTTCAAAAAAATTAGAATTTTCTCGGGTTTTACAGTTATTCGATAACCATTTTATCCTAAGAGACATACACCTTGGAAATATTAAAACACTAATGGAGAAAATGAATTTGGTTTTAAAATTGTGATTTCACAAGACTGTTTTCTACTTTGATGTATTTCTCCTTTACTCTATATTATTTTAGTTTTATTATTTGTTTATTGGTTTTATTCGAGCTAACCAATTTTTATGCAGAAGAGACACAAATTCGCTAACACTTCCATACTTCTAAGACCCCAACAAAGAAATGAAAATGAAAAAAGGTACCTAATTTATGTCACTTAAGTATTCTGGAAGTCCATATTAGCTTGTCACCTAAAATCACTAAATTTCAGGAAATTTGATTCTCCAAATGTGATATATATAGTATATATATATATATATATATATATATATATATATATATATATATATATATATAAATTTTTTTTTTTTTTTTTTGAGTTTTTACTTTTTACTTTCAGATATTATATTGTAGTTTTTTCATTCTAAGAAGTATTCGATACCGCTTGTCCTGTTATACCCATCCTTATCCTTTACCACTCAAGGAAAATTTTTTTCTTTCTTTTATTGTTATTTTTAGCGTGTTACCTACTATGTTTATCTAGTTTTATAATTATTGCAAAAGATTGTGAAAGCTTACAAGTAGTTCGTTCGAATTTGGTTGAAAATCGCTTTCTCCGTGCATATACCACCAGCATATTTGGCCTCATTTTTCCTGACGATCATTTTGTCTCTTCTTGTTTTTATAAATCTCGACTAGGACTCATCCAAAACCCTTATTGAAGCAATAACTGCTGTGGATGTAACCACTATCAACATAAACCATTTTACTCTAATATTATGATTAATTAGGTGGCTAATCTCCATACAAATCCAAAATCTTTTGTTGATGTTTATCAACCACATATTATTTTTTATGACAAGGAAATAGAAAAATAATGGATTAATTTGCTCATAGCTTTTGGCTGGCTTTTGGTTATAAGAGCTCTTTAGGAGGAATAGAAGATTAGATTATTAGGAACTTGAAAATGGTTACAAGAGTTCTTATAACTTTAAAATATGTTTACATAATTATTTGACAAGAAAAATCATAATTATCCTCGTAGCTTAGAGATATGTCGCATAAGATTGTAAAACCAAATAGATAGAATCAAACAAGTATATGCCAAGACTTTTGATATATTTATAAGTCCATTATACAAACACGTCTTTCATGGATCGAAGAATAGAAAACATATGGAAACATATAAATTTAATTATTTATATAGAATTTCCTAACATCTAAGAGGGGACTACTGATCTTTTGATGGCTTTCAAATCACTCTCCAAGCTGAAATCAACAGTTTTAAAGTCAAAATTGGCTTACATGCCACATCACTCAATTTCCCTTTATAGTTCACTAAAAACATGCATATATTATTTTTTCAAAGATCTTCACAAAAGATACAAATTAGTCAATGTGACATCCATTAATTCTTCAACTACTTGTAGATTTATCTTTTCGAATCGCACTTGTAATATATCTTCATCCGTTAAAGTGTCGATGAAGTGATGCCTATCAATAGCCAAAAGTTTGGGATGTATGCAGCTAAAGATTGGCTTTGGACCACGCTTGGGCCTTTATGGTAACTGGGTTGGGCCTATAAGATGTAGGCCCAAGTTTGGCTAATGGACATTAGGATTTGGGTCTAGCCCATTGGGTGGCATGCATTTGTACATTTTGGACTTGTACTATTTATTTAGAAATATTTTGTTAGAAGATATTAAATAATGCAAATTTATTAAACTAACGCTCTCATGGAATAGTTTATTACATTATAACAAAGTGTTTAGTTGTAGCGGCTACTATTACCTATTAGGAGAAAAAATACCATTTTCCATTTTCATGTATTTACATTATCTCTTAAGAAGAGGGTTTAGTTTTGAAAATAACAAAGGGGTATTTTAGCTAAATCAGGTCAAAATTTTGAGAAAAAGATTAAATTTCTAATTTAGCTTTCAAAGGTCTTTTAATGAAATAAGCTCATTTATTTCTTTTAATTTATTTAAGATGAGAAGTAAGAATATTGACACGGGAATTGAAAAAATGGAATAAGTAGGTGAGATTTGGAAAAGATTTATTATTATAATTCAAAGGAATCATTTAAAGAACAATAAAATTATAAATTCTATACTAATTATATGGTATAGATAGTTGAGAATAATTACCATATTATTACCTCTCGAGGGTAATGGGTTGAGATATTTGGAAATGATTCAAACTATGAAAACCCGAGATTATGTGGATTTCCATTATCGAAGAGATCTCCTGTGTGATGAAGTACTAAAGTCTTTACGGGAAATAGAAGTAGAGTTTGAAAGTGGATTTGATTGGTAAATTACATTGGTGAGATATGAATGTGGATTGGTAATTGAGTTTTCTCTTGATTGTCTCATTTTTTCTTAAGCGGAGAAAGCCTAAATGAAGCCTCGTGAAGGTAAATGTTCACATTCTCATTTCATTATGTGTTATATCCTATGATGGTTTTACATTCTTATATGGTAAATAATCTATTTTGTTGTTGATATATAAATTCATAATCTTGTTTATGAAATTTAAAATAATATCTTTTTTTTTTTTTGGTTTTGATAATGTATTAGTAATTCATTCAATATTTTTCCAATCAATATAGTAACTTGAAATTCAAAATGTCATATTTTGGAAATCATACCCTAACAAATAGATATTAAGGACTTGTGACAGGTATTTCGATATATTTCCATTTTTCTTAGAATAAGCGGTAACATCTTATATTTAAGTTTGTAATTCCTTTGATTACTTTTTTGGATTACAATCAGTAATCTTCTCCACGATGGTCTCTTTACAAGAATTTAAACAAAGAGAGACCCTAGATTAAAATAGATAAATGACAATGATTCAATTACTTCAATTGATCGGATTCCAATTGGATTGATTGAATTATTGTTTTCCTACTTTATAATCGGTAACAAATGTTAGAAGAAGGAAATAGTCAATGCTTTTTTTTTCTCAAGCCAACACTAAAATTAATGGGATAATCCATATGAAAGAAAGGTTGATCTTTCTTCTATACATAGTTAAGAACCTACCTTTTACTCTCTTTCTTTGATTGAATCCCTTGATTTCTTCTTCTGAAAAAACTTAGAACCAAATGTACTCTGAGCTTTCTTTGTTCTCCTTGTTTTTCATAACAAAAAACGATTTTCAAAGGAGAATAAGAAAACATAGAGAACACATTTTGTCATATTTTTTTTTGAAAAACATGAAAGAGAACTAAGAATCGTTTTAAAACACCAAAAAAAATAATATATCATGATGTTTTAAAATGTTTCAAGCTTAGTTTTAAAAAACGGGAACTAAATGGACCTTAGTCTTTGACTTGAACAACCCACCTTGTACCTCCAATCCACAAAAAAAAAAAAAAAAAAGAAAAAATGGGATGGCTAGGTGCTAGATTCTTCATGAGAATTTAATTGATTTGAATAAATATAAATCCCACAAATTCAATATTTAACAATAGTCATTGAACAACAGCAGATCATAATTAAAGGGGACAAAGGAAGCGATTAATTGAAATATTCCAAGTGTTTGACTTCAACACATCAACATTATGTGTGGCACAAGTCAAAACATCTGACTTGGAAACCACTTTCTTCACATATGTATTCATATAAAAACACGAACTTATTTCATGAAACCTCGACGGACTATTATTATTTTTTTAAATAGTAACTTTCATAGCTCTTTCAAATTACCCTTATGCCATTGACATTATTTTTTAAATTTTGAGCTAGTAAAAATTTCCCAACTCTTTAGTGTACGATCATTTTTAAAGAATTTATTTATGTTTTATATAACCTAAACTAGTTACATAATGTAATTTCCTAAATCCACAAAAGTTTTAAACTAAAAATGGATTTTTCTTAATGAGAATTTGTTCTTACTGTTGTAGAGAATTTGTTTTCTTGTATTGTAGAGAACAAATAAAGGGGTTTTAGCATTTGCCAAGAAGGAGGCAAAATTGTTGTGATGGGACTCGTCTTTTGCCTTTTCTGCATTTAATTTCCCGGCTGACAACATTCACCAACTCCATCAAGGGCGTTGGGTGGAGGTACAATATCACCCATTAAACTTGCTTTGGAGGAAGTAAGGAAATCCTTAATGCAATTGAAGAAAGAAGCGGGGGAAGTAGTTTCCATGGAAAGGATAGAACTTCCCAAAGGAATTTATCTTTCTCTATTTGCCCAAAGTATTTGATATCTCTTTTTACGGTTACATTAAAGTCAATTTATTCTTCGCATGTGCGACTCTTACAATTGGTTCTGAAATCTACAAGGTGATAGGCGTTGTGAGTCATAACGTGGGGTAGTGGGGGACCAAGTTAACGGGTTAGCGACTGCCTTATCCCGCTTTCTGTTGTTTGAATAATTGCTCTCTGCGGCCTGCGGTAAGCGGCTTCAATTGGCTAGAGTCGGTCAGTAATGCGTCTCGTGGGATGGTGTGACTGCCCTCCTTAATGTAGATGCTGAAAGTGTTGCGGGTATTTGGTCCCACCGCCGCGCTCTGAGCTTGGTCCCTCTGGTTTGGGTTTGCTCACATAGGTTCATGTGGGATTAGACTTATCATTTCACTATGTCTGATACCAGAAAACAAGCTAAACCATTAACTCGATTGTGGATTGGTTAGGGTTTTCCAGATTTAGATATCACCTTTTCAATTTAGAGATGTCTGTGGCCACTCTTGCCCATAATGGTAGAGTTAGTTAAGGTTATTTTCCCAAAATTTTCAATTTATGAATCTGAGAATAGGTTAAGAGTTCCAATTATGAGCGAAATTGAGGGAAGGTTAAAGATCAAAGTGAGGAAAGGAGAATGTCGGGATAATTACGAGCATTTGGGTCCAAAATATCTGTAGGATTAAAAAAGGCACATACAAAGAGACTGTATCTAAAGCACATGTGAGGTCGTCACATCAACGTTGCTAGCACCTCCATTTTCCATTTATCGATTCCGTTAACAGTAGGGACATAAGTGGTGTCATGGCAGAAAATTAGGGACATAGTTGGACCCAAAAAAAATCTAGGGCCTAGATTAGACATACGGCCAAAAGTCAAGGACATTTATGCACCTTATCCCTAAAATTAAAGATGGATTAATTTTCGTATCACAATAGTTTACAGTAAAAATTAATAATTAAACAAGGATAAAGGAATACATGATTTTACTTTGTGAATCTATTCCAGGTGATAGTATAACTTAATTGAGTAGGGTTCATGTACGCTACTGAATGGTATATTTTTTAAAAATATATATAGATATTGGACTGATAAATATGAGGTAAATATTTGTAAATTTCTTAGTTTTCACTCTAATATTATAAATTTGTACCTTTTTATATTGATTTTATTGATTTTCTGACTTTCCGAGAGATTATTATATTACTATATTTTAATAAACATCTTATCACTTTCCTAAAAAAGATTACCATAATATAATAAACACACTATCCATCGATTTGCATTGAAATCGGGCTTTACAAATACCATTTCTTGTGTACGTGCAGGGCTCCCTTTTTTCTCAAATACTGACTCATAATTATAATTTTGGTATACTCTCATGCCCATAAAAGACTCTTGTCTTTTTCCATGTGGGATAACACCTTTTTGAAAACTATTGTTTTTGTGACGCCCTAATCCCCAGGGGTCCCGTTGACCATTGTCAACCTGCGGAAACCTGTGTGTCTCATATCATGAGACCCATACGTGAATAAAAATGGCCATGTATTATACATATACTTACCAAAATGTATGTTTTATGCAAAAATAGAATTCAAATTTACAAATTAGTTTTGATTACAAATTATCCAAAGCCCGGGTCTTTTACCTGAATTTTTACAAAAATACATAACAAGGCACATATGGTCATTTCTTCGTCTGCAGCAGACCTCGGATCGTCCACCCTAGGTGAACTATCACGTTACACAGGAAATAATTTTCCCTCGACAAGGTGAGCAATGCCCAGTAGTGGAATTATCCTACATGGGTTACTCCCCACCTAAGTGCTCATGCAATGGCAAAACAAACATTCAAGCAAAACATATATGTTCCTACTCAAATGTCTACATGAAATTGATGAGAATGTGACTCACCATTTCCCACTTCTTGAGCCCTCCTTTAAAGCTCACCTGCGCATGCCTAAGCCGAGTGTGAGAAAACCTTTGTTTTCAAACAAAGGTTTTTGTTCTTGAAAGCGTAATACCAAGTTTAATTAAAATCTATTTGGATAACCTCAGGAGGTGAATTCTTTGGATAACTTCGGAATAGTCATGGAGTCTCCTCAGGATGAATGTTGGACAACTCTTCAAGTGAATTCTTTAGAAAATCTTCCCATCAAAATCGTTTGGCAAACCATATTTTTCATGTTAGCCTGCCTCATACCTATTATTCTAGGTTATCCCACGATTGCATGTAGTACAATATGCCATTTCACAGGATTCATGTTAATATATTAGCGTGCGTATCTTATGAAATTTATACACAATCTGTCATATTTATTCATTCATACATAGCAATAACATAAGGTAACTCATGGGCTAATATAAATCTGGAAATCCTTCTCCAGGGCCCACGGTATCACACAAGTAGCAGAAGACATGTGAAGCCTGGAAAAAAAACGTATTTTTTAAATATATTTGAATTAGTAGCACAATTCTTGTCGGAATGATGCAGGCAAAACCTAGAAATTTCTCTATAGATCTTGGATATGAAATGGATCACGCCGTTAAGTCATCTCTGCATAAAAATCTAGTTGAACTAAACAATGCGTTAGTGCGAGACAAGCGATTTTTCACGCGTGCTTCGAGGCAAACGGGCCAACCATGGGAGCTATGTGGCACTGCATGAAACACTTGGCACATAGGTGGAGCCAAGTGTCATGCCTAGTCACATGCATTTTAGTGGGATGAGTTTTGGCATAGGTATTTTGTGCACTTAACTTAGGCCATGTGTCATGCATGTTTGAGAACATGTCTAGGCTTAGTGTTTTGTGTTGGAATGAATCAAGCTTTGTGAGGGCTAGAACAATTCATGAGCTGAGGAGAGGAGAGGGGGTTTGCTGTTAGGTAAGGTCAGTTCATGGGCTGAGGAAGGAGAAGGAACCAGAAAAACTGAGAAAGAAAGAAAGAAAGGAAGGAAGGAAAAGGAGGAGGAGCCAAAACCTCCATTTATTGTTTTGAGATTGGAAGGATCAAGGACTTGATCCCACACACAAAGAGTATGGACCTTGCCTGTTTGTGTTATTTTCCTTTCTTGGGGCCATGGAAATGGCATTGGTTAAGTTTTGTTGTGACCCTAATGGAGGAGATTTCGTGTATGGGGTAAATGTTGTAGGGGAGATCTTTGCCGTTTTCTTTCCTTCAACCTTGACGATTTTGGCCATAACTTAGCCCATCACATATCATAATTAAGTGATTCAAGTTGCTGGATATAAACAAGACTTAAGGAGAACATATCTTATACTTGAAATAGAGTGCATCCAGGAATTCCGACTCCCTTTAGACTAAAAATTCATTTTAAATGGGAGCTATGTTCATGCGGGTTTCTGGTCTTGTTTGGCCGGGTTAAAAGCAGTGTTTGAACTATTTTTTTCTTGCTTTTAAGATGAGTTTTAATTCATGGATTTGGTAGATATGGGGCCAATCTCTAGACCCGTACTGATAGAATAGAGCTTAAATTTAAAGCCATTGTGGATTGTTGATTGAAGTGTCACCTCTTGGTTAAGAGATGACACCGTGTTTTGAAATGTGTGTGTTCCAAATGTATTTGGATTGTATTGGTTGAGGTTGAACCTTGTGTGTCTTGGCATGTTGCGGGTTGTCAATGTTGAGGTGCTATGTCTCGGCTGGAGACATGAGCCTTGAGCATTTACTTGTCTAAGTGTTAAAATTATGAATACAATACTCTGATGTATTGAATTAAATGTGTGGAATATTAATATATTTGCACATGTATATTGATATTAGACTGAATATATGGTATTGTCGTGGTAGCGGGGGTTCATGCTTATAATGTGGCGCCCCAGGCCAGGTGTCAGTTGACAACCGTCAACCAGCGGAATGCTCGTGAATGTCGGGTAACTTTGACCCCTCACGAAAATCGGTGATCTCCGCTGTGCGGGAGCTCTACCCAAATACAGAACCTGTCCCAAACAACATCATAAGACATATACATGAGTAAAAACGGCCACTTAGGCCCATACACCAATACTCATCAAAATACACCCAACTATATTCCAATAATTCAAGAGTTTTTACATTACTCTTAATACAAACACATATTAAAATTTACAATTCTAATACATGTATACCTAAAACATCAAAGCCACAACCCGGCTTTCTTCAAAATCGGCCTCTATGATGAGCCATCTCTACCGACGCTCCACAATGCACGAAATAATATTCCCTCGTAAGGGAGTAGAGCTATCGCCCGATGATGGAATTACCCTAAATAGATTACTCCGCTATATGTCTGATCAATGTAAACACTATCAAGTAAATCATTGATCTACTTGTGAATGTCTTCCATGCCCAACCATGTCTGGAGTCTCACCGACTCCCTCACACTTACCTAAGCCATGTGAAAACACCATTTTCAAAACAAAACTTGTTGTCCTCGAAAATACACTAAGAATTTCGATAAAAATATGGGGACTACCCTCGGCGAATGTGTTGGAGAGACAGTACTGTGAAACAAATACATGGGCTCCTCCCAGACGTATAATTGTAGGACCATCTCCCAACACCATTATCGAAAATCTTGGCCTCCATGAAATTCCTTTCGCAGCCATAGCCGTTTTTATTTTTCTTTCATGTCATGCACACCACGCTCATTTCAAGTTACCTGGTGCATATGAAATACATTATACCATTTAACACAATTTATACAACACATACGATACATCTATCATGCATATATTGACATAATTAAATCACAACAACATGTTACTCTATTTTAATCAACAACATCAAATTTATCTCACTTGAGATAAACTATTTCCACACAATTCAAGCACACCTTGTGGGCGATTTTTTTGTCCAATTCCACACAAACCAGAATTTCTTACACGATCCAAAAGCGAGCGATGGGCTGTCAATGGCAGCCCTCTCCTTATCAGTTCCTTTTGTGAACCCGAAATCCATAGTATTTCAGTTCATGCACACCACGACATAATTTATTGAATAGAGATTCCAACACAAGCTGCTGAGCAGTCAGGTGAATTTCATCCCAGAAAGCGGCTCAACAATTTCCCATAGTTCGGTCCCAAGTTTTAGGACAGATCAAACGGCCACTCACGGCCTCAATCATACTCAACCATCAACAAAACACTTAAACAAGAGGTAAAACATGTAGGATAAAACCCCTACCTCACGGATTTTGTTGAAACTCCCGAAACAGTGCCTGTAGCCCTCGCGTGTAGAACCAACTTTTCTTTTGCTCAGTTGAAAGCAGCGCGGTTGATTAAGTGAAAATCTAGAAGACATACTTTCTCTCTCTACATTTCAAAAACCCTCACTCACTGCATCACTCTCCAGCCCTTCACGTTTTTAATTCTCTTTGAAGGAAGAAGATGATCTATTCATCTTTGTCCTTATTCTCTATTAAACATTCAATTATACCATCCATGTCCTCGAGTCTTGGATTTTTGACACCTTGGCACTATCTCGACCATCCATTTATCGTCTACACTCTTGACATGTGTCCACCAAGAATACACATGTAGTGGGTGAACTTTTTCATCACATGTCTCTCAAACTGTTTCACATTTTAGATACTCGATGCCTCAAAATGTAAATTTTGGTGTCTCGAATTAAATGAGGTCGGCGTGTTAACAGTTTGAGATGATTCCAACAGAGTGAGAATCGTTTCATCATCCGAGATCTAGAAAAATTTTGGATTTTTACCAAAATTACGATTTTGCCCTTTTTGAGAAAATTGGAACTTTCTCGAGTCTTACACATAATGTACAATGTAAAATGTCATGTAGGTGCATACATTAGGCGTGAGTTGAAATGCGATGTACCAGATTGCATTGCATTGAGTGTGCAACAAACCTTTGCATTACATGGGTGTTGTGTACATGATACCGATTTGTACTGCGTTTGGTGTTGATCTGTGGGCTCGGGAATGGGACCCGAAGTCCAAATTGAATCCTGTGATGTTAGTAGAAAATGGAAATGATGTGTCGGGCATAACCAAGTAGGGGATAGATACCCCCTCCCGGGTGAAAAGCACGAAAACACAGTTAGGCAGGCGTATCCACAGTGGCTTGAAAAAATGTTGGAGGTCTAAGGGCCATGATGAGACCCGGAGAGTTAATTTGCCCAAAAAGACCCTCTAGAGGCAGAGTAAATAAATATCACATAGACGCTATGGGTTGTGTGATGGGGAAGTCGGGGCCCGACTCGGTGTTTGAATTCTCCCATTGGCACTTGCATTGGGTGGTGGAGTCGATTAGTTGACACCGATACATGGGGCTTGTAGAGTGTGATCTCCCTTACATAGCATATAGTTTTTCCATGATAGGACATCATGTCTGTGGATTGTGTTGTTTGTGTGACTGTGGCACGATCGTTTGCATGTGCACTGGGGTGGGAAGTAGCCCCAGTGAGTTTGTCTCTCTTGAGCCTCAAACTCACCCCTTCATGGAACCCCCTTTTAGGTGCGGTCGTGGATAGAGCCGACGTAGCTCATAGAAGGCCAACAATTGAAGAGAATGGGTTATTGGCCTTTGTAATATATTTTTGTATATGCATAAGGCGATATACATTAATGCATATCCTGTTTTGTTTATTGGAACAACATTTGGTTCTAATGCAAGTATTTGTACCATATGTGAGTTAGGTGCACATAACTCTCACGTTTTGTATCTGGTTGTATGAGTTATTTTATGTATTTATGAATTAAATACCGGGGATGAGTCTCGGTACTCATGAGACATATTGAAGCGTGTCGGATACCGATTCCATGAACTTCCTGAGTTGACGAGGTTGTCAGCGAGACCCCGAGGTTTTAAGGGCGCCCTGACATGTTATTCAATCGAAACAATAACATATCCTGAATCCACACAAAAGCAGGCCACGATCGGTTGGAATTTGTGAGGAAACCACTCTAAGGAATCTTTTGGAACCGAAAACACGGTCATCCAAAACCTCGGAATATCCACATCCATTAAAATGGCTCTTAACCAGAATAAAACAAGTAGGAGAAAACCCTACCCTTTCACAGAGTTTGTCAAAACTCCACAAAACTGGTACCCACGCGTAGCTCTTGCAGTGGAGATCAACTTTGCTTCTTGTCTTGCGGGAGTTTGACGGTCCGGTCGTAGGAAGGCCCTAGAGAGAATGAGGCACCCTCACTCACAAACTCTCTTCTTTCTCTTTCCTCTTTCTTTTTCTCTCTCATTTTCCCTCTCTTTTCCCCATCCAAGAGACTCGTCTCTCATTGCCACAATGTCAACCTCCATCGTCGGGATTTCGATTTCACTCTCATCCTTATCCATATATCATGGATTTCCTTCAATAGCATGATGCCATGTGTATCTCATGGCCCCACTTGAGCTCATGTTTGACTTATTCGCACAGACACGTGGCACTCGAAATGTAGCACCACAAATTTCACTTAAAATGCAGAAATCACCGTAAAATCCAAATTTTCTAGATTCGATGATGAAATGGACTCACCGCGAATCATCGCATCGAAATCTAGCTACTACGTCGATTTTCGCCGACTCCAGACAAATAAATTTGCACGCTGAGGAAAACGAAGGCGCAAGTGACACTTTGGCCCATTTTGAGTGGCACATAGTGTGCCACGTGTCAAGCTCCAATTCAGTCAAGTTGAGCTCAATGTGGGGCCCACGTGAACACATGGCATGATGCCACAGAAAATAAAGAAGGTTATGGACATAATTGTACTTGAAATTGTTGGATTAATGACAAGACACGACATTGTCTTCAAACAAAGGGAACCAAAAACGTGCAGGGGGAGAAATGAGATGCAGAGCTTAGGTTGTTGATTTTTTTAGAGAGAAAGTGTGCAACTTATCTCTAAGATCCCGCGATCGTGGACCGCGATTCTTCGCCAAGAAGTGGTTCTACGCATCGAGGACTACATCAAGACCGATTTCTCTGAGTTACAAACCCGTGGAGGTAGGGGTTTGGTCCTTACTTGAGTTACACTTTGTTTTAAGTGTTTTGTGGATGATTGAGTTGATTTGAGGCCTTTGAGGGGTTGCTTGATCGATCCCCAAAACTGATCGAATTGTTGGAATTTTGAGCCCATTCGACACCGTGACCGTAAAAATGTTGGGTGTTTGTTTCATAATTTATGAAATATTGTGTGTTGGTGCGTATGAGGCCGGAAATGGCCATAGATTTCGGGTTCACAAAGTGGAACCGATGATTGGGTGATTGGCCGTGAACAGTAACCCGAGGATTTCACTGTTCACATAAATAGTGTTCACGAAATATTTTTGTGAGAAAACGTGTTTGGTCGAGCATCCAAGTCAATCGTTTGTCATAATTGCTCCATGAGCTAATTTTTGTGTAAATGGATTGAGAAAATTTATATAACATGTTTTTGTGATTTAATTTATGTCATTATATGCATGATGATGAATTAGCATGTGTTATATAAATTGTATTGAATTAGCATAATGCATTTCATATGCACCGGGGTAACCTAGAAATTAGGTGTGTGTGCATGACATGAAATTGAAAGTTAAATGAAAATGTTTGTGAAAGGAATTTCACAGGACGATTGAGAATGTATGTTGGGAGATGGTCCTACAATTACACGTCGGAGGAGCCCATGTATTGTTTTGGAAGGTTCTCCAACACATTCGCCTCGGAGGGTAGTTCCATATTTTTACCGAGATTCGGTAGTGTATTTTCGAGAACAACATGATTTGTTTTGAAAATGGTAGCTTTCACATGGTTTAGGGCAAGGTGTGAGGGAGTCGGTGAGGACTCGAGACATAACAGCATATTTTATTATCTTGGCAGATCAATTTACTGAGTGTGTGTTTTCATTGATCATTGCATATGCACTTAGGTGGGGAGTAACCTATCGTGGTGATTCCAATTATCGTACATAGCTCACCCCGTCGTAGGGAATATCATTTCGTATAGGGAGCGTTTCGTGAGACACCATCTTAGAGGCTCGATTTTGAAGAAAGTCGAAGCCAGGCTTGATGTTTTTAGATAATATGTATTAGAATTTATAATTTTTAATATGTATTTGTATTAAGAGTATCGTACAACTCTTAAACCAGTGTAATATAACTGTTGAATGTATCGATGAGTATGACAAGCAGCCCAAGTGGGCTATTTTGACTGTGCATGGGTCTCGAGATACGAGACGTATAGGTTTTCCGCAGGTTGACGGGTAGTCGACGGACACCCAGGGTTTGGGGTGTCACATGAACCACTCAAAATGTACCAAGTGTCCATGAAGACTACTCCTGCCTCGAAACGCAGGCCCGATCGCCTCTCACTACAAAATTGGCGTGGTAGCTAGATTTCGTGAGATGATCTCAATGGTAAGTCCAGTTTATCATCCGAGATCTGGGTGTACCGGATTTTGATCGAAATTACCATTTTACCATTTTTCTAAAATTAGAATTTTCTCGGGCTTGCAGCTTATCAACAATTTATACGTCACAAAATCATTGAGACATTTGAAATGATTCAAATCAGCGTGGAAACTCCAAAGGATTATGTGGATTTCATTATCGAAGAGATGCACAATTGATAAAAATAGAGTCTTCTACGTGACATAGAAGTAGAGCTGAAAGTGGATTTGATTGGTAAATCACATTGATGTGAGATGAATGTGAACTGCAATAGGTTTTTCTGTCTCATTTTCTTAAATGGAAACCTAAATGGCTTTTGTGGATTATTATTGAGAACATTCACAAGAAGATCATAAGGTATAAAAAGAGACCTTGTAGGCCAGGAACTAGGATGAGCTAAATGTTCCATTCTCATTTTATTATGTGTTATGTATTACAAATGACTTTTACATTCTTATATGAACAAATAGTCTATTTTGTTGTTATGTAAGTGTAATCTTGTTTATGAAGTTAAAATAATATCTTTTTTTTCTTTTTTTTGTGATAATTCAATATTAGTAATTCATTCAATATTTTTCCAATCAATATAGTGATTCTGAAATTCAAACTGCCACATTTTTTGGAAATCATAATTAACAAATAAATGTTAAGGACTTGTGATATGTATTCGATATATTTCATTTTTCATAGAAAAAGTTTTGAATATCTTATATTTAAGTTTATATTCTTTGATTACTTTTTCGGGATTACAACTGACCTTTCTCCACCAATGGTCTCTTTACAAGAATCTATACAAGAGAGATTAATTAAAACCGACAAATGACAAATGATTCAAATTCCTTCCAATTGATCGTATCTCCAATGGATTGATTGAATTATTGTTCCTACTTTATAAATTGCTAACCAACGCTAGAGAAAGAAATTGATCAATGCTTTTTCGTCGGCAATCAAATTAATGTGATAATCCATATGAAAGAAGGTTGACTCTTTCTTCTATACATAGTTAAGAACCTACCTTTACTCTTTCATTGAATCCTGATTTCTTCTTTTCTCGAAAAATTTAAGAACCAAATGTGTTCTCTGTATTTTCTTTGTTCTCCTTGTTTTTCATAACAAAAAAAAGTTTTCAAAAAGAAGAAGAACAAGAAAAACATAGATAACACATTTGGTTCTAATTTCTTTTTTTTTTTTTTAAACATGGAAGAGAACTAGAATCGTTTTTGCAAAACACCAAAATAGTATTATCTGTGTTTTCAAAAAATAAAGCAAGAACCGTTTAAAAACAGAACTAATGGGACCTTAGTCTTTGACTTGAACAACCCGCCTCAGACCACTCCAATCCACAAAAAAAAAAAAAAAAAAAAAGGAAAATGGGATGTTTCTAGTATGACTTCTTCATGAGAATTTAATTGATTATTAAATATAAATAAAAATACAATATTTAAAATAGTCATTCAGCAACAAATAAAATCATAATTAAGGGACAAACTGAACTTAATTAATTAAAATTTTCCAAAGTGTTTGACCAACCTGTCGACATTATGCATGGCACAAGGCAAAACAAACAGCTTGGAAACCACTTTCTTCCACAAATGTATTCATATAAAAAACACGAACTTATTTCATGAAACACGATAGACTATTTTTTTTAAATAGTAACTTTCATAGCTCTTTCAAATTACCCTTATGCCATTGACATTATTTTTAAATTTTGAGCTAGAAAATTTTTTTAACTCTTTAATTATTTTGATCAATTTTAAAGAATCGTTACATGTTTCTATAACCCTAACCATAAACTAGTTACCTAATCTGTAATTTCCTAAATCACAAAAGTTTTTAAACTAAAATGGATTTTCTTAATGAGAATTTGTTCTTGTATTGTAGAGAACAAACAAGGGACTTTTTCAACATTTGCCAAGAAGGAGGCAAGCTATTGTTGATGGGACTCGTGCTGTTTTTTCAACATTTGTTCCAGTGACAACATTCGCTGCTCCATCAAGGGCGTAGAATTGGAGGGTACAATCTCACCCATTTGGTCGCTTTCAGAGGAAGTAAGGGGGCGTCTTGATGCAATTGAAAGAAACGGGGGAAGTAGTTTTCCCATGGAAAAGATAGAACATCCCAAGGAATTTATATCTTTCTCTAATTTCCAAAAGTATTTGATATCTCTTTTTCTGGTTACATCCGTGTCAATTTATACTACTCACATGTGCCACATGACCTCTTACAATTGGTTCATAATCTACAAAGGTGATAGACGTTGTGGGAGTGCAAGGCGTAGTGGGGGACCATGTTAACGGAGTTCGTGACACCCCACGTATCCTGGGTTACGTTTGTTTGGTCAATTATGTGGCTTCAAGGTGACACCCTTCAATTGGCTAGGTCAATCCCCAATGTGCCCGATGGCGACGGTGTGACCCCGCTCCCTTCTGCAAGAGTGCATGCCTAAGGTGTGTTTAACAGGCATGGGCACAGCTCAAAGTCCCTATCAACCGGCTGTTCACATGCTACCATGTGAGATTGAAGACTTATCCCATTTCATCATTAATATCATAATACCAATAAGCTCAAACCATTAACTCAGATTGTAGGATTGGTTGTGTGGTTTTCACCTAGATATCACCTTGCAATTTAGAGATGTCGACTACTCTGCCCATAATGGTGGATTGGTTAAGGTTATTTTCCCTAAATTTCTCAACATTTGTAGATTAGAATAGGTTATTAAGAGTTCCACTGGAGCTTAGAAATTGAGGGAAGGTTAAGAGATCCAAAGTGGGGAAAGAGGGGAGCATCGGGATGCAAATTAGGGCATCAGTCTAAAATACACTTAGGATTGGGGCAAATGCAAATGCAAAAGGGCCACAATATCTAAAAACGTATGAGGTCGTCACACCAAGGCTAGCACCTCCATTTCCAGGTTTATCGATTCCACAGAGGACATGTTGGTGTCACGGCAGAAAATTAGTGGACATAGTCGACCCAAAAAATCTGTATTCAGATTAGACATACGTCAAAGTCAAGGACATTTATGCACCTTATCCCCAAATTAAAGATGGATTAATTTTCAGATCATTAATATGTGATGCCTCAAACTCTGGGGTCCGCTTGACTATTTGTCAACTCATTAAACATCATGAATGCTTTTAATTCGACATCATCTAAAATCTTAGCCCTTGGTACCTGTGTGAGCCTCTACCCAAATACAACACCCGATAAAACATGTCCCAAATAATCCAATATAATAAAATACAGAGATTAAACGCCACTGGGTCTATAAACCAATACTCATCACAACATTCATAGAACCAACTATATCCAATAGTTTAAGAGTTCAAAATTTTACTTTATACAACACATTTTAAAATAAGAGAATTCTAATACATGTTACACATCAAGGCACCAAAGCCACAATCCAAATTTTCTAAAGCTCAGCCTTCTAGGATGAGTCGTCCCTCGCACGCTCCCTCGTACTTGTAAAATAATATCCTCGACAGGTGAGCTAATGCTCGCAGTGAATCACTCCTAAGTGGGCTACTTCCACCCGCATATAATGCCCAAGTAAACACACATTCAAGCAAAATGATGATCCACGGAATGTCTAATCGATCATCTCGCACTGAACTCACGATCCCACACTTCCGCTTCGTTTCCTGGCGAGAATTATTATATTTATTTGTGGATAACCGGCGTATATATATCAATCGCCGCCTCCGACTTATCGATATTGTCGGCGACCACCCGGCGCACACCAATCGGGGTCGCCTCCAGATTGATACGAGCGGACTACTCCTCCGATAATTATCATTTTGTGGACAACCCTCTAAAACCATTCTCTCTAGACTCACCTCATGCACTCACCCTATCATCCTAGTGGTACCTCAAAGGCATATGGAATGCATGATGCCAATTCCACATGCCTAAGGAACATGCAAATATATAATAACGAGACATATTCAATACATAAAATTAAATCACACAATCACAGCACATGTAATTTCGCATTTCATCACATCAAATTAGTCATGGGCTAATGATCAAACACTATAATTTTATTTAAATTACTTTACCAAACATACTACACCACAAAATTTTACTTACCAAAAATCAATTAATCGCCTATCACTTTAGAACCTGAATTTCACGGCCATTACCGCCCTATACATACCAAAGGTTCATTTATAGCACAAATTGCACTACAACAACCTTAAGAAAATCGCGGACATCACTGACCATCCACTGAACTAAATTACTCTACACTGTCCTGCCTTGGGACCGATCAAACGTTCTCACAGCCTCTCAATCAACTCAAACATCATAAATATTAATTTAAATAAAGAATAAAACCCAAGCAGATAAATCCTCACCACTGTGCTTGTCTAAACTCAAACTGACACCACGCAGAGGCCTCTCCGCCGAGAGCACTTTCCTTCCTCGTCCCGACGATTGCTCCACTCGCCTGGATTCCCATGATTTTAGAGAGAAGTATCTCTCGTAAACGCGCACCGCAGCTCGCCGATCTCCGCTTTGGTCCTCCCCTTTGGAAGAATAGCCACCATTTGGCCTTGTCTCATTCACTTCATTAAACCTTTCCAAAACACGGTGTCCTTCTTTCCCGCTACACTAAGATCATCCCACTGGCTATTTTATTTATTTCACTCACGCCACTGACAAGACACGTAAAGATGGAAGAGAGCATGATTTCACAAGATCAAATATCGTCTTACTAATCTGACCAGATGCCTCGAAAACGCAAGCCAACCCGATCGTCTTTAATTCTACGCAATTTTACGTATAGCTAGATTTTCAGAGATCATCTCCAACTGGTGAAATCCGCTTTGTCATCCGGGAGATCTCAAAATAAATTTCAGATTTTTAATCGAATATACCTGTAAACTAAAATTACGATTTTGCCATTTTCCTAAATCAATTTCTCGTTTACATAATAATATTGTCATAAATTAATAATTAACAAGGATAAAGGAATACATTATTTTACTTTTTGTGAATCTATCCAAGTGATGTGATAACTTTTAACTGAGAGGGTTCATGTTCACACGAATGGCATATTTTTAAAATATATAGATATTGGACTCCATAAGTATGAGGTAAATATTTTTTATTAGTCACGCTGACAATTTTTATTAATTTTCAATAAAATAATTAATAGTAAATGGATTAGAGGTTGGTGTTGTTTAAATGTAATATTTACACATGGTTTGTTAGTTAAAGACACGCGACTCACATGCCCATGTGATTTACATTGCCTATGAATAATTGGAGGCGATGCTTTTGATTCCTTCCACAAAAGCCATTCACACTAACTTCTTTAGTGTGAAAGTAGCTAGATTCAAACCCAGAAAACAATTGATAAAGCCAGAAAAATAAAAACAATGATAGTGATAGAACCCTGCTATTTTCCATTTCTTTTTTAATGTTTGTATCAAGGATTGAGGCTCACAGACTCTGCTTTCAAGGTTTTGTTTTCTTTTCTCTCATAATATTCTTTCCATATTGTAATAGCACCCGCCTTAATAACCTATGAAGTCAAAATTAAGATTGAATAGCTTTCAAAAATTGTGCTACAAACTTATTTTTTTATATTTATATATATTTTTGCTAAATGTCATAGCAACCATTTTAACAATCCAAATTCAAAGCATGGTGTACAAATATAATAAGAATAAAAGTTATTTGATAACAAATCCTAAAGTTGTAAAAAAAAGTTACAAAAGAGAAAAAAGTCACATTTGAGAATGTAGAAAATTTTAGTAATGAGAACAGATGAAAATTTTCTAATGTTGAAATTTGAACAGTGATAGGTTGGAGGTCCCATTTCCTGAGAATGCTGAAATAAGGACAAGAAAAGTCTTGCTTTAATTTGATTTCTAAATCTCCAACCAAGTAGTTCTCTACGCATAATCATGTGTTCATAAAATTGGAGCACTCACCAATTACTTTTCTACATCAAATAGAGGTCTTTTCACATACTAATATTAAACCTCATTCTCGAATTCCATCAAGGATCCATACTAGAAAAACTTGTTTCAATCTGTACATGGTCAAGGTCCGGTGTATGATTTATAGTATGATGATTTCTAACAGATGCCAACAATGGTGTACTATGTACAGTCCAAGGAACAAAAATCGAAAACATCGGGCCGACATTTCGTTATTTACGGAGGCTCCAGGCTATACTCCTCCACTAATAGTCGCATCAATGATTTTTTTTTTTTTTTTTTGGCCATTATCACCACTCTCGCGATGTTTCATTGAAACTGACATTGAACTCAATTTAAAATGGTGGATTTACTAGCTCTAGCTCCTCCATCAGGGAGTGCAAGTTAAAAATATAATATTTTGTATAAATCATAAAAATAATTTATTTCTTATTTTTAAATATGATGAAATATGTTTTAACAAAAATATTTGAAGTAATAAAATAAAAATAATTTATTTGTTAATAAATAAATATAAATATAAGTTTAGAATTTCAAATATTTTTTTTTCAAAGTTAATTGATATTATCATTTTTATACTTGTAAAATAATTTTAATATGTATTTTGTTTAATTTTACTATTTTTGTTCAAAAAATTAAATATTTGTTAATTTTAATTACCTATATTTTGTTTTGTTTTTTGTTTACCGGGTTTTATTCGAAAGCAACTAATTTTATGTGTAAGAGATACAAATTCACTAACACTTCCACACTTCAGACCTCTGAGCGTGCTAGCAAAATGAAAAGAAAAAAAGTACCTTGTAAAACCTTCAACCTATTGAATGTTACAGAAGAGAAGGCTGAACTGATTTGAGGTTCAACAGACAGAAGCAGAGGATTAGACTTGGGACGTCTAGACATCATTTGGGCATGAAGTAGTACTAAAATTGTAACCTGGGTTCTAATGAATAGTGATTTTTCTTATTTATCCAGAGGAGGGGGTTGTAAGGATTTTGAAGAAAATTTCAGTTTATGACTTTTGAACCGATATTTGCAGATAATGGGAGATTTAAGCCTAGTGATTTGATCAAAAATTGGAGTCTCAGGTCAAATTTTTTCTGAACAATGAAATACGAAATGTCCGAATCAATCATAGAGTCTAACGAAACTGAACGGAGGAACGTATCCGCCGACATTTCCGCGCGATCCGAACTTAATTCGATAATAACACTATTGTCCGACTTCGATTTTAACGATTTTAATCCGAGTCAGTGATTTTTAGCCCGAATTCATCGTGAAGGATTTAATCTGGAATAATTCATGGTTAATTCGAAGTTTCAGACATCACAGAAATATTTTGAGATTTAATTCCAGATAAAGATAAGGTGAAATCGAGATAAAGTCACTATAAGCGGAGATATTTTGTTATGAGAGCCAATTAAAACCTTTCTAATGTGCTGTTATGACGAAACTGACAACGACGGCCTCACAGAACGGACCAACGAGAAGCTTGGATAAAGTGTAAACTACTTTAAATCACAACTAAATGGGAATTATTAATTTATACTAAGAATATCGTAAAGTCTAAAATTAGGATTTAAGTGTTCAGAGAGATTTCACACGTCCATAATAGAAGGAGAAAGAGAAAGACAGAAAGAAAGGGAAGAAAGAGGAGTGAGGAGGAAAGGGGTAAAGAGTTTAGAAAGTAATTTATCTTTTCAATGCTTCAGAATTGGCGAACTGGCCAAGAGACATGAAACTAAGAACAAAGTAGTTTTTCATGTAAAGCTTGATTTTTATGTTTTTTCATGCCTAATGATTTGATTTTCTGTATTTAATGCAAATTAGCTTTGCATTTAGTAATAATTTATGATGATTTTGAGATAAATTTAAAGCCATTGGACAGATAGTATTACATAAATCATGATGAATGGTTAGGTTTGATGTAGACTTTAAAGATACATTAAAACGCATAATGCATCGATTTACTGCTAGAGCTGTTAAAAAACAAGAGAAACACAATTTCAGTAAATTGGCAAAAGAGTCTGGCACAGGAAATGTCCTTGTTTTCTGTTTTGACCAGCTTTGTGATTTATTTATAATTATTCATATTTCATCTAATTTGAAAGTGATTCAAAATCTGCAAATAAGACTTAGGGGAAAAATTTATCCAAGTAGTTCAAATTGTAAAACTTAAAGCGTCTGGGGAAATGGTCTAGTGGAGCCATGTAATTCTGTTCTACAACCATATTTGTTGTGTGATTGTGTTATATGGTTGAGGGCTTTAGAGACGGAATTTTAAATTCTGAAAATTTAAAGAGATGTTATTTGATATATCAAGAACTGATCTGAGAGTTTACAAATTTTGTACACTGTTCAATAATTTTTTGAAATAAAGTCTACAGGGTATGGTTGGTGCTGCTGGGCTGGGAATGAGTTTTAGTGTTAAGGTAATTGTTCATTTATTTTAAAATGAATGTGTACAGGATTGAAATGGAAGTTATGATTAATGTATAGTTGTGGTTTTTCTTTTGAAAAAGGTGAAAAGGACCATCGGACGGAACGAATTAATGGGAAGCAAGCTGTTAGATTGAGCAAAGAATCATGAAAGAAAAACATATTTTGAGAATCTTAGTTTGTGTTAATATTTTAATATTAAAACTGAAATAATAAATTTTACAATGGCAGGCATATGGAAATGTTTTATACAATGTTTTATCTTGCATCAATGCATATTTATGTGTATTAAATATACATATATGTATTAGAAAGTTTAAAAATGTTTAAAGACATATGTGTTTTAATGATAAAGTAAAGGATTTAAACGTATTTATAAATGTATTTTGAAGAAATGTTTACTGATGGTTACCCTAAACTCCTCATGATCTATGACTGAGATCGTCAATTACTTGCGTGTATGATTAAGAGGCAGGTTACCAACTATAGGAGGGAAGTTAGGTGTCGTATAATATCTCATATCGTGATAAAGTAACAGGATCGAACCCTATGCAAAGCGAGCTTCCATGAACAGGGTTGGTGATCGAATGTGATCGCCCTCACCGCGCATTCGGAAACTCGTTTCGCGCTTATTCCCGCCCATCAGAGTAATGAAAGAAAGAATGAAGAAAGAAAAATATGTATAAATGCTAAAGCATAAATTATTCTTAAACGCACAAGTATTTATTTAAGAAAGTTTTAAGGCATAAATTCTTAAAGCATAAATGGATTTTAATGCATAAGTATTTATGGAAAGAAAGTTTAAGGTATAAATTTAAAGCATAAATGGATTTGAAATACATAAGTATTTATTGAAAGAGTTATGTATAAAATGTTTGTTACAACCGATTTCCAATGGCATAAGATTATGGAAAGAAAGTTTAAGGTATAAATGTTTAATGTATAAATGGGATTTTAATTGTATAAGCATGTATTATTTTGATATACTGAAAATGTTATATAAATGAAAATGTACACTCACTGGAGCCTGCTAGCTCACTCTTTTTCCACATGTTTCAACAAATATTTTCAGACTGAGACATCGGTAGAGTACCCTTATAAAAGAGTCGAATATCGAGAGACGATTTATTGTGATCGCATTGGAAAATAATTCTGCATATTGTATATGTGAATATTTTGTCATGTTTTGATAAAATTATATTTTGAATTGAAGAAGGTTTAAATGTTTTGATGATTTGAAAGAAATAAATGTATATATATGTATATTGTGTTTGATTGGGTTGTGTGACTAGAGTCCTAATATGAAGTTGAGATGAATTAGTTAGAAGTGTTTTAAATGCTTTCAATGTTTTGTAAATTTGGGAAAGTCCAAAACAAGAGAGTTCGCCATTTTCCCGAAAAATTCATGTTGGAAAAGAAAAGAAAAAGAATTTTAAAGACTCGCCCGCATTATTTTAAAAAAGATATGTGAAGAATTGTAAAGGTTCGCTCCACGGATTTTAATTTATGGTTTTAATGAAAAGTTTCTATATCCGATGTCGGGAGTGTCCCCTGGTTCATGAGGTTAATCCATCGATCCTTCAACATGGTATCGTGAGCGAAGTTTTGAAAAATGTTATAAAGATTTGAAAAATTTACTATATGATTGTTTTAATGCTTTTAAGATTTACAAAAATAAAAAATTTTAATTTATGTGATTTAAAATCATATATGCATTACATGACATATTGAATTTTTAATTACTTAAAATGCGCTTGTCGAGGTCTAGATTCACCCACCAGAGAGCTCTTATGCGTAGCACCACCACTGAGAACATGTTTATGAGTTCCATGATGTTCCTCCACCCAAGAAGACTTGGCTAGGCGTCACCGCTCCCGAGTTGTAAGAGATAGATAATTTTAGAGCAGATGGTTCGGGATATTACAACATTTAATCACTCTGAGCGATAACTATTGAGAGATAAGGAAATTAGGCAAGAAATTATGACGTATAGAGATCCCTGGAAAGGCATGGTCGTGATAGAGGGTAATGAGATGGTTAATGAAAATGAAGGGTTTAATTTAGCTATGAACTTCAATGACATTGCAATTATTAATTGTAATTGCTGAAAGAAACAAAGAAATTGAAGACATGATGACGAATGTGTAATGTGGATTTTATTAAAATTTGTAGTGCAGTGAAAGTTGATTGTTGGTTAAACAGAAAGATTATCGAGGCCAGAGTTTTTAAGACTGATATTATTGACACTTAAGACTTTGATGTTATATTGTGCATGCAGATTTACTATCTAGACATCATGCTACAAAGGATTGTTACAGAAAGAGTAAGAAGGTTCTATGCTTCGCTGAAGACAGAGTATGTTTTAAGGAAGTTACGAAAATTACTACCACCACACAGAGACGCTTATGTGGGCTAGCAAATATTTGAAGTTATATCAAAGGCAATTAGCTTATGTTATTGAGGTGAGGGACAATGGTAGCTCTAATGGAAGATATTCTGATAGTCAACAATTTGATGTATTTCATGTGAGGATTCTAGGTATATATACATATATATACATATATATATTACCCTTAGACGGAAATGACCCTGTGATTAACCAATTGCTAAGGCACCTTATATGATGGGCTCTAAAAGTTGAAAGAACAAAGACTGAAAGTACAATGGAGCTTAGAGTAAGTGGTTTTGTTAGGCTGCATTTCGCCTCGATGCTGCTCATGAGTAAAAAAAAAAAAATGATGATGAAAGTTTAAATATCAGAGTATTGATTACATAGAGTTGGAATAAAGTGAAAATACGAATCAACACCCATTTACACGGATTGATGATCTGATCAATTACAGGAACGAGGGTATTTTGAAAATCGGATCTAAGCTCAGTTACCATCAATTAAAGATTGTACCAGGATGTTCCATGACAAACTTTGAAAACACTAAGATAATACAGTTTTAATTATGCTAGCTGGACTTGCTAACTTATATTCAAATGCGTTTATGGATCTTATGTGAATGGGATCTTTCAAATTCTTTATTTAGACTGGGGTTTGTTATAGTATCCATTGATTTATTACTTTAATCTATTTGGCTGTGATTTAGTTATCATGAGGAGTGATCTAAGAATTTATTTACTTAAGATGCCAAACTTAGTAAAATTCTGGTTCGGTTAGACAATATGTTTTCTAAGGCATGTGATTTCAAAGGAAGGGGTTTCGCGATCCTCAAAGATTGAGAAAATTAGAACTGAAACCACTCATGAATGTGACAGAGATACAGTTTTTAGGTTACAAGGTAATATCTAAGGTCATATGGATTTTCAGTTGAAGGATCCTTGACTAATTGACAAGGAAAGATGAAAAGTTTGTATGGTAAGAGATAGTACTAAAAGACGATGAACTAAAAGAATTTGACCTTAGCCCTCAGTTCCCATAATTCGGGTCAGTAAGAAGGATATACAAGATATTGTGATGCTTCGAAAGCGTAGCTAGGGTGAGTGCTAATGCAACATGAAATGATAGCAGATGATTGGCAATTGAAAAAGCATGAGCAGTAATTCATTCGAGACATAACCTAGAGTTGGTTGTTGCAGTCTTTGCCTACGATATGAGCAGACATCGATATGAGTTATAATGTAAAATCTTTACAGATCACAAGAACATGTAATATTTACACATAGAAAAAGTAAATATGAGACAGAGGAGATGGCTGAACTCATTAAGGATTATGAGTGCACCATTGAGCACCATCAGAAATGTTAATGGTAACTGATGCTCTTAGTAGAAGCTCACGGTTCCATATATCTCACCTAAAGGTTGTGTACCTTGTATTTATGGAATCGAGGTCTTAGGTGCTTAGACTGAATTGACAGATATTAGTCCCGTACTAATAGACAAGGTAAGGGAGCCATAGACTAAGATACACGATCATGATTAAATTGAAAAGGAAGTCGAAATCAAGCGCTTAAAAGGATTTTAGTATCGCATATGGTATAGTGATGATAGGTCACAGGTGTTATGTGTAATTAGATGTGGGAAGATTAAAGAAATAAAGCATGGAAGAGGCTCATCAGATATGAGGCATCAGAAACACTAAAATGTATCATACCCTAAGGGAATACTAAAGGTAGAGGGGTATAAAGAAAGATGTTGTAGAAATTTATTTCCAAATGTCTCATTTGTCAAAAAGTTAAGGTTGAGCATCAAAGATTTGCAGGGTTCTTATAGTCTCTTCCGATCCCTCAAATGAAATGTGGGAGAGAAACTATGATGGATTTTCATTCACTTCACAGAGTGGTTATGACGTGATACAGGTGAGATTGTGGATAGATTGACGTAATCAGCTAATTCTCACCTATGGAAAAAATAGTGACTTAGCTGAGAAGTCAATGAAAGGTATATAAAGATTGTACGACTTCACGGATTTTACCAACCAAAGAGCCACACACATTGAAGTTATGCTCAAGGCTTGTGTGGGTTAGAGTTTAAATGAAGTTAGAAAGATACTTATACTATTGAATGGAGCTTTTCCTACACACAGTTATCATGCAAGCATTGAAATGGCGCCTTATGAGGCTCTTTATAGAAAGGAAGTAGGACTCCATTATGTCAGATGAGGAAAGGAGAGAAAATTTAGGTTCATAACTGTTCAGCTACAAATGTATAATGTTAAAGACAAGGATAAGATTAAAGATAGCTCAAGATTGATAGAAAGTTATGTTGATAACCCAAGAGATTTGGAATTTTAGGTGGGATCGCATTTATGATGATATCACCCCGGAAAGGAAAGGATAATTGAAGAAAGGAAGTTAAGTCCTCCCTATATGGGACTTTATGAAATTACGAAAGAATTTGAGAGGTAGAAGGTTCTCGCTGAGGCTACACTCCTAATCGGCTTAATACATGACATATTTTACATTCTATGCTTCGAAAGTATATTACGCATTCTTCTACATGTGTTAAGAGATCAACCGGTTGAATTGAAAGAAGATTTGACGATAGAAAGAAAGACCGTTAAAATTGTTGATCAAATGATTAGGTTCTTTGAACAAAGCCATTCTTTAGTAGCTAAGTTGATTTAATCACTTGCAGAAGTAATGATGAGAATTTAAATTTCGAGACGTAAATTTTTATAAGAGGTGATTGTAAACCCCAACCTTATTGAATGTTATAACAGTAGTTATTGAACTGATTTGAGGTCTAAATGTACAGAAGAGTGATTAGAATTTAGAACGCTTACATCATTTGGGCATGAAGTGAAAATTTTCTAAAATTGTAAACTGCAGCCCTAATGACAAGGATTTTTTTTCTTATTTTATCCTGGATGGGAGGTCAAGGGATTTTAAGAAAATTTCGCTTCTCTATGACTTTGAACTGATATTTAAAGATAATGAGATTTAAGATTGAAGTATTTTCGGACTAAAATTGAGTCTGCACAAATTTTCTAAAATTGGGCCTTAAATACGAAAAATGTCCGAATCACCAGTAGAGTCGAACGTAAACTGAAACGGTGTGAAACGGGTCCGCTTGAGGTTTCAGCGATCCGAACGCACTGATAATAATACGCTTATTTGATTCAATTTCCGATGAATGATTTTAAACTGACAGATCAGAGCCTGAATTCATCGTAGACGAATTCTGAATAATTCATGGAGCACGGAAGTTACTTAATCATGGTATTATTACATTTAATCGTATAAAAGGTGATATGCGAAATCGTGATAAAAGTCATGATAAAGGAGATATTTTATTATGAGAGCCAGCACCAAAACCTTCTTAGTCGGCTGTTATGATTTAAATCATAAGAATGACTTATTCCCCATGAGAATGGACTAATGATAGCTTGGATAAAAGCAAACCACTGAACCCAACAATGGAATTATTTAATTTAAGGGTACTTTAAGAATATTTGTGTCTAAAATTAGATTATGCTCCAAGAGAGGAGATCATGTCCATGAGAAGGAGAGAAAGGAGAAAGATAGAAAAGAAAGGGAAGAAAGGAGAAAGAGGAGGAGAAAGGGTAGGGCAAAGTGGCAGAGGTGACTTTATTCTCTTTCAAGCTTCCATGAGTCATGAATCAAGGAAGAGAAGACATGTTGTCCCAAACAAGTAAAAGTTTTTCACGCTGGAAAGTTGGATTTTTATGTTTTTCATGCCTACGATTTGATTTTCTACATTTACTGTTAAATTATAGATTTATAAATGAATAATACGATTGAGATAAATTGAGTAAAGCCATGGATTAGATTAGTACATAAATCGGGCTTAATCACTATTAGGTTTATGTACTTTTAAAGAGATGTTTAAATGTGATACTTCACCAGACTTGCCATGGTTTTAAAGAAAAATCAATATAAACACACTGGGTAAATTTTAAGAGCAGTCTCAGACAGAAATGCCCCAGTTTTTCGTTTTGACCAGTTTTCGTATTTTGGCTATAACTTGCTCATTTCAGATCAATCGTATTATCTCAAAATTCAAAATAGACTTAGGAAAATTTATCTGAAGTAAGTTCTTATGCAAATTAAACTCATACCATAGTACCTATTCAAATGAAACATGTAGAGATTCTGTTCTGCCTGTAAACTGAGTTATTTGTCGCAGATTGTGTTATATGGTTGAGGCTTAGAGACGGAATTTTAAATGGAAAATTTAAAGAGATGTTATTTGATATATCAATAAACTGATCTGAGAGTTTACAAATTTGAAGACTGTTTGAATAATTCTTTTTTGAGTCAAAAGTCACATAGTATTGCTTGAAAAACACAAAATGACTGAGTTTTTTAAGTGTTTATGTAATTTGTTCATTTGGATTTAAATGAATGTGTATGGTGCATCAAATTACAGCATTAATGATAATTGTATTTCTTTGAAAAGGTGAAAGACTATCGGACGGGAAACGGGAATTTAATGGAAAGCAAATGGATTGAGTAGAACTTGTTAAATGATATTTTAGAATAACGCCTAGTTTTTAGTATGAATGGTTTTAATAAGATAACTGAGTTTAATGTAAATTTTGCATGAAATATACGATATGGAATGTTTTATATTGCATTTGCTTATTTTGCATCAACATATATTTATATGTGTATTAAATAGTATGTATATGTTATAATATAGTTTAAAACGTTTAAAGTACAGTATATGTGTTTTTAATGATAAAGTAAAGGATTCAAATGCATTTATAAATGTATTTTTGAAGAAATGTTTAACATGGCCACCCTGGGGAACCCTATATGACCGTTATGATCGAGACGTCAAGATTTGCTTGTAGCGACAGAGAAAGCGATAAGCACAACCTAAGTGAGGAAATAGTGTCTAGAAAATATCCTTACACGATAAAAGATTATGACCGGGAACCCCATGCAAACACAGCTCCAAGAGTCAGTAGCCAAGCATGACCGAATGTGACTGTCCTCACCGTCATCTTAATCACTCTTGTTTATTCGGGTTCCATCGGGAAGAATGAGAAAAATAATAAAGAAAGAAAGTTAAGGCACAACAAGCTAAAGATAATGATTTTAAATGCATGGTATTTATGGAGAAAGCTTATGATAAATTCTAAGTATAATGATTTAAATACAGGCATTTATGGAAAGAAAGCTTAAGGCATAACTCTAAAGAGAACACTTTAAAGATAAAGATTAATAGAATGAATAAATAAGTAACTATTACAAAGGTATTTGCAAATATATGTTATCAATGTATGTTGACTTAATAAGGTAAGACTATATTTTGAATGGATTGAAATAAAGCAGGTAAAGAAAGTGACACTCATCAGAGTCCCATTTAGCCCACTCTTCCATATGTTCTAACAAATATTTTCAGACTCAGATAAAGATCGCAGAGCACCTCCCGTGTGTATGAGTCGAGCCACGAGAGACGACAAAAGATGACCGAGATTGAAACACTAGGTTATTTACAGACATTTTGGTCATGTTTGATAAAATTGCGATAATCAAGAAGGTTTAAATGTTTTGATGATTTGAAAGAAACAAATGTACATATGTATATTGAATGATTTGTCAGGATCAGGAGTCCCATTTACGGAAGTTGATGACCTAGTTTAGAAGTGTTTTTAAATGTTTTCAATCAAGCTTTATGTAACCTGGGAAAGTCCGAAAACAGAGAACTCACATTTTCCTAAAAATCTATGTCGAAAAGAAAAAGAAATTTTTAGCACTCGCTCAGATTATTTTAAAGATATGTGAAGAATTTGTAAAGTGTTCAAGCTCCACTGATTTTTTTAATTATGGTTTTAAGGAAAAGTTTCATATCCGCTGATGCCTGAGGTCCCCTGGCTCATGAGGTTAATCCGGTCGGATCCTTCAACACCCACCTATCACTTCAAGCAATTTGAAGTCCATATTATCTTGTCACCTAAATCACTTAAATTTCGTGAGACATTTGATTCTCAAAACACAGATATTTTTCGAATTTTTTTTACTTAGCTTCATATTACGCTAGGTATTATGTTCTGGGAAGTATTCGACACCGGTTGTCTTGTTATACCTATCCCATCCCTTTACCACCTGATGGGCATATTTTTTTCTTTCTTTATTATTTTAGCTATGCTATTTATATTATCTATATAGTTTTATAATTATTGCAAAGATTGTGAAAAGCCCTATGTTGCCCGTTGTCATGTAACCTATTTTCTCTAACTCCATGAGTCGCTATCAAAGAAGCCTAGAAGCAGAAACTAAGAAAAATTTAAACTTTTTTTTCGTTCTATTGTTTTGGTAAGATGATTGGATTCAGATAAATCAAAGGAAGACAAGGGTTTTGATTTATCCGCAGATTAGTTTCTGAAATGTGAAGGAGCATGGGCTATATGGCACACCCTAAAAGCACATGAAGGTGTTATATTTCTACATGCTCACGCTTGAAGAGCATGGATTTGGTTTTGAGTTCTTGTTACTCTTCAATCCATTATGCTAAAATTACCCACAAAAGTGTTCGCGAGTGTTGTCATTGTCTCTCTCAAGGGCATACAAAATTGATGGTGTTTTTTCATCATACCATTGAGCTTCAAATGCTAGGTCATTCGTCTCGACGATCGTTTGACAACCCGCAACCTTATTGCAAAAGGTAATCCGTCCAGGCAAAGCAGCGCCGTCTCATGGTTAAACAGCTTCTTTCATGGTAGGCATGAAAGACTTAACTATTTTGCTGCATATTACAGCGCACTTTTGTAGGTGAATGGGCCTGCATTCATAAGGGAAACAGGGTTATTTCATACATACTGTGATCTCTCTCATTGGGTGAGGAGTTTTTCCTTTGGGTAAGGAGGTTTTTCCTTTTTGCAGAGTTTCTTTTTCAGCATCATGGACCGATTCTTAAGGGATAATGGAGAAGCCATGATAATGAAAGATCCTTCTTTCCTAATCCGTAAAGGATCATGGACTAGTAGATCCAACTGTGATATCCCCATAGAACCTGAGACCTCCCGCACCCAATGGGACATAGAAACATTTCTCAAAACAATCAAATAAAATCTACGGAGCCGAACCTCTTTGGTAATTCTCTACTATATCTTAAAATAATGCGGTTAAGGAGCAATTTTTTTTTTCATTTAAACACTCTGGATTATAAAATTGGCCGTAGTTTCCTCCGCTTGACTTTCCTACCATAAACCCGGCGAAACATTTAAAATATCATCAATCTTCAATCCTCACTTAACTTCCGTAGACTCGTCTACAACTCCAATCAACACAATATATACAGTTACACATTTATTCACTTCCAAATCAATGCATTCAAACTTCTTCACCACATGCACGCTTATAAGATTTGGTTTGGTTTGATCGTCGACCGCCAAGCAGTTCATTGCATATATCCATATACGCACATACGATAAATTATTCAACCTATAAAATATGCAAATTATATATACAATGCAGTCACATACGCCGTCTCGATGGCTCGACCACCGCACGTATAGATACTTCACCGGCTCACCGTCTTTGAACCCCGAAAATACAAAACATACAGTTAACGAGCCAAAGGAGCCCAGTTTGGAGTATTATCATTAAGATAACATTTCAGATATACCAAAAATAATACACATTTATACAATTAAAACTATTTATACCTTAAACATTTGGCGCCTTAAACTTTCTTTCAATAACATTTATACCATTAAATCACTTATGCTTAAACATTTATGCCTTAAACTTTCTTTCAATAAATACTATACATTTAAAATCCATTTATGCCTTAACTTTTTTCAAAGTAATACTTACTTATACAATTAAAAACTCCACCCTACGCCAAATATCATGCAAGAACTTCTTTCTTCTATTTCTTTCTTCGATGGAACCTGTGAGGAATAAACACACCGGTCAGCTTCCCAAGATCGATCAAGGAGGACAATACATTCCACTATAACCACTACGTCATTTAAACTCACGCTTTGCATAGGGTTCCAAACACAACACCTTATCACGCAAAGGACATTACCTAAACACCCATTTCTCCCAAGAAGAATCATAACTTTACCCCCAAACTCACGCCTGCACTTCACTTGATACGCTCAAGGCACAGCTACATGGGGGTTAGGTAACCACGCAAAACATCATCAAAATCGCTTATAACCATTTAAACTATTACTTACTTTATCATTAAACATGATTCTCTTACATTATTTTAAACCTTTCATAATACTTCCAACATACGATACATATTTCATACACATAAATATATATTGATGCAAAGATAAAACATTTCATATGCCTAGCATTTACATAAACATTTCCATTAAACTTCTCAGTTTAACACACCTATCTAATTTCTTAAAAACTCAATTTTCAAAATATCATTTTCACTCACAACCACCGCTTCAATCCCACTTTGCTTCCCGTCAATTCCCCGCTTTCTCCCCGTCCGATAGCGTCCTTTCACCTTTTTCAAGAAAACCACAACTATACATTAATCATAACTTCCATTTTAATCCACCATACAATCCATTTAAAGTTCTTTCAACGAACAATCATCTTAAGACTAAAAAACCTATTCATATTTTGGCCAACATTTTTTCCAACAATACTCTATATAGACTTTTGGACTCTAAAAATTATTCAAAGGTCTTCTAAAAATTATGAAACTCTCCAGATCGGGTCCTTATGTATATCCACAATATCTCTTTAAATTTTCAATTTAAAATTCCTTCCTCTAAGGCCCTCAACCACATAACACAATCTGCACAACAGATGACTCAGTTTGGCAGAACCGAATCTGCACATAGCTTCACTTTGAAACATTTTCTGGGCACTTTGGGATTGAAATTTGCTTAAACTTCCTTCAGATAAATTTTTCCTTTAGAAGTCTATTTTAACCAGAAACTTGAATCACTCAAATCGGATCATAATGAAGCGTTATGGTCAAAACATGACAATGGTCGAAAACAGAAAATAGAGCATTTCCTGTACCGAGAACTGCAGACGCTGGCTACACATATGGCCCTACTTTGAGTAAATTTTTGGCAATTTTAGGTTACAATTTACACGTACTTCAGATAACTTTTTTCCCTAGAAGTCTATTTCCACCTGGCTAATCACCAAATCAGATCCAAATGAGCGATGATCAAAATACGAAAACTGGTCGCAACAGGAAAACAGAGCATTTCCCTGCAAATTGAGCTGTAGTCCCTTGAATTTTTTTCCAGATTGCTTCCTTTTGTCACTTTTGCTACCAATTCACTCTCATATAACATCTATAATTCATAATACCAAGAAACATCATCATATGGAATGCATCTAAAACCAACCCACAACACCTGAAATGAGTGCGTTATGGAACTTCAAACCTCAAAACCCCTATGAAACTTCAAGAACTACCTAAGGTCCATAACACTGGCCTCTTCATCAAACCACAATTTTGATGATTCCATGCTTCTTTACATCAATTGGGAAAACTCATAACTCAACAAACATCTAGGGCTTGGGTGATCTCTTCCAAAACTTAGACCTGAGGAGCAATAATAATTTCATGCGGGAATCAATACCAAAACCTTAAACATCAAAAATACCAAGATTACATACCTGAATTTTTTATCTTTTCTCCTTCCTTCTCCTCTTCTTCTCTTTGATCTCTTCCTTCTCAAAAAAACGTGAGTCCTAACCAAAATATGAGACAAATGACTTCTCTTGTATCACCCTCTATTTATACTCCCATATTTCCCTCATATTTAAATTAAATCCTCAAACATTTAAAATTTTGAAAATGCCACTTGTTTAATTTCCACTATGGCCCATATCTACTTTTGATCTCAAATTTCCATATTCTTTTATTTTTTTGTTGCTAAATGACCACTCTGCTTCATACACAAATCTCAGGCCCATTTCATCATTTCCTACTTTAAGCCCAAAATACTAATACCAGATTTGAGATGTGATCGTGATATGTCTTCCTGGACTCGGCGTTACAAAATCCCTCCTCCTTATAAAAATTGCCTCAAATTAAACATCACTAAAGAGACGGGATAATGCTTCATCCGCTCCTTATGCCCCCATGTAGTTTCCCCATCAGATGACTCCTCCACAATACCTTCACGCTGTTCTCACTACATGTGAAGGGTTTGGTATATATCATGAGCATAGAAACATGGAAAATATAGTGTGAATGCGATCGAGGCCGACATGGCAACCCAATCGATATGTCACCTCCCAATCCTCTCAACAATCCCGTATGGTCCAATATAATGGACTCACTCTTTCCACGCTTCAAATCTTAGTACGCCTTCCAGGGGGAAAATCCTCAAAAATACCATATCCCCACTAACATCATTAGGGTCCTCACTTCGGCCGACAATGATAACCTTCAATGTCTTGTAATTTTCTCACCATCCCTTATAACTTTGATCTATCACAAGTCACTTCGATGCAATTTCCTGATCTTACTAATTTCCTTTCTCGCCATTCTCATCCCAACAAATGCATCGAGAGAGAGTTCACATTTCGCTCCATAAAGAGCCTTCCCATGGGCGCTCGCTACTAATACCGGGCCTAATAATAATCGCATTGTATGCAACCCACAATGGCCGTCCGCCTCCCTCTAAACTCCATAACACATGCTCTAAGCATTATCCTCTAAAGTCCGGGATAGTCCTTCAGATCGCTACATCCGTCTACGGATGAAAAGCCGTCAAGTGCGCTTAGTGTCAAGGGCATTCAACCTGGACTAAACCGTGAGGTAAACTCCAGATCTCGTCTAAACAATGAAATTACACTCCACCCGACCCTCTCATTTATGGCCATTTAATTATGCAATAAAACCATATTCCATTTTATTCTTTCCATTTTCTTCATCAATCACTCCCATTTAATGCCTTATACCTAAATTTCATTCGTGGATCCTCGACCAAGTTTCCTAATCCCCGCTGGGTTTATCAATACGTGACGCATGGTGAAATGGGCTAATGCTGCTCTCGAACTCAACTTCCAATATCACCCCTAAAAGCTCTCAAAGGTCCACCGCAGTGGAAAATAACCCGATCTCATGTGTGAGACAGTACTCTCCGGGTCGCCTACTCAAGGTACCCAAGCACACAGTTTACTTCTTTCCGATGGTACTGATAAGCATAGCTCGTAGAGTCCTTAATCAATCCCAAGCCATCTTTCTTGCCTAGTTTTAACTCTTTCGGTGAAAATATATTTAAGACTTTATGATTCAGAAGATCCTACAGGCGCACCCATATAAGTAATGCCTCCATGTCCGCAAGGCAAATACTGTTACAAACCGCTAGCTTAAGGTCAGGTGTGTAGGATAATCTTGCTCATTTTCAATTGCCTAGAAGCATATGCAATCACCTTGTCATTCGCATTACTACACAACCTAGGGCTCACTTAGAGGCATCACAATACACCGCAGCCATCCCGCCCCGATGAAAGTGTGGGGCACGGAGCCGGTGTGGTCAATCTCCTTTCTGGCTCATCGAACTCACGACAAGCCTCCAATTACAAAAACGGTTCCTCTTTCTTTGCCGCCTAGTCAGCGGTGTGGCTATTTTAGAAAATCCCCAACGGTCTTATATAGCATTTAATACTCCTCACAAACCCGTAAAACCTCATTCATGTAACACCTTGTGATTTCCACCAGATAGCTTCGACCTTCGCTTTTAGATCCATACCCAGATCCCCCTTGTGCAAACCATGTGTCCCGAAAGGCTAAGAATCATTGCCAAAACTAGACACTTACCGAAGCTTAGGTACAACACATGTTCCCAACAGAGAATTATCCTCAAGTGTTATGCATGTTCTTCTCCATCGGCTCTAATAGATCAAGATATCGTCAATTAAAACAATACAACAAATCGACGGCAAGGCCGAAAACTTAGCTCCATGAGATCCATAAAGCGGGTCGGGGGCATTCAGCTAAATGGCATGATTAGAACTCAAAATGTTCCACTGTTGCTCCACGCCGCCTGGGAACATCCCTTCATCATGAAGTCTCAACTTATCCAATTCACTTCCAATTAAATCAAGCCCCAACGATAAATATTCCTTGCAAGCCTTAAATCAAGCTTATATTAGTATCCTTAAAGTGAAACCCATAATGCCCTTCTTCACCTGGCAAAAATTACATTTATATCTTAATCAATTCTTCTTCTTAAAAACATTAATTTAACACATTCCATTAGGCATTTAATCCTTCCAACTGAAAGTAAACCATGGAAACTCAACTTTCAATACTTTCCCAAGGTGGTCAAATTTTTACATGTCACACATTCATAATTATTTCTTCAATTTCTTCCCCATTCTCTTCAACAAATTACATTTGATAATTCATCCAATGTCATTATCATTTAAACCAAATCAAACCAATGCATTTCCACTTCAATCCTTTCGCCTAACCCTCATCTCATTTTCTATTCAACTTTTAATTTTACTAATTCCATTAATTCTTCACATTTTTAAGTAATGTCATTAAATCAATTAAAACCAATCAAACAACATCACTTCCATTAACATCGTGTCACCTAAACGGAGGTCCTTTATGACAACATTTTTTCACTTTGAAAATTCCAATCAATTTAGTGGTTAAAGCTTTAATATAACTTTAACAGCGCGTTTAGATAAATAATCCATAAAACCCTAATCGCCATCGAACCCAACCCACGCTGACCTTACCCGTCATTCTGATGATTGCAGCGTGAAAGCTCCGGATTTAAACCCATGCTCCTCTCATCCCTAACCGCGGCCCTACCACCGGCCGTGACCGCGGTGTGTATCGTCGACGCTACCGTGGTCCAAATCTTCGACTAAGACCATGAACAAACCTCTCTTTAAGCCATGATAAGGACCTCGGTTTTCCATTTTATCTTTATCATTGATTCAACTTTTCAAGCAATGATACATGACTAACTTCTCTTGATACATGACTGCGGGTATTTTCGGAATAAGGACCTCATATTTACAATTGATTGTGCAAGATTATGTATATGATCATGCATTTTATATGTTAATCATCATTAGAATCGCCTTCTTCAACTTTTTTTTTCAACAATCATCTTGACATTGATTCCTCGAAATATCGATTCCCATGTTCTCAATTAATATCCCCGTTTGAACCCGTAGAACATTATCATTTCCATGTTGAAGTACACTGATTATTCACGAATAGATTCCCCATTTGGACGAAGTCCGATTTACAGCTACATTAATATTCCTCCTAAGGTGTTAATGATGAGGGACTCTTCTACACATGCCTACAATTTCTTTTCCAACATTATGATCTTTTCACTCACAATTGAGCCTCCCCAATCCTCCAAATGTAATCTTTGAACGAAGTCCAAGACTCCCTTTCTGGCTTAGACCTTCAAACCTTAAAAGATCAGTGATTATTTCCTATAAATGAAACCTCTGTGATTGTGGTGGTGGTACTAATACCTCAAGAGCTCTCCCGGTGGCGGGTCGGCTCCCCGACGACGCACTGAATTGCAAATTCCCATGCCATGTAACGCATATATGATTTTAACCACATAACACTTGGTAAATTTTGGGAAAATAAATATTAAAACAATCATATGAAAATCAAATTTCAAATCTTTATAACATTTTCAAAACCGTGGCTCATACCACGTTGATGATCCCAACCCGATTAATCCTCATGAACACCCTAAGATCTAATGGATGATAAACATTTCTCAAACAATCAAATAAAATCTATGGAGGAACCCCCTTTACACTCTACCTTTAGAAAATAATGCTGTTTAAGTGATAAATTTTTTTTTTTCTTTTTCATTTTCAAACACTCGATTTTCTATGTAACCGCGTAGTTTCTCGTTTTCGTGACTTTCCCACCTACAAAACCCATAAAACATTTGGGTGCTGACTTTTAATCTTCAACTCAATCTCAACTTCCGTCATTTAGGACTCAACCCATAATCAAACACAATATATACACATATACATTTATTCACTTCAAATCACCAAAACATATTCAAAACTTCTTCACCACATGCACAGCTTTATAAAAAGACTGGGCCCTGAGCCTGACTTCTTGCTTCACCGCCTAAGTAGTCTTCATTTCTTCAAATATATCCATATATGCATACATGACAAATTATTCAACCTATAAAATATGCAAATTATATATACAATGTGGGCTCACATGCGTCGCTCTCGATGGCCTCGACACTCACTCGCAGACAGGAGGATACTCACCTACCACCGGTCTCTAACCCCAAAAATGTTTTTGAAACATACTAAAAAGAATGAGCTAAAGGAGCCCAAAGAGTGTACATTTTCATTAAGATAACATTTTAAAGAGAGCAATTCGGGGCCACAGATACTTATACACTGGTAAAATCCATTTATACCTTGTAAACATTTATGCCTTAAAACTTTCTTCAATAAATACTATACCATTAAAATCAATTTATGCTTTAAACATTTATGCCTTAAACTTTCTTTCAATAAATTTAGCACATTTAAAAATCCATTTATGCCTTAAACTTTCTTTTTCAAAGTAATACTACTTATACAATTAAAAAATCAATTTATGCCTTAATATTTATAAAAAAAAAGAACTTCTTTTTCTTTATTTCTTTCTTTTCCATGGAACCCTTGTGGGAATAAACACACCGTAACGCCTCCTGCAATCGACGGTGAGGGACAACATATTCCGGGCCATAACCACTACATGAGAAACTCACGCTTGCATGTGGTTCCGGGGCCTTATGCACCTTATCACGTTGCAAGGATATTACTCTTAAACACCTATCTCCCACATTAGTGCAACCTATAATCCCTTACTCCCTAAATCCCAGCACGCCATACCTCGGCCCATACGCCCAGTGGTCGCCATATGGGGTTAGGGCAACCATCGCAAAACATTTATATCAAAAATTCCTTTATAACCATTTAAATCATTTACTTTATCATTAAAACACATATGCATTCTTTACACATTTTTAAACTTTCATAATACTTAACATATGCATACATATTTCATATACATATAAATATATATATTGATGCAAGATAAAACATTTCCATATGCCTTGAAGATTTACATAAATATTTCCATTAAACTTTCAGTTTAATGACATTAACTCATTCACTTTTAAAAACCCAATTTTCAAAATATCATTTTACGCTTCAATCGCTAATCCCGCTGCTTCTCCCGTCGACTCCCTTCTCGGTCCGAATATAGTCCTTTCAATCTTTTTTCAAGAAAAACCACACCATACATTAATCATAACTTCCACGTATCCACCTCATACACATTCATTTAAAGCCAAATGAATTACCACTTAAGCACTAAAAAAACCCATATTCATTTTCAGCTAACATTTTTCCAACAATATTTATAGACTTTTGACCCCAAAAAATTATTCAAAAGGTCTTCAAAATTATGAAACTCTCCATCAGTCCTTATATATCCAATAACATCTCTTTAAATCTTCAATTTGAAAAATTCCTTCTCTAAGGCCCTCAACCACATAACACAATCTGCACAACAGATGACCTAGTCGGCAGAACTGAATCTGCACATAGCTTCACTTTGAAACATTTTCTAAATTTTGATTGTACTGTCAAACTTCGTATAAATTTTTCTTGAAGCCTCGTCGAAACTCTTGAATCACCCAAATCGGATCATAAATGGAAGTTATGTCAAATACATGAATTAAACAGAAAGCATCGCACTGTGAGAACTGATAAGAAGGTTTACACATGGTCTCACTTTGAGAGTAAATTCTGGCATCTTTAGGGTTACACTTTACAATGTACTTCCTTCAGATAACTTTTTTCCCATTCGTTTTTTACTCCAGAATTTGATGTCCACTCAAACTAGAATCTGAGGAAATTGACAAGTTACGATCAAAATTATTTAAAAATCGTCGCAATGAAATGTGAAAGATTTCCCATGGATTTGAGCAGGTCCTTGAATTTTTTCCGCATTTGCTTCCTTTTTGTCACTTTGTTACCAATTCACTATAATGATCATATTCATAACACCTCAAGAACATCATGAATGTATCTAAACCAACTCCACAACAATTGAAATGAGTGTTATGGAACTTCAAACCTCAAAACCCTATGAAACTTTCAAGAACCCTACCTAAGGCCCACCACCTTCATCAAACCATAATTTTTGACACCACGTTTTACATCAATTGGGGAAAACTCTCATAACTCCAACAACATCTAGGGTTTGGGTGACTTTCCAAACCCTAGACCAAGGAGCAATACCTCCCCATAACTCATTACCAAAGTGAAACATCAAAATACTCAAGATTACATAATCTTTAAATTTTTTATCTTTTCTCCTCTTCTTCCTTCCTCTTCTTTCTTCTTTGATCTCTCCCCTTCTCAAAAAACTGGGAGTCCCAACCCAAAATATAAAGTGAGACAAATGATTCTCTTGTATCACCCTCTATTTATACTCCCATATTCTCATATTTGAAATTAAATCCTCAAACATTTTAAAAATGCCACTTGTTTAATTTCCAATATAGCTCCATATCTACTTTGATTCCCAAATTTCCATGCCTTTTACTTGTCACAACGACCATTGTAATCTTTGTTTCTTTACACAATCCTCTGGTTCATATTTTATCATTTCACTTTAGTCTCCAAATACCAATACCATCAAAATTCGTACACTCTCGGGACTGGGCGTTACACTCCATAGGTAACTTTTCCTTTTACACAGTTCTTCGGCCGCCTATATCACTCTTGATTACCCGGCAGGTTTCAATTCCCAGTTCGGCCCATTTGCATGGTAGATCTCAACATGGTCAGCTTTATTGGCTCCATACCTAACTCCCTTTCCATGTTTGAGTTCGAGCCTCAGACCCAGGCTTCAGCCCTGCCTGTATATGTTGTTCCCTTACCCCATTTGAGGGCCCCCCAAACATCGTCAAGGTGCTTAGGCAAGGGCTAAAGCGCTTTCTTGGATCTGGCTGAGGCTTCACGCGGGCTTGTAGGGATGGTTTGATACTTGTGCTTTGTCAGCCGCCAAACGCCTTGCGGATCATGATGGCTCTTCTTTCGATTCGCGCCATTTGGATCGTTGCTTCTCATGCCTTTAGAACATTCCTCGACGTGACTTTTCCAATTTCTTCATAAGGTTTGGAAGTGTCTTTGATCACAGAACCGCTGCGGGTGCTTTCTCTTGTCCCGTTTTCCTATAATGCCTTGCTTTCTTTTAGTTCTGGCATGCCTTTCCTTCTTCTTCTCTATTTTTTCCTGTTTTGACCTCAGTTGTTAGGCTGTCAAGCTCGGTCCCACTTTTCATTGCTTTTGTTCGTTTCTCCGCCGCTTAATCATGCAGTTTCTGAGGTCTCACAAGATAGAGGGCGCTTCGACCAGGAGTTCGTTCGGCAACCGGAAGAGACTATAATATCTCATACCAAGGGTTGGTCCCAAGATACATCTTCCTCTCACAGTAAGGGAAGGGGAAGATTAGCGAGACATTAGGTATCCCATAACAAAATATACCCTAGAAGTGCACATGTTGGGTATTTTGTGGCATAATTTAGTCTGAGTTTGTGAGTTAAATGTAAGCATGGAATGAGACCTGGAATTTACAAGATTTAAGGATAAATCAGAATGTCCAAAAAAGGGCTTAAAAGTCTATAAGTTGACAAGATTTGAGAGGCACAAAGTGGAAAAATACAAGCTAAGTTGCAAAAATAAGAGAAGTGGAGGACTAAAAGGAAAATAAGGAAACTTAACCCAAAAATGGGTTTTTTAAGTGCCAAACATGGCCTTAACTCAAAAGTTTGATTTAAGACCAAAAATTGGTCTCATTTGTAGGAAGAAGAAACCATGAAGTGTAAAAGAAGTAGCAGTAAGAGGGAAGAAGAAGAAGCAGAAGAAGAGATGGTGGAGATCACAAAAGGTAACTAACCCTAAAATGGATTCTATTATGAATCATATGAATTTTGTATGGGACTTAGAAAAAGTTTATGAGTTCCAAATCTAGTTTGTTAGATTTTATCCCTAACTCAGATTTATTGAAGGTAAAGGAAAACCTAAATGGCACAAGATAAGGGTACAAACCCTCCCTCTTATGATTTGATTCATGGCAAATCAACAAAGTAATCGAGTTAAGGTTTAGAACAAAACCCAACAAATCTTTTGTATTGTTTGTGTATGGTTATAAACTATTTTGAATGAAAATGTAGAAATTAATGAAAGGTTTTGAAAGATAAGAAGTGAAAGAGGATTTGAGTAGAAAATGATGTCACATGAATTTAAATAAGCTTAGCGTATATGATCATGGGAAGAATCAGGAAAATATGAAAAATAGGAAGAAAACAAACAATCCAAGACTTTCATAGACATATTTTACTCTGCACACCTGAACACATGCACCTATACACGTTAGGTTCTGGTCATTAATAGAACATGCACCTATGATATGTGTGTTATACCATATAACTCTATGTTTTTCCTATTCACCGCCAGATTTTCACCATAACTTGCTCATTTATGATCCCATTTAAGTGATTCAAGTTGATGTTAAAATAGACCACAAAAAAGAACCAAACATATAGGAAATAGAAAGCATCAAATCTGACTCTGTTATCCTAAAATTCACTCAAAGTGGGGCTATGTGCAAGCCACCCCCAGACGGGCTTGGATCATAGAGTAGTCCCAATTGCTTCAATATATTCTGAGTTCCTAAGTTCGATTTAAGTGATTCAATGGAGACAACCTTTGAAAATCTTAGCTTTAAATGAAAAAAGATCTATGTCAAATATGAGGTTAAAACCCCAGAAAATGAGTAATACAAACTGTTCCTAGTGTAATCCTAGAAACCATCAGTTGGCATGAAAATCCATAACTTGAGTCAATTGACCTAAATTGAGTGATCTCACTTCTCTGAGTAAAAGATATTCATGATAAGAATGCATGAATGATGTGTGATTATATAGGGCATCACTAATCGTATAAGTAAATTGGATAAGGACAAGTACATATAAGTATTCATGTATAAGTTCAAGAAATGCCATATGTAATGTGCATGAAACAGAAAAAATATAGGAAATGCAAGATAAATATGTTCATGAAACATGAATTTGATGTGAAACATGAAACGGAATCTAAATCAACATGAACATGAACATGAAAAGAAAATGTCATGAACACATAATATGATAAAAGAGGATTATAAGTTCGGAAAATATATGATCATAAGGACTACCTAGACTAAAGAATGAATGAGCTGACGCCCTGTCAGCTTCTGCACTGACAGTACTTCTATGCTCCCGATTAGTGCTTCTAAGACTCTCGACAAGAGACTTCAGATTCTCGTTAAGTGTTATCAAGACTCTGCTTCTCATTGAATGCACGGGTGACTCCCGTTTCAAGAGACTTCAGATTCTCACAAAAGTGCTATGGACCTCAAGATTCAGATCGTGACCTTCAGGTACTTATTTTACCAAGGTCATTCTACTCATTTCTTATAATTGGTCTAAGGTAAATAAACAGGTGATATATGATAAGACACTGAATAAAGAATAAGAGTAAAGATCTCGAATGTACCCTCAGATCTGCTATGGCGTGGTAACCTACGGTACCCCCGTAGATCCGGTAATCTCTCGTAGTACCCACGCGTACTCGTATCGGAAAATTAAGCATAAGCTCAGAATATAAGTATAAGTCCACTGCATTCTCGTGGGAACTTCCGCGTGATATTGAATCTCGTCGTAGTACCTATGGTACTTTTGTATACTAATAAGCTTCCAGAACTCTACTGAGTCCCGAATGAACATAAGCCCCGTTATAAGTATAAACTGATAGATCGTCTGATGACCTGATGGATACCCATGATACAGTTTATAACTGAATGGATTTGTTCTAATCACGGAGTCCATGAGAACATATCAATTGTGAGGTGAAGTTCAGACAGAAGAAACATTAACCTCTGTATGAGACTGAAGAGAGAGTTTCAGAAACTGATGGCAGCACTTTATCAGAAGTAGAAGATATGTATATACAGATCAGACTTACATGGATCAATACATCCATACCCGATATGTATATGTATAAGTTTGTTTTGTTTGACTTATCACCTACGGTACTCCTCAGATATAAGAATCAAGATCCTCAGAAACAAGAATAAGAAACCAACACAAGTATAAGTTCAGAAGACCAGGATATACTTCAGAGTACAAGTAAAAGATACTTAAGTACCAAGATAAGTTTTGTAGTACTTTACAAGTACTCCATACAAGAATAAGTTCGGCAATACCGTGATAATGCCCAGACCCTATGATACCTACGGGCACCCGAACAAGTGCAAACCCAGAGTATAAGATAAGTTCAGAGTACCCACACGGCAGACCCGTATTTGTAAAACAAGGCAAGTCCAAAAGAGCACCACTGTACCCCGGGATCGGTAGAATAAGTATAAGTTCAAGAGGTATAAGTTTAGTAGTGCACTCACGGTACCCGTATCAAAACAACAAGCATAAAACTGAAGACAAGTACTATTCAGAATGCAAATATAAGAGACCAGAGATACATATGCTCCCCAAAGACATATAAGATCCCAATACTGCATCAGTATAAGTTACGTAGTACTCACGTACTCGATAGATTTTGATGGACACTACTCCCAAATGTGGTAGTTCTTGATCTTCATATAAGATGTGGGCCATACCCATTATCTTCTCGTGAACTCCCACGGGAGATTGAAAATAAGTATAAGCTTCGAGATAAGTATAAGTACATGTATACAAGATAAAGACGAGAAATCAATAAGAATAAGATCCGGTCAAGAATGAGTCCAAGTATATGAGTATAAGATCCCAAATAAGGATAAGTCTACCATAAGAGTAAATTCTGAAGTAAGTATAAGATCGTTATAAGCATAAGTTCGGGCATCAGATGAGAGATTTGAACAAGCTTGGCTTAAGTTACAAAGAAAAATTATGGATGTAGATATGTGATATGAATTCATGAAGATTCCGACACTACATTATTATTCAGATTGTGTTTCAAGATAAGATATGTTTCCCACTAAGCGCAGAAAGCTTAGCACGGGTTTTAACTGGTAGGAGAAGACGCCGCCAAAGAAACATCCGCATGTTTTGGGCCAACACACTAGTAAGGGTTCACCATATGTAGGTTCTCGCGGCTCGATTTGTAAATGTAAAGTTCGGGCCATATGTAAATGGACTGATATAAATGTATAGATTTTGATGGACACTAACTGGGTGGTAGTTCTTTGATTATGTGCTATAAGATGTGGGCCACACCTATTGTATACAAGTTCAATTTTTTTAAAAAAAAAAATCAGGTAGTCCCGGAAGATACGGTCTCGCGTCCAATCGAAAAACAGATTCGCACCTGTCGGGCCGAGAATCGGGGCGTGACACCGGTGGCTCCGAATATTTGAGGGCCGCCGTGAGGAATGCGGAGGCCGGGCCCCAGCTCCCGTTGAGCCCTCGTATAAAACCTTCTACTGCTCGACCTTCGGCGGTCCAAATTTGCGCCTTTGACTCTCACGCCTTATGTTGTCTCTGCTCCCAAGATGAGTTCATTTTCGAGGCGACCTTTGAGAATGGTCTTCGCTTCCTTTGCACCCTCTTCACCGTGCCGCTTCTACAATGCTTCAATGCATGCCATCCCAACTCTCCCACTCTGGGGGCGTCTCGTTAAATTTCGTTGGGTTTTTAGTGGATAAGGGCCTGGGTCCCTAGTGCATAGCTCCGTCGGCTGGATCTCTTCAAGATGAAGGAGGCCCCTAAGGCTTCTTGCATACATTTCAAAGTGGCCACTCGTGCCTATTATTTTCTCGACCTCCTCGTTCCCTAATAAAGCATCGAAAGGAGCCCTATTTCTTTTTATCTGGGGTCGATCAGGAATACAATCCCGCCACCAAGACGGCACGCTGGGGATTCCGATAATATGACCGCTCCGCAGGAACCCCATGAGTTTTATGTCTCTCTAGTAGGGGCCAACTTAGCACAAGTGTTATGCTTTGACTTTGTTTTGCTGCGTTTGCCTCTGGCATCCGTCCCACCTTAATACTCCCGAGGACGTGGAAGTAGCGGCAATCTGTGGGCAAGGTCGCCCCCAGCGTATTTCGGGATCCGATTAGGTCGCATTCCCAGCCTCTTAAGGTGTGGAGCCCCTTCTTGTTCCCCCACCAAGATCTCCTCCGCCCCTATTATGAAACTTCTCCTGGGCTCTTGGTCGTGAAGGCTTTAACTCCTGTGAGAGCCCTGTGCCCGTGCTCCGGGTTGTCAAGCAGAACAGGAGAAGCGCAGCGCAAGGCTCGGATCCTCCCTCGAGAGCAACCTCCCGCCGGTGGGTCCCAAAGTTGGGAGATCTCGTTCCGCGACGCCCACAAGGAGCAGGATCACACGCCCAAGTTCTGTGAGTGTAAGTGAGAGCCATTCTCTTCGGGGCCGAGGTGCTCGAGGGAGGCGGGTGCACGGCTGCTCATCCCCTCCGCCGCAAGCCAAGGGTTCTTGAGAAAGGCCTTCGAGCCCACTGGAGTTCTTCCCACTTCACTATTCTTCGCCCAAAACATCATTCCTTCCTCCTAGACAGCAGATGGAGATGATCGCTCGGGAGCCGATGAGGCGAGGACTCTCTGCCATCACGCCGCGAGAGCTCGCGTAGGGCTTCCAGCTGCCTTATCCTTCGGGACTCGATCTTAAGAAGCGTGGAAGCCCTATGCGCTGAGGAGGCTTCTTTGGCCTTGTCACTTCGTGGAACCGCCCCTGCAGATGTCCGGAGCTACCTTCTTTGCGACATCCCCGCCTCTGGCCGCTGCGTTAATGTTATCCTCTAACCCTTCTTGTTCGATCAGAGCTCGCTAAGGCAATGGAAAGATAATGAAAAATGTGGCACGGTTTGGCTTGTTGTACTACTAATACTGTTTTTTTAGAACCACATAGGTATTTATTGGCCTTTTTCCTCGATTTTCTTTCTATTTGACGCTTCCTTACAATTTATTTTTAATGTGGGTTATATTTGTGGATACAATGATTTAACAATAATGTCTTTGCTTTTTCTATCTCCTTCATCGCTTTAGATTTTAATGTGTTCTTTGTGATAGAAATATTAATGCTATGGACCAAAGATTTTATGATGAACTGTTATAGTTGCATGACATTCTTGTCCAATGCATTTATTTAACCTGTCAGATTGTCATTGTTGTATTATTCATCGTAGTTACAACTGAGGTAGTTAATTCTGAATCAAAACAAAAGCAAAGTATGAGAAAAAATGATGTATATACTCTTTAGATAACCGCTACATATCACTATATAACAAGCTACCTCAATTAGAAATGCCTGCCAGTGACTTTTCTTGTTGATCATTTTACAAGCTTATAGTTTATAGTACTAATATTATTTTTTGAAAATTATGCCGAGGGCTTTGGGTGTAGATTTAGTTTCACTTAGCTAGGAAGTCCGTAACCGGTTAAGCTATCCTTCATGTCGTAATATTATTCTTAATTGACATCTATTTGAAGTGTGTAAGGTTTGTTTGTGTTTTTTTTTTTTTTTTTTTTATGGGAGCAATTTGAGGCTTTTTTTTTTTTCATGTTTTATAAATACTCAGCTTGTAGAAGCCTTTATACCCAGTGTATTGTAGGGGTAACAAACATACAAGCATTGGAATTGAGCTGGTCTCATTTTAACAATCTATCACTATAAGGTATATTCATTACACCGATTTGTGTTTATATTCTAATTGCATTATTATTTATCTTTGGGAAAAAATACATGAATCTCTTACTTCATTATTCCGCATGGTCGAGGCATCATGAAGGACATAGTCTATTAAAGGTATTTTTTTGCCAATCGTATTATCCTACTTCATTCACTTTATTGCCTCCAATTACCACACACACTCACCATAGGTAATTGAGACATTCTCTTTCACACATACACTATCAATCAGCACTCTGCTTCAAACCATGCTCCTCACATATTTCATGTGTTTCTTTAATAAATTTCAAGCTTGGCTATTTAAGAAATAAAATTATATACTCATGAACCTTAGGGACAAATAGAAAATATGATTACACAAAAATTATATCATCCATGTATACTTATTTCCTTTTTCTAGGAAGGGTGATGAAGAATATTTTTTTTTTTTGGGTTCTTGTATTTTTTTCAGTGAACCAGGCTTTTTGATTATGTTTTGTAGGGAAAAAGGTCAGACAAATGGTGGTTTGATTGGTGAGACTTCGAAAAAAACCAATAGAATGAAGGGGATCAACAAGTTTACAAGGCATTCCACAAGAATTCCCACTCATGGAATTCAATCCAAGGTCCCTAGAGGAAAAATTTTAAATTTTATGGCTGCATTTGTTAGGTTTGTTTTTGTGTTTTATGGACATATTGTCATTTAAATTTACAAGGTTGGCGCAATGATAGAATCATAATATGCCTTCAACTGGAAGGGGATGACTCATTTTGGTATTAGATGGCAACCCTCTTGTTCATAAGAACAATGTTTCTATCAATTTCTTGTTTTTGGATTTGATTGGTGGAGCTTTTTACGTGTTGATATTGACATTTGGTCATTGTTGGGAACTTTTGATTGGGATTCTATTATATTGGAAGGTCCATGATGAGTGCCTAAAACACTCATCTTACGCCAAGGCTGGTTCACATAGCTATTACTCTGCACATTTATTTTATAATAATTTTTATAGTTTTTGTGGCTAGATCCCCGATTTTTGTGTTTGGGTGTGGTTACAAACTACTGGAGCCGAAAAAAAAAAAAAAAGAAGAGCAACTGCAATTGGGACAATGAGAAGCGGTGCAAGGAAGTGAGAGCCACGCCGCGACGTCACCACGCCGCCATCACCACGCCGTCAATACACATCACCACGTCGCGACGCGCCTCAAAATCTGCACCTCATCATTTAAAGTACGAATGGCCTAAAATTGCAGGTGAGACGGGACGAGGGGAGGTACCAATTCGAGAGCAGATCGATAGAGACTGGAGGCGCTTCGGGATTTGGACCCTTCGTGAAAGGATATTACTTGGTTAATCTGATGATGTTTTTAAACTAGACTATTTCATCTTTTTCTTTCATTATGTTCTAGATTCTAGTGGTTACATCAAACTCGCCACATACAATGGATTAAGTTTGATCTTTCATGCTATTCATTGTTATTAATTTGTCACATCTACTCTATACCCGCAGATTTCAATTATATGATAATGTCTCGCCAATGTTGGGCATAATCGCATCGAGATCCGAGAGATTCGAGAGATGAGGATAAGGTCTGTGGATCCGGGGTAGAGTAGCCTTTAGCCGATTCGTTAATGAGATATTCCTAACCCGGGCGGCATTTTTAAGCTAGGAGCATTTAGCATTTAATACCGAGTCACGAGATAGAGATATACTCGATTCTATTCACACGAGATGTAGCGGATATACCTCGAGAGAGGATATCTCATAGGCAAGATCACCGCCATTGACATATTACAAATATATTGAATAACAATATCTTTAGAAAAGTAATCCATTTAACGCGGATAGGGGAGATTTAACCTAGGCCAAAGTTTCACCATTAATTCACTAGAATCATAGCTTAGTTGCGCTTCTTACTTAAATTTTGCAGATTCTAGACTCATTTATCTTTATTATTGTCTAAAAGTGTAACCTTCTAGAAGCAATCCCACCTTTCCCCGTGGATCTGATATCCCGCACTTAAGTACACTATTATATTACTGGGGCTACGCGCATACTCGCGCACTTGTGCATTCATTTTACACATCGCGCTACCATTGCTTTTGATGCTGTCGTGGGAAAGGTTAAATTTGATAGAGAAGTGAGCACATAGATAGTATTTTACTTTTGTTATTTTTACAAGTGTCGTAATTTAGTTTTGTTAGTTCGTGTGTTATCATAGCATGTGTTTCAAGTGGAGTACATGCGACAAAGAAATCGATTAATCAACACCTGTCGACCTAACTAAAGATTCCCGTACGATCAAGGCCGAGAACAGAGAACTAAAACAGATTAGAAAATCCAACAAATACGAAAACAATGAAGAACAAGATCTCGCAAGGAAATCAATAATCGCAACTGGCCGCAGAGGTCGAAATGGAAATCATGGAAGGAATCAGCACCTGCACCGCTTATACACCCGCATCGATCCTTTACACGCCATTAGATGAGTTCGCTTTTTTACCACCAACATTGTTCAGACAAATGATCGACTACCACCGATTCACAAATAATTTCGAATTGAAGTCACACAAAGATGATGTCATAGAATATCTTGTTTCATGGACTACCCCATGAGAACTCGAACATGCATTTGACTAACTTCCTCGGTTATATATCATCAAGTACAACCCGAAAGATCGGGTTAAGCTCTAAGGTTACTCCCACTCTTTCGAGGATGAAGGCGAACATTGGCTAACGGTCAGCCACGATTCCATTACTACATGGGCGATTTGGTACAAAGTTTTCGATGAGATTCTTTCCACCTTGAAAATTGCCTGACTTTGTGCAGCAAAAAAGAAGATCCAATCTTTGTTTAATTGACTAGAGGAGAACACAGCGAGCATGGGACGAGTTTCATGAATTATTCTGCGATGTCCTCTTATAGACTAACGGATGGATGCAAGTCCACACGCCTGATGGTCGAAGTACAGCGAACAATGATAGATACTTACCGGTACGGAGGGGATCCATTGATGAAAAACCAGACGGGCGTATGAGATATTGGAAGTCTTTGCGGTAACGCTGTCGTGGCCTGGGAAGGCACGCGATGCAGCACGGTGGTGAGCACCGGTGTGGGGTCACTTAACAGCGATGAATCAGCCCAACTAGCTAAGCAATTAAATAGGCGGGGAGCGGCAAATGCCATACGGACCCTCCATGGTTGTGAATTATGTGGAGACGACGTAGTAGTGTGGAATGTCGTCGAGAAACCCTCTGATGGAGCAAGCCGGTATGTATCGAGGTTGATCGAGAATCCAACCCACATGGCGGCAAGGATCGTATAGAGTAACTACGAGAATCAGAATCGAGGGCGGGTGGCGTAACAATGGAACGACATAATCAAGCGAAGCCCGAGGGTATGGATGGCGGAACAATCGAATATCCCATAATGACGGAGTCTAGTGAAACACACTTTGCGAGGAAGAAGTTGTGGTTAAGGCAAGCTCTTGCACAGATGTTGACGTCTCATTCCGCTTTTATGAATGAGACTAAAGCAAACATGCAGCGACGAAGCAGCCCGATTAAGCCGATCAAGCGACGGTGAGAGTTTAAGAGGCACAAATGGGCGATAGCAAACTGGCGTGACAGCAGGGATCCTTCTTAGGAACCTTCGAAGTAAACCCAAGGCAGGCGGAAATGAACATGTCAAAGCGATTCTGAGAAATTGGTAAAGACTTGGGAATGAGAAAAACCTCAACGCTACGAAGAGAGGTAGAGGCGAGAAACGTATAATCCGGCATAGTGGTGATAATTACAAACTGAGAGCGACCTGGAAAGCGATCTTGAAGAACTCTGCAGCGCAAGGTGTATACCCGATTCCTTACCCGCGCGTCTAAGAAACATAAACTAGATAAGCAATTCACTAAATTCTGTGGATGTGCAGGCGCACCAAACATCCATTTAGCGTGCCACAGAGCAAATGCCTAGTTATGTAAAATTCCCTTGAAAGACATCTTATCTCGAGAAGAGAAAGATTAGGCGCTTGGGCAGTGGAGACCCAGAATGTTGGTGCCATCCAACCAAAGCTACCATAGAAGCTCGAGATCGAGGCGGTTCACTATCAGTGCACGATTGGAAATGCTATTTTTATGTGAAGGCGCCACATCGTTGGAGATTTTGACATTAACCTTATACCCCTTATCCATTTTCAAGCGTTTGGGATTAGGAGAAAGCCCGCCCGAACTCTGATCCTCTTAACAGATAGGTCTTTGGAAACATCAAGAGGATAATAGAAATGTCTTAGATTAGGTCGTGAGTTTATCTTCCAGCCAGTTTCATTATTTTGACATGGAGGAAGATAAAGTCTGCCAATAATCTTGGGAAGATTCATTCCTTGCAAGCTGAATGAGCGATTGATGTACAGAGGCGGCAGCGAGAGTACAAGAAGAAGTGAAGTTCAATGTATTTGAAGCCGTGAGACACCCAGTAGAAAGTGATACTTTAGCCGTAGCCGACATAGTAGAGAGTATAGTGTCTAGCCAAAGTGGTCTATTTGACCTTTGGAATAGCCTAGTAGAGAATGAATCCCTAAGGGAGCACAGTGGCGGGCCGAAGAATATGTTAATGGATGGATTCTTTTGGACTATTAGAAGGAAATACTTGAATCGCTGAAGCGAAAGAGCTAAACCATTGGTCCCATCAATTGAAACAACCACGAGATGGAGCAAAACCTCACCTAGCCATTTTGAAGTACTCATACCTAGAGGGGAGAATCTCGCTACAGTAATTATCTCCATCATCCTCTAACTGCAATAGAGGAAGAGAAGTTATTAGGGTTCTTGAATCTAACCGAGGCACTCGGATGGTCTCTAAATGACACAAAGGTTGTAGCAGCTGTGTGTGTGTTTTTGTTGAGGAGTGAGCTTAGATATGGATGAAAGAGCTTTGAAGGATTTACAGGAGTATCAAACAAATCAGAAGAGAAGCGGATTGGAAGGTTCAATGACACCTGGTACTTGAGGTGATTTACCCCATTCGGACCATTGCATGGGTAAGCCAATTAGTAATCAGAAGAGGATGAACAAGCGTATCGGGGCCCGAAAACAACATCTATTGCCGTCGAAAACGATTCTGGGTGGAGGTTGCATTGACTATGGGCTTGAACAAAGCCACTCGAAAATATCTATTTGGCTGCCATTTCTAGATCAAATGTCGTTTGCGGCATGAATAATGTGCTTTTTGGATACAGATTACTCAGGTTACAACCAAATTGCCGCGCTCACGATGATCGAGAGAGGCAACATTCTTGCTTATGGTACATTCGCTTTCCGGCGGATGCCCTTCGGATTATGCAATGCTCCGGGTACCTTTCAGCGATGCATGATGGCCATATTCTGGAGCATGGTGGAAGCGAGACGATTGGATCTTCATGGACGATTTCTTAGTAATGGGAAATTCATTTGACAAATTGCTCCCAAAATTTAGAAATTTGTCTTTGGCAAGATGTGAAGAGACCAATTTAGTACTCAATTTGGAAAAGTGCCATTTCTCATGGTACAAAGAGGGTGTCCTTGGACATAGGATCTCAGTGAGGAATAGAGTAGATAAGGCGAGTGAAGCAGTGTGAAAGTTGCCTCCACCCCTCTTGGTAAAGGGTTCGCGAGTTTTCTAGAACCTGTTTGGTTTTATAGGCGGTTCTCAGAGATTTTTAGCAGTTGCAAAACCGTTATCTAACCTTCTAGTCAAGAATCCCATTTGAGTTTAATCCCCAATGTTTGCATCGTTCGGTGTTGAAGAGGTGAGTTGATCTGCTCCTATTGTTGTGTGGCGCAGTTAGTGCGTATCCACTGAACTTATGTGTGGCGCCGGGTGACTTGCGATTGGGGCGGTACTGAAGCGGCGGAAAGAACACAAGTGATCTCTGCTAGTGAACTGCGAATGATGTTTCGAAATTTGAATTATGCCGCTCTGAGAGAAGAACACCATGGCTAGTAATACTTTTCTTTACCGACAAATTTAGGCCCACGTGTTGATTGTGTGAGAGTGGTAGTGCTATCTTTTGGTCATTCCAGGCTATTAAGTACTTGATGACCAAGAAGATGCAAACCTGGAATGATTCGGTGGGTCTGTATTTAAAAAATTGACTTAGAAATCAAGGACAAGAGATGCGAAAATCTATTAGCCAGACCATCTTTTTTATGGCTGATGGAAGATGATATTCCGGTGAATAATGAATTCAGACGAAACTTTTTGCTAAGTGAGGACAAGAGCGTTCCTTGGTTTGCGGATTCGTGGGCAGACGAACTATTTGGTGGCGAGGTAGTTCCCAAGAGTTTAACTATCAGAAGAGAGAGGTTTTTCGCACCTTAAACACTACTATTGGGAGAGCGATTCTTCTAGACTCTTTGTCTTGTCCAGGTGATAAGGAGATGTGCAGAAGATGAAATGCATATTAATTACGAACCATTGTCACACCTCCTACCGTGTGGTGAACAGCACTTTGGTGGCGAGAGAGCAGCGACAGTTCTCTGATCGGGTTTGTAGCCCTTCCTTATTTGAAGATGCCTCCTTGGTCGTTCCACTTGTAATGAATCATCAGCAGATGAGAACATCTCTAGAAAGGAACGAGCCACCCTTCCATCCCATCTTAGAGTAGAGTTGTTTGATTTATGGGATCAGTTTCATGGGACCATTCCACACATCATACAGCCTTGTACATTTTGTTGGCGGTAGACTATGTCTCGAGTGGGTGGAAGCAATTCTACACGCACCCGATGATGCAGGTGGTGGCTCGATTCACTCTTGGCAATATATTCTCACGTTTTGGAACTCTCGGGCTTTAATCCTGGATAATGGTACCATTTTCTACAATAAGGTCATTGATAAGGTGTTGCAAAAGATGCAGATGCATCATCGATACATCTCTTGCATATCACCCACAAATCAAGCAGGTAATGGGAAGGTATCAAATCGCGAAATCAAGTACATTCTCGGCATGCAGTTCGGGAAAGATTAGGTCTAAAAAGATAGGCGATGCGCTCTGGGCATACGCTGCATTACAAAACTCCTTTGGGCATGTCTCAGTTCGGACTTCGTGTATGGTAAAGCTTGTCTTCGATTGGAATTGGAGCATCAAACTGTTGGACAGCTCGGCTTGACTAAACATGGGCTGATGCATTGGTATTGAACGACTACTCCAACTTTCAGTGAGCTAGATGAGTTCGAAATGAAGCATAAGCGCCGCATCCCTATGAAAGACTAAAAAGCAGCGCAGCCAGACACATCACTAGAAAGGGTTCACGGTAGGACCAATAAGTCCTTATTCCAATTCGATTAAAAGCTTTTTAGGAAATTGAGGTCTCGATGGTGGGAGCCTTTCCTGCGGTAACAAGGTCTTTTCATGGTGGGCGAAGTTTCACATCACCGAGAAGGCACATTCACGATCTTCTGGCTGCTTGGAAGCCCCGTGCTATGGACGGTTTCTATGAACAAGAAAATCATCCCTTTGGCGATTTGCAGAGACGAGTGTAATCCCAGCGATCGCGGTTGGGTTCTGAACACGTATGAGATTCGAGTGCGTCCAGGCTAATGGCGGTAAACATAGCGCTTCTTGGGAAGCGACGAGTGTTCTTAAACTTTCCCTTTTGTTTGGCTCAGAGTTCTATTGTTTATTTTCTGCGATTTTATTTCGGCTTTGTTATGATTGGTATTTGGTTGTGTTTACTTTGGGATCAACGGATGCGGTCGAGACCGTTCAAACTCGCATTACAAAGCTCACTTAGAGTCCTAAGTCTTGAGAGAGGTTCCATGTTCATAAAATCTTCCAATAGTAACAAAATTTTCTCACATCCGCGTGTGACGTGGACTTACGCCCAGCAGCGTCAAATTAACACCCTGCGTCGCGTTGCGGCGTGTATTCCGCGTCGTGACGTCAATTCAACACCCCTGCGCGTCGCGTCAGCGGCGTGTGGCGCTACTGGCGGCCGATCGGAATTTAGCACCCCTGCTGTCGCGCGTCGCGGCGTAATATTTTCCGCGTCGCGGCGTCAAATTATCAACGCCGACCCGCGTCGGCGTGTATTTTCCGCGTCTGGCGTCAATTTGTACACCTCTGTCGCGTCGGCGGCGTGTATTCTCCGCGTCGACGTCATCCTCCGCGCGTCGCGGCGTCGGTTTAATATTGCTGCATCGCGTCGCGGCGTGATTCGCGTCGCTGGCGTGGATTGAACCACTCTGTGGCGTCGCGTCACCACGCCACGTCGCTGACGTAGCTACTGTACAGTAAAGCGGTTCATTTTGACCCTTCATCTCACGCACCCTCACTCCCTGAGACCCTAGCACTCTGCGTGCCATTGCCGGCCGGACCGTCGAGCTCCATTTCCTGGTCGGCGGCCATCCATTGCTCACCAACCATCGACGTTCATGCCCGAGCTGACCTCGCCTAGTCTGGAACCGTTGTGGTAAGTCCTCTCTGTGCTTGGTTCTAGTGTTTGGGCCGCATTCTGAGGTACCTGCGTTTTTCATCGGTTCGTGGCTGGGTGTTCATTTGGGGTATTTCTGAGTCTGGTTGGGGTCTTGGGTTTGAGTCATAGTGGTTTCATTGCACATTAGGTGCTTGTATTTTTGTCCAAGTGATTGGTGCCTTTGTGGTATCACCACCACGTGTCTCTTAGTGCGATTATGTACGGCAAGAAGCGAAGTTGCTACGCAGTAGTGTCGGTTCGGTGGGGACCCGACTACATTCGTGCCACCAGCGGTTTTAGCCAAATGCGAGTGCGCCGTCGGTTTGGCATTTGCAAAAGCAGTTCGTTCGATAAGGAGAAGGGTTTCACCACCCGATGGCTTCTTCCGCTTAAGACAATTGCGGCTAAGGGATGGCGTGCCTTGTGCGACCACACCGTCGGCGACGGGTGTGGTGCGCGGTTCTACGCCAATCTCGCATCCATATTTTGAAGAGAGTGAGGTGCGGCGTGTTAGTGCGACTTAGGTCTGGTCGATCATGGTCCAATACGATCTAGACATGTCCCTTGGAGCGCGTTCCGTCCTGGCTCGCGAGCTTCTGACTACCACGAAATTATCACGGCGTGACCCGATGGTAGGGTGAATGGAGGAATCGATAGTGCGGGTCATGCGGTGATTTCAAGGCGAAACATTTGGCCTTCATCCCAATTACGGCACCACTTCATCGCCGTGTCTCATCGACGGCGGATATTATTGTGAGGTGGCTTGCCGGTAAACCGTGCCGGCTTCGCCATCTTCTGGGTGTGCGGCTGGATGTTGGTAGTTTGCTCGAGGGATGCCATCTCCATAGCAGGGATCTGAAGATGAGCACAGGACACCTTCGATATTTGGCTTGTGCAAACAAGCGGGAGGTGCCTGCTGGGCGACAACGACACTTGGCTCCCCTTGATAAAGCCATATACATCGGCGGGACACACCCGGTGTCCATGACTGTGAGAACTACGATTCGAGTCCTGAAGCCTCGGACGGGCGAGCTTTATGAGTGTCGGGCTCGTTATGGATCACAGGCGATCCCGGGAGCCTTGCTCCCGATCGTCCAGCCACCTCCACCACCATCGGCCTCCACGGCGCAGCTGACCACGGCGGCTCCTCGGTCTTCTCGGATCTTGAGGGCCGGTCTTTCCCTCGCTGGCGTTTAGCGCGCGTGGGATGAGACCCGAAACACCGAGTCCCTCGTACTGGGACCTGGGCGTTGCGTGCTGACATATGACGATCGTGTCAGGCCATCATTCTCGTGGCGGTCACATGCGAGCCCGGCTCTCGCCCGACTCTTGGCTTCCGCGACCTCACCACCTCCTTGCCGCGGTGATATTACGAGGGGAGTTCCGCTTTTTATCTTGCGATTAGGACAGTTTATTTTGTTGGGGGGGGATGTGTTGATAGGGCGCACTATGTTTTTGGTTTTTGTTTAGGGTCTTTATGTTTTTCTTGTTTATTGTTGTTTGATTTCCGTAGTATGCGATATTTTTAGTTTATTCCATATTAGTTGTGTTTTGTTTAGTATTGCATGCGATTATACGGTGGTGTTTACTGGTTTAATTTTAGTTGTTTACATCACACTGTATTAATGAGCCATGTGTTAGTTGTTTGCGTGTTTTAGGACATTTTGCATGTAGATCGCATACATAATGTGCCATTTTGGATATTGAGGATCAATTTTGATTGAGTTCACTATAAACTTGTTCAAATGCATACATTTGCTTGATGCTCATTAATTAGGGTTGAATAGTTGAAAGGGCCTGTGAGATAATCCCAGAGATGATCGAAGAAACCAGGTTCTGAAAACCACATCACACTGCTGCTTCATTGAGAAACTTGAGTATGCATAGGTGTAAACCAACTACAAAGTTTGATCAACCTGGGAGATTCGAACCGGCTTTGAGTAGTAGGACTACCTAAATAAAAGTTATGGCCCTGACGAAGAAAATACAAAACAATGAAAAAGAAAAAAGAAAAGAAATATAATGCAGAATGGGTATGTGTAGGAATGGCGAGGATCGTCGATCGAATCTAGAACATGATCTGAGGGCCTATCAAGCCTAATGCCTGAAACCAAGCGGCCATGAGTCATTAACTACTTGCCCTTCATGGGACGGAAGATGGATCATTCACGCAACCTAGGGCCCGCTTTGGTTTGGTTGATCTTGGAGGTGGTTGAAGGGAGTGAATGCGATGCCCATAACAGCGGTAGAGTCACCAATGGTCCCTTCTGAGAACACTTCATTCTGAAACTTCTTACTTTCGGTCTTCTGTTTTGGAGTGCGTAGGAAATTTCTAAGTGAGGACATAGGTCAGTAGATTAGTTCCTATCCTTTCATAGTTAGCTTCTTCTAATAGCGAGTTGAGCTTAAGTTTGGGAGTATGGAACCTAAGGCACCTCACTGGAGTCACCATCATAAGCACATAAGGACTTTTGGGAAAGGCTAATGTTTGTGGGATTTGATGCACTAGTCGGTTCTATCTCGGTAATTTATGAAAGTCAAATACTCTACCATGTATCCCTTGTGAACATCGAACAAAAGCGGTGGGTATGTAGTGGAGTCCAAATTGATCCTATTTTTCGACATGTGCATCCCATCTTAGGTTAATTTTATTATGTCTGAGGTGTATGTGTCTACATCTAGAGTCAGTTCTTGTAGGACAAACAGAAGCTAGGATTAAGAAGTGTGATGAGTGCACAAACACTCATCTTACACTTTCAGCGTCGATTCATCATTTCCACATTTATTTTATAATAATTTTATAGTTTTGTAGCTAGATCCACGATTTTGTGTTTGGTATGCTGGTTACGGAGTTCATTGGAGCGTAAAGAGCAACTTTTGGATTGCAATTTTGGGACAATGAGCGAAGCGAGGGTGGCCGTCACGTCGCGGAAGAGTCTGCGTCGCGACATCTGCGGCTCAAACTATCCCACCACGTCAGCAGCGTCCACCACGTCGCGACATCACCGTCCGCGACATCTGCGTCGCGACGTCATTTCTGCACCTCATCATTTCTGAGCACGAATGGCTCCGAAATTAGGGTGGGACGGACGGGGAGCCACGAATTCGAGGAAGCGGTCGATAGAGACTTGGAGGAAGTGCTTGGGATTTGGACCGCTTCTCGTAGTTAGATATTATTTTTGGTTAATCTGATGATGTTTTTAAAACTAGACTATTTCATCTTTTCTTTCATTATGTTCTAGATCTCTTTCTAGGGTTACATCAAATGCATCATCTGATGGATTAAAGTTTGATCTTTCATGTTATTCAGTTGTTATTAATTTGTCACATCTACTCTATACACCTGTTTCAATTATATGATAATGTCGGCCAATGTTATATCGCATTCAGAATCAAGGACCCGAGGATGAGGATGTCGGGGGATCTGGGTAGTAGCCTTTGGCGGTCGGTTAATAGAGATATTGAATGCGAGGTGGCATTTTGGAGTTCGAGCATTTAGGCATTTCGAATCTGAGTCGAGATGAGATATGCTCGATTCTATTCTACGAGATAGGCGGATATACCTGAGAGAGGATATCGTGGCAAGATCACCTCGCCATTGACATATTACAAGTATGACTGAATACGCAATATCTTTAGAAAAGTAAATCCATTGAGCATTGATGAGGAATTTAACCCTGAAATGACACCATTAATTCACTAAGTCAATAGCTTAGTTGCGAGTTTCCTTACTTAAATTTTACCCTAGACTCATTTATTCAGATATTGTCTAAAGCGAGCCTACGTAGTCAATTCACCTTTCCACAATGGATCGTCTCCAAATTACACTAAGTACACTATATTACTTTAAGAATCTAGCGTACTTGCGCCAGCATTCATTTTACATAGCGTTTCTGACTGTCAGTCCATGAAGTTATAAAGATGATGGGGGTTAAACTTGGTGGTGGATGGATTTTTCATAAAAAACTGTAAGGTCATTAACATCGAATTTTGCTTTGCTTCTTCTTTGATATATAAGAAATTTATTTTTACTGTAACTATTTTCTTATCACATTGGGGCTCAAACATAGAACCTTCTATAACCCTATCCCATCCCTTCTACTTGAGCCATACTTTAATGGCAATGTTCCCGATATCTTGTTTAAGTAAATATATTTCAAGTATAAAAGAATGCTGTCCCGACATATTTATCCCTTCTACTAGTTCACAATCCATACATGAACTTCCCATATGCATATTCAACAAATTCCCAATTATACCTTTCAAACTTGTTCAATTATTATGTTTGACCAATTGTAGCATATACTTTATATATTTTCCAATATCATTTGTTCTTCTTTGGAATGCTCATCCTGAAGTTTTACTTCCCAGAGTAGCTTTTGAAATCTTTGAGTGAAGTTGCCTGGTATTGGCCTGGAGCCGATTCTCAAAAAATGATTCTCAAATCCCAATTTCAAGTCCATGATATTTTTTCTTCATCCTTATGGTTGCAGGTGTATTTGTTCATTTCCTCCCAAAAAGTTGTTGGATGTCTAGTTGCAGAACCAATGGAAAAATCCTTTAAAATTGTCTTGACCTCAGGAATGAAAGGTTGTGATGTGAATCAAGGAAGTGCTAGTTTTTAAACAACGAGTTAGGGACCATAAGTTTTCGGAAGAAGTTGTCAAAGGAGCCTCATTTAATGGTCGTGATGTATTGGATGGGCACTTGATCAAGTGGATATTTGATTTTTTTCTATAATGAAGTTAATTCTTAGTTTTAATTATGGATTTAATTTGACAATAGGTTCAATTTGGTACATAATATTTTGGTCATAGGTTCAGTTATTGGTACAACCTTTATGCAACCTCACATGAGCATATCAAACAAATTGACATATATTATACTCAAGCTTAACATATACTGAATATAACCTTGATAGAATAGTGAATCAACCTTCACATATATTTAAACTAATCTTAACAAAAGTAGAAGAAACTTTAACATATGTCATATTAAAGAAGATCCCAATATTGGTAGAAATAAGCCCAATCTTAACATATGCATATGTCAACATAACTTTTAGCCTTTCTTGACACTGACATAGATGACATATGTGCATATTGATCTACCTGAACAGATATACCTTATCTTGACGGTGAAAAACTGTCATTGAATACATTTTTTCTTGTAGTGTGGAGAAATCGCACCGTTGATTTGCAAAGCGAGTTCCATGAGCGTTCTTGATTTGTCAAGTAACAACTTTGGTGGCATGCTTCCTCATTGTTTGGGAAATTTTTGCAAGGATCTCTCTGTTTTGAATTTGAAGAATGTTAATTTCGTGGCACCATTCCTCAGAAACTTTTTTTTGAAGGGAAATTCTATCGGGACTCTTGACGCCAATGGTAATCAGTGGAGGCCAGTACCTCAATCTTTGATCAATTGTAGAACTTGAGTTCTAGACCTTGGAAATAACGAATAAGTAATCGTTTCCCGTTCGTTGGAGCTCTTCCAAAGTTGCATGTTAAATGTTTTGTGCTCTAATCATTCCACATGGCATATAGAGTTTTCAAAATCAAATCCTAAGCGGAGTCTAAGAATCATTACAGTCTTGCTCCACAATGATTTAGGGCGACTTGCCTAAATGTAATTTAGCGAAGTTTGAGAAAGCGATGAATGTGTGATGAAGGCAGCGTAGCCAAAGAAGATACATGGGGGACACTTACTATGAAGATTCACCGGTGGTGACGATAAAAGGGTTGAAATGGAATTTGTGAAAATCTTGAATACTCACAACAATTGATTTGTCAACAATAAATTCAAGGAAGATTCGGAGTGCATTAGAATCTTAATTCACTTTGAGGGCTCGACTTGTCTAATAACTACCTTATAGGACACATCCCAGCTATCTTTCCCAAGAATTTTGGAAAGATGTAGATCTATGGACCTTTCTTGAAACTAGCCTCGGTGAGGAGAGGCTCCTCAGGCAGCAAGTTTGATGTTTCTTGAAGTTTTGAATCTTTCTCAAATCATCTTCTTGGTTATACCTCAGGTAGTCGGTTGAGACATTTAGATGATTCATGCTTTCTGGCTTCAGGTTAATATTAGTTTCCATTATCTAAGAGATGTACAACTGATGAAGTGCTAAAGCCTTCACAAGAAATAGAACCAGAGTTTGAAATTGGAATTGATTGGAAAATCACATTGATGGGATAAGGATGTGGGCTGGTAATTGGGTTTTCTCTTAGTTATCTCATTTCCTTAAGTGGAAAACTTGTGATAAAAAACTGTGCGATTTATTCATAAGAATATTCTGCTAGAAAATTATAAGGAATAAAAGGAGCACTCATAAATGACGAGCACGAAATATGCTTGTTCCTCTCATTTTATTGTGTGTTAAATATTGCAAATGGCTTACATTTTAGTATGTGAAAATAATCCATTTATCGTATAAGTGTAATCTTGTTTATGAGGTATAAATAGAATTTTTCCTTTTACATTTATTTATTTTGTTTTGTGATAACACAATATATATATATATATATATATATATATGCTATATATATATATATATATATATATATATATATATATATATATATATAATTGAAATAAGAAATAGCCATATCTTGGAAACTATATAAATGGATAATAATCAAAGACTTGGGAGGCATTTGGATACATTTCCATTTTTATACTTGAAGAAGTGGTAACATGTATATTAACATGTATGTTTATACTAGTTACTTTTGGGATCATTATCAATCTTCTCATCAATGGTCTCCCTTACGAAGAATCTAAACAAAGGAGACCTAGATGCAAGCGAACAAATGACAAATGATTAATCCTTTCCAATTGACTAGATTCCAATTGAGATTGGATTATTGTTCCCACCTTACCATTCAGCAATGTTAGACAGGAAGGAAAGAAAGGTTGATTTTCTAATAAACATAGTTGGTTGTAGTGAACCTACCGTTCACTCTCTTTCTAATTGATTGAATTCCTTGAATCCCTTCTTTCAAAAGAGTTGACCTCTATTCTTCTTGAAACAATTACAGTCTTTTCTTTTCCATCCCAATTTGTTTAAGAACTGAGTAAGAACAATAATTTTTATTTATGTGGAATATAAATAGACTTGATTATTTTCAACTAAGTAATTTTCATTAAAACATGTCTGTGAGTGATGTGTTTCATAGCTGATTGGACCCTGAAAAGATGAATTAATACAGCCAAGGGCCTAGCTCACTTAACATTAGATCTATGAGTCAATCCCAAGCTCAATCAACATTTTTTCAGGGAACAAAACAATTTTATTGACGAGAAGAATTTGTTAGAGATACCTCTTATCATATTCTTAGGCAATCTAAATCGCATGTTTTTTAGCAACGTCTCACGTGATGGTAGAACAAGTGTGACATAACTTACCTTATTGGTATGGCACAACTGGTGTCGCGCGTGATGATAGAACAAGTCATGTGACACATTTTCCTTATTTGGCCTACATGATCTTTGGGGTAAATTTTATGCAAATCAAGTGTCAATATTTTGTGTGATGAATAAGGAAAAGTAGAGGAGACTATTGGGCAATATTAGATTTGGATAAAATCGAGAGATTAGATCTCATTTGTAGAAAATTATGTGGAAGGAAGATATTGTTCTTTGATGATTATACACAGGACCAACTATTGAGATGATTAGCTGTTAGACGATTCGTCTTTATGAGAGATGATGAATACTGAGAAAGATCTCTAAAAGGCTACTTAAAAAGGGCAGACGTTTCTCAGTAAGTTCATTCATACACAAAGGAGATTTTATATGAGACAAATGGCAAATGATTCAATTCTTCAGTGATTGGATTCCCATTGGAGTTGATTGAATTATTGTTCCTACTTTATAAGTTTATACATTAATGAATATTTTTCCCATCCTATATAACTTAAGACAAGAATGAGACTATATTATTGATTGAGAAACCCCGATAGACAAAATTAGGTTTAAGCTTTTAATATATATAAAAATAAAATTTCCATAAGTATTTTTCAAAATTAGAACACTTATTTAGGAAAGTGTATGATTAAGAAATTTTATTTTAAAGAAAAATATTCTTTGTGAAAATAAATAAGAGCTTTCTTTCTTTTGAATGACATAGTCATCCATTCTAAAGTCTCACAAAAAAGAGGTTACTTTGTCAAATTAGTGAGAAAAGAAGAAGATTCTAGAAAGAAACCCTAATTAAATTGTTAAACTTCCAAAGGGCACCCCCACTTCATATCTCACCCATTAATTTAAGTCACACCAATAATTTGAATTTATCTACTAGACCAAAGTCACCATCCATTTTGGTCATTCTTGCTATTGATATGTAAGTATGAAACAATAAAAAAAATTGTTAATCTTATGAGCTTTCTATATTTAAATTTGCAGTCTTCCTCAAGTCTTTGTTATTGTTTGTTCCAAAATGCCTCCCTCGGGAACCTTTATAAATGGCTGCTGACTTCGAGATAAAATACAACTGATATAATGGGCACTTGCTAAAGTGTTCATATCTTTAAGCTGTTGAATTGCTTTGGATTCATTTCATTGTACTCTGTCTCTGCTGTAGTGTAGAAGCTGGAAAAGCTGAGATCTATTATGAGAAATCAAGGAATCAATGGCCCGCCGTCGTCTTTTTTGTTGGGAAACATAAAGGAGATCAAGAATTCACAGTCTAAAGCAGTTAAGAACTCATCCATTGACACCCACAACTGTGTTGCTGCTCTTTTCCCCTTTTTCGAGCAATGGAGAAACAAATATGGTAGGATTAAATTTTCATCTTCCTTTTTTTTTTTTTTAATTTGGATTCACTTTTTGTGTATTACGCTCTAGTATTCAAGTTCTCGTGTATGTCCAACCCATCCCTTTACCGATTGAGTTAGGTCTTAAGGGTAAATCTTTATCTTTCTATTATTCTTTCATTTTGATCAAATCCCATAAGGGTGTTTGATAGGTACCAAAGCTCAACAAGAGAACCTAACCCAAAAGACCGGCTTGATAGATGAGAGAATCTAGTAGGCTTAAGTACCACTCCACAATTTCTTGTGGAATCGTATCACTATCCACCCCTAGAGAAGTCGGACGTCCGTAGACGGCTCACATTCTGGATAGCTTTCACTTTGGACCCTCTTCTAGGGCACCAAGTAACCCTCTTCCAAGTAGCCTTTTCCCGCTACACACCAACTCTCAATGAAAGCACCAATGATAGGTAACCAGTCAATAGGAAGCAAAACCCAGACAGTCTTATAGGGGAAGAACGCTGGGCTTAAGTACCATTCCACGATTTATTGTGGGCGCCAGCGTGTCCGCCTAGAGAAGTCAAACGCCATATGGCGGCTCAAACTCACGGATAACTTTCCTCAGACCCTTGAGCAGCCGGGTAGCCCTCTTTCAAGTAGCCTTTTCCCAATACGTACCAACTCTCAATGAAAACACCAATTATGGAGTCGTAAAGCCAATAAGAGAAAGTCAAACTCAAAGGCCAGATTTGATAGATTGGGAGAACCTCTCACAATCTTAAGTACTAATCCTGATTTCTGTGAATCAAGTCGATCTCTTTAATTATGATGTAACTTTGAACCCTTGGAAAATTGTATATACATTAATTTCTGAGCCAAAATTTTGGTTATTATTTTTCTTTTCAAGCTAAAATTTATGCTCCCAATGGTTTACAGGTAAAGTGTTCATGTTCTCTATAAAACCTATGTAAATTTGAATTTTTTCGAAAAACTGGCAAGCAGTAAATTACCGATCTGATTTTAAGTTACAAACCTGGAATTTCTGAGTCTGGGATGACAAAACAAACCTCACTAGATTTGGTTGGCATCTCACCAAATCTAGTTACCCAGAGTGATTGGTTAAATTCAGGGAATGGAAGTCGGATTTTCACGATTTTCTAGACCCAGGTGTTTGTGGACCACAAAAAATAAGATTTTTGAGAAAAAAAAAAATCTTCTTTTTGGAAAACAATTTAAGTAAAGTTCATTTTAAAATAATTTGAACTTAAACTTAAACCGGGACAAATAAATTGTTTCGAAATGAAGCGGTTTCAGGCGGACCCGCGAACACGTGGCGGCGTGAGTCACTCACCGCGTTCTGTGGGGACTAGGAAAAAGGGAGATCACGATTTCTGTGAGGCGCGTGAGACGGCAAAGGGAGAGAGAAGAGAGCATTCGACCTTCTTTCTCTGCTCAGGAGTTATGTCGGTCGGGTCGTCGAGCGAGTGAAAGTTATTCACTGATGAGGGTTACTCGTGTTTTGAATGAGATTTCTTAGAAAGATCCGAGGGAGAAAGATTTGGGGAAATCAAAATTTTCAACGGATGCAGGAAGTGTTCTTGAGACCTCATTCGGTTCTACTACGCTCCGAGGTAGAAATTTCTTTCTACTTTGGTTTAATTCTACGAGAAATTTGTTTGACCTAAGTCTGCATTTTTGTTGTATTAGGAAATTTTGTTTGGGAGCCAAGTGCATTATGCTATATTATGTCTGTTGGAGCGAATTCTCTCATTTATCTCGCTCCTTAGGGGTTGTTTAGGTTGAAAAATCGGGTTTATAACTCCTTGGAACCTTTTGGTTGAAGAAAATCTACGGTTTATGACCAAATTACAAAAATGCCTATACCCAAAATGCTAAATCTTGGGAACGACTCCTAGCTGCCTTTCGGAGCATTTGCCCAGCCCTTCTAGCCTCAACACAACAATAACAACCTGACACAACCATGTGGATATTATCTGCTTTGGGCCTCACGACTTTAAAAAAAATCTAAATCCAATGGAGATGGGGCGAGAAATCTAATCCGACCAAAATCGGATCCATTGCCATCCATAACTATTAGATATGTTTGCCAAAATCATCCTAATGTATGTATCAAAGACAAAAATCATATGAGTGATAACATAAACAATAAGAGAAAAACAAATAAATTAAAAGTATAAAGAATGTGACTCACTGCTATTGTATGAAGCGAGAGAAGCTTTCCTTGAATACAATAATAGGGAGCATCTCTCTCTGCTTCTTTCTTCAGCCCAATTCAGATGCACGAATCATTGACACAACAAAGATGCTAAAATGAATGTGAATGGAAGATAAAGCGATATGTTTGGTTTCGAGAAAAAAAGGGAAGAAAATGGAAAATGTATGTTAGTGTTGTTTTTGTTTCCATAATGCATTTGGCTCCATTACATAGAGCTTATTAGGGTATGTTTGGTTCAACCTTTGAAATGCATTTTCTGAATTATGAATCTCAAGGAGAAAAATCTCAAAAGTACTAGGACATCGAAGAATTAAAAAAAAAAAAACTATTCTTAAATGAAGTTCTCAGTAGTAAATATAAAAAATTTGATGTTTCTAGGGAAAAAGGCCAGAAAAATTGCACAGGATCACACTGTCAATGCCCTTGTGATAATTTTCATTTTCTCCTTTTACTGTTTTAGAAAAATATCAAACAAAGCCTTTACTCAAAAGTTTTCTCAGCTACCAAACAAGCCTTTACTAAAAAATTTCTGGCTGACCAGCGGGAAAGTCGAGTACCAAGTAAGCTTGTATGCGCTCAAGTTCCTATAGAAATGAAACCTTAGGCTCCAATGCTCAAACTCCTCTTTACTCAAATTTTCTCGTGACTGACAGGGAAGAAAAAAAAAGGAACACCAAACGGCAAAACCTAGAGGTTCAAATTAAATTCAAAGTCCCATAATTGAGCTCGAATTCTCTCAGCAGCATGCATTTCCCATAGTTCCCAAACAACAACAAAATTCAAGATCCAAAACTTCATGGATGACCTCTACGTCCTCTCCCATGCCTAGCCATCTACACATGTCAAATGGAAAGTTAAGTTTTAATGTAGTATCTCTAAGGGTGTAAATACAGCCCCGAGACACTAATCACACACCGAAAAAAAAAACTTCACACACCACGTCAATGCATTTATAGTAAATGCAATATAAATATCCCATATATTAAATCATACATAAGAAAAAAATTTATTTTATTTTTGTTTTCCTGTTTTACACACTGTAAAACCTTAGAAAAAATTTCTCCTCAACACATTTTTTTTTTCATTTAATTCCGGACTATTTTGCCTTAAATTTCTCAACCTCCTAAGGTTTTATTTTCTCAACCCTAGTGTTCAATATTTTTCCTATATGCTATTCACTAAGCATAAAATTCACACAATACATACAACACACAATCCAATCACACATCACATGTGACACCCATCCAGGGGTCAGTTGACAACTTCGTCAACCCGCGAGGCCTCGTGGATGTCGAGTTACTGACACCACTCACCCACACCACCTCCTCTCGAAAAGTGGGCAGGAGTCTCCTTTGTGCGGGGCTCTGCAAGGTACAACCTATCCTAATAATCAACAATGACCACACAAATTACTGTGAAAGGTAAAATAATGGCATGAATTTGCATGTCTCAAACATATAAGCACATGATTACTCAAACCATAGTGCAGAGTTTAAATTACATCACTCTTATACAAATAATTACAACCTATATATTTACAAAATATATATTAAAGCCCTGTCTAAACTTTCTTCGTATGCGGTCTGAATGCGGGTGCAGTGTGCACGACACAGTACACGAAAAGGGGTCCCGATGGGGTGAAGCAAAGCCAGTGGCGATAATCTCCTACAAGGGCTACTCCCACCTAAGTGCACATGCAATGACCGCATAATCAAAGCACACATCACCCATGTCTACCCGAATGTCACATGCCGTGAATGAGACTCGACTCGCATGCCCGTATGCGAGCTCTGCGTCGGCTCCATCGCTCAATATGTCATTGAGTAATACCTATCCCCGAGTCACTCTGACTGAGTCTCTCATGTATCGCCAGCAGTGTGACAACTATCCTTTGGTATTACCAGCGTGACCCAAGTGTCGAGCCTCACAGGCTCCATTACCCCGATACAGTGAAGTGTCGATGGGCAACAAATCCAAGTCGATCCGACTCCTATCACACAACCCGAAGTCTATGTCATAAGCATGGCCAGTGTGTCTTCTTTAGAGCAGCATAACTTTTGGTGTCCCAGCGAGTCTCTTACACCATCTGAGCATATGACTCGGTTCTCTTACACCCATCGCCTCGGGTTCTCATTTGGCTTCCCTGAACATGCGTGCGCCGTAGATGAAACCATTCCAAACAAAGGTATTTGTTTTTAACCGTGGACAACCCTCGGAATTATAAATAATGGACTGGACTCAGATAATCTATTTACAGTGGACTACCCTCAATGTATATCAATTGAAGTGGATTTCAGACGATTGATATTATATGAATGACCCTCCAATGTTCTTAGTGGACACACTTCGATAAATAATATTGTTGGTCAACCTCCGAACAATTCTCTCAGAAACCACCTCATACTCCTCCTGTATTGTTACAGGGTGCCCGATTGCTGTAAATCTGCCAAAGCCATTTCCATGTTCTTAATAGTCGACTCATTTGGGCTGTTGTCTTGTGTCAAGCCCACCTAATCAACACCCTCTGGCGATTGTTGATCCACAATGTACTCGACACACCATCAAGCACCTAACACGGTGTCAATCTCAGCCCATGCTCCGCTTCATTCTAGGTTACCCGATTGCGCCCATGGAATGCATGATGCCAATTCGACACATTAGTGCTAATATATTCACATGCATATATAGTAACATAATTAAATCACGCATAAAACATGTTATGCAAATTCACAATCAGTACACAAATTAGCTCCACATGGGCTAATTAGCAAACGAGCAATTTATTTGAATCCTTTCAGCCATACACATTTTCTAGTAATAACGCACAAAATGGCCCAAAATCTGGACCCATATAAGCGGGGGCACCTCTTGGTCTACTTCCACGGTTCATTACCGAATATTGTGATACAAAAACACACCACAAACAGAAGACGCCAGTCCGGGAGCCAAGCAAACCTCAACACGGTCAAAGGCGCTGAAAATAGTCGAAATTGTCATGGTATCTAAGCTGATCCTCGAAAATTCAGCTGGCTGTTCCAGCGGTCGAGGTGGCAGGATGTTGAAAACAATCCCATTTAAAAATTCATATGCTGGTTCAAAGAGCTGGAAGCCCGAAATTCCCGGCCTTCGCAGCCTCTAAGCGATCTGACCATTACATGGCCTTTAATTTTGGAAAATAACACAAGTAGGAAAATTCCCTACCGTGGAGTTGTGAAACTCAAAATTTAATGATGTCCGCAGTAGCTTCTATTAGCGTGATCAACTTTGCCAGCTAATCAACGAAAACCCGTGGTCTGATTTTTCGTATGATCCCGAAAAAGCGGAGAGAAGAAAAATAAAAAAAAATAAAATATCTACTCTACGCCTCTCACATTCTGAACAAAATACCATCCTCCTTCCCCACACGATTTATTATTATTATATGTATATTATTATTATTATTATTAAATGGCTATCATACATGGTTCTGTTGTTTCATTGGGTCCGTTTACCGAAACATTTTATTTCTTTTGGGTTCTTTATTTTAAATGAACTTAACCCAAACCATTTCGACTTACGAGATTTCGTAAAAATCGTCCCCGAAGTCAGCGGCGACTTCTCTGCTTGAAATCGTAAAATATTCCCAGTATCTTCGGGGTTGAGAAACTTTTACGGGTGCTCATTTGCGAAGGCAATTTACTGTGCAGTCGTTTAAATCATGAGATCGAAATTTTTGATTTTCAATCGAAATTACCTTTTACCCTTTTCGAGATAAATTGAATTTTCGGGTTTATCACAATTCATTCATCAAAATACACAGAAAGGATCATGATCTGACTTGATTCCGTCAAATCTAGGCAAAGCGCAACATAACTTACCGATACTAAGCTTCTAACTCTAGTATCAAGTAGAAACTATACTAAGTTGTGATGTTCTTACACCTTAATGATATGGCCTTAGCCTAGGGTCCTAGAGCCCTAGGTGATCGTGCACTATGCTATACGATGCCAGCGTGACACCCCAGTTCCCCGAGGTCCATTAATGACCGTGACCTCATGAAATAATGCATTGGATGTCGGGTGGCCACTTCCGTTGGTCCTTGTATCCAAGACTCTGGATTAACGAAGAATTGAATGAGTCTCCTTTGTGGGGCTGTGCCCAAAATACAGCACATCCCTGACATTTTGAACGACCACACAGGTTCACATGCGGTAAAAATGGCCACTTAGGCCCATGCATCAAGTAACAAAATACAATAACTATATTACAATGGTTCAAAGGTTATTACATTCTCTTAATCAAAACATATATCTGAAATTTAACATTCTAATACATGTTTTACAAAACAAATACCAAAACCAATCGGCTTTCTTCTAAAAAGCGACCTCTGATGAATGCCAGTCCTCACGTCACCTCCATGCACGATGGCAGAGAAAGATCCTTGTGGGTGAGCAAAGCCCGGTAATGATAATCTCTACATGGGTTACTCCACCTAAGTACATGTCATGGCAACCAAACACTCAAGCAATACGCTGATCATGAATGTCTACATACCCCGATATCCACATGTCTCAAGTCTCAGACTCCTCACCGCATTTTCTAAGCTAAATGTGAGAAAAATACAGGTTTTCAAAACAAAGGTTTTGTTCTCAAAGAAACTTACTACCGGACTAGGTAAAACCTATGTTAGTTAACCCTCGAGGTGAATTCTTTGAGTAATTCTCGAAGCAGTCATAGGTCATATGAGAGATGAATTGTTGTGGATAACTTCTCCAAGGTAATTATTCGGAAAATCTTCCTTAGAAATTCCTTTCACGACCGTTTCACTTTTCTTTCTGTTTTTCGTGTCGTAAGCACACCTATACGTTTCTAGGGTGCCATGGTGCATATGAAGGCATTATGCCATTTCAAACATTCCGTATACTTTGTAAGTTCCATTTTGCCTTGCTTATCTATCAAAAAAAAAAAAATAGAAAAAGCGCAAAGAGCTACCAGCTGTTCATCAGGCAAGGTGTCGACACAACAACTTCTTTTGGAGTCCAGTTCCTTGCGGAGTGTTCTTTCGGGGTTCTTTCCCATCGTTCTCACGCAGTGTACATAATTATCTTGAAATTAGACAAACTTTGGAAGCAGCCACTTAAGGCACTTCTAAAAAATACAACCTGAATTTCCCCTTAGATATAATCATTGGAAAGTGAAATTTACCAGACTGGTTTTCTTGTTTTCTCATTAACATGGGCATTTCTAGAGGGATGCGGTTAAGCGAAGTTAGTGCACCTTTGTCTTCAATCTAGGATCATATTATCTTGTAGGAACCCCTTTTCTATTTTATTAACTTTAAATCTTCTATATGAATTACATCATTGATGTCTTGATTTGATTTTAACATACTTACGAATTCGGGATGGCCACAGGATATCGACGGAGAAGTGGAAATAATAGACACTGTGATGGGATTTGGTCAAACAGCGACCCTATTACGTATCTGGTAGTGAATTTATAAATCAAGGAAAATCTGTCTTTAGAAGTCACATTCAACGCATCGATTAACTGAGCTTCAACGTTATTATTAAGTATCAACTCTATAATGTTTGGGAATTTTGTTTCTGCTCTCATATGAATGATGAAAACTTCTTGTTGGTGATTATGATGATGCCTATTTGGAAAATTTCTACTCTATTTTCAAACCATGTTCTGAACACAGTGGAAACTAGAAATATTTCCATATCTTCTTACTACCGCATATCCATTATATTACCATACACCTTTCTGCCATATCACTTCCATCAATGTCTTAAGCTTTGGTGTTTCTTTGTTTTCTTTGATTAACTGAATGTCACGATATGCTATTCCTTTAAAATTAGTCATTCTTTTTGTCCTTTTGGTGTTGTTTTTGCCAAAAATGGCCCCACTACTCGAAACATGTAAATAAAGCCTCGCCAAGAACTATGATGCGAGATAAAGGAAGTGGTGATGGGTTATTTTGTCCAAAATGCAATGCTGCGCGGCAAAATGTAGCAATTAGATTTGTTACTCTCTTAAGTGATGTTGGGATCTCAAATAAACCTCCATTGATTATCAATAATAATTGATTTTTAGGCTTCAGGATCTAATTGATATTGAGGTTCAATGACTAAAAAGAAGAGTAAAGAGGATTGTAAGACAGACTATTTTGGTCCAGAGCCACATGTTTTATGGCTTTTAAAGTGTGTTTTAGAGCTTGGTTCAACCAAAAAACCAAAGAATGAGGGTGTTTAACTAACGAATTAGGTACAATTTAAAAATCTGGAACTCAAGCAGAGTACACTTTGCGAATTAGGTATAATTACATGGTTTAAAGACATAATTGCCAAAGCTCACTAAGAGAATACAACTTATGAAAAAACGAGACAGCTAAATCACATGGTTTTACTTGTGAAAACTTGTATAATTGAGTTTTGTGTCTCAAGAAAGTTGTACCTCCATTTTCTAGGATTCGCATTCTAACACATTCTATAAATCCTTCCACCATAAAGAATCTTGAATTCTTACAGCAAGTCCTTGGGACACCTAGCTAATGAAGTAATACACCACCTCCATCCCTATCTTCACACCTTTTCAATATTTGTTTAAGGAACCCAATCCAAAACTAACTCTGCCGATCTTTTTTGATTATCAACTTTATGATTTGAGTTTTTTATTTTATTTTATTTTCCTTGCCTTGGTTTTCGGACTGAACTTCGAAATGAAAAAAATTTAGAAGATAAAAAAACTTGAATCCTTTGATTGAGATGCTACGGAATTATGGTATCTTTTTAAGTTGGGTTAATATTGTACCAGGTGAGTGTCTTGTTATCTTGATAGCAGTCCATCTAGGCTTTTTTTAGATCTCAATTGCATAGAATTATGATTCAATTATATATTTGTTTCTCTTATAAATTATATCTTGTAGAAATGCTTCATGTGTAATGACACAATAGATGAACTAGTTAAAATAACCTAGGAGGACCTTCAACTCTGTGAAACCTTGCTTGAAGGATCCGACCAGTTAACCTCATGAACCAGGGGACCTCGGCACTCAATGCGATATAAAAACTTTTCCTTAAAACTGTAAATAAAATCCATGATGAACCTTCTGATCTTTAACATATCTTTAGAAAATAATCACGAGCCCGAAGTGACAATTTTTTTTCTTTTCTTTTTCAAACACTTGGAATTTTGGAGAAAGATGACCGAGTTTCCTCTTGTTTTTCGGACTTTCCCAAATTTACAAAACCTGATAAAAGCATTTAAAAACACTTATAAACTTGATTTTCAACTTCGTTTTGGGACTCACCGTCCATAACTCAATCAACATAATATATATCATATATCATGTTTATTAAATTCAAATCGTAACATTCAAAACTTCTTTAAATTCCATGCAGTTTATAAAAAGATTAGGCTATATTTGGACTTAAAGCAGACGCCTAAGTAGTTCCTTTTCAAATATCCATATATGCATATCAAATATTCAACATGAACAATGCTGCAAGAGTCTCACCTGATGATGGTCTTCGTCTCATCAATAGCTCGACTCCTTTTGAGGAGTGACCTCTGCTCCAGCGCACTGTCTTGGAGTCTGAAAATGTTTTGAATCATATAGAAAAGAATGAGCTAAAAGACCCCGGTGAGTGTACATTTCATTAAAATAACATTTTATTATATATAAAATAATACATACTTGCTCTGGATTAAAATCCATTTTATACCTTAAACATTTATGCCTTAAACTTTCTTTCAATAATGCCTTAAATTTAAAATCATTTTATGCTTTAAACATTTGTACCGTAAACTTTCTTTCTTTATTTTCTTTCTTTCAACAACAACAACAACAACAACCTTTACGATGGACAGAGTCAACAGAGCAGTTTAAGATGCACTGACGGGTGAGAACGGTCACATTCAGTCATAACCACTATTCTTGCGGGAAACTCACGCTTTGCATGAGTTCAGTCCTGCTGCTTACTTTATCCGTGTAGGATATTACTCTAGACACACCTATTTCCCCCCTCGATTAGTAACCTATAGCACCTCTAAATCCTTACCGCTTAAAAATTACTTGACCGATGTCGGTCATAACGATTGTATGGGTTTGGGCGACGTGATAAAACATTTCTTCATACATTTATAAATACATTTAAATCGCTACTTTATCATTAAAACACATATGCATTCTTTAAACATTTTTTAAACTTTCATAATACCTTAACATATACATACATATTTAATACACATATAAATATAGGCAGCGTGATGCAAGATAAAACAATAATGCAGATAAAACATTTCCATATGCCTTAACATTTACATAAAAATTTACATTAAACTTTCAGTTTAACATTAAAACCATTCACTTTTAAAAACTTTCGATTCTCAAAATATCATTTTCACTCAGTTCCTTTCAATCCCGGCTTGCTTCCAGATTTGAGTTCACCATTCCCTCGATAGTCCTTTTCACCTTTTCAGAAAATCACAATTACATTAACCATAATTTCCATTTAATCCACATAAACACTCACATTCCTATATTCTTATTCTCCTGGGAATCTATTTTATAGGAATTAATCAATCAATCGGATCATCCAAACTAAAGTTATGGCATTTTTCATGCCAACTAGTCATTCTGGAATTTTCTAGTGACAGTTTGTATTACTTCATTTTCAGGTCTTGACTTCATATTTTGACACTATGTCCTTATACTCATTTAAAGCTAAGGTGCTAGGGTTCTATTCAGTGGAATCACCAATTGAACACGAAACTCCTTTACGTCGAATAACCGGGCTAATCTATGTTGAAAACTAGACAGAATTGGCTTGCACATAGTCCTACTTTGGTGAATCTTCAGGCCACTTAGGATCAGAATTGGCAATACCTTCTTCTTAAGTTTTGTTCTCCTTCAATTCTATTTTACGTAGCCACTTAAATCCTCAAATCGGATCAAAATTGAGCAGGATTACTGGCGAAAATAAAGCTGGTCAAAACAGAAAACAGGACACTCCTGTACCGAGACTGCTGCCCAAAAAATTGATATGTGTTCTCTTCCATTTTTTCTTTCCTCCTAAACACTTAAATCTGATGCATTATACATTTCAACATAACACACATTCACTATCAAACCCTGACCCCTTACTGCAGTTTTGTGAAACCTAACCCTAACCATAGCTTTCTCAATTGATATTAAATTCAACACATTAAACCTTAAATACGTAATTTAACATCCATACCAGAATTTTAAGACATTAAACATGGAAGCATCAAACCTAACTTTCCACCATGGCTTACTGTTTCTTGAGTTTCTTTGGCTCCTCCTTGATTACCACTTGAAGATCACTTGAAAAGCTTGAATGAGGGAGAAAAAATCACATCCTATTACCTTTGCCCTTCACTTTTTCTTCTTGCTCCTTTCTCTCCTTTCTTTTCTCTCACTGCTTCCCTCTCCTTTCTCTCTACAGGTTCTCCTCCTTTTTAGCCAACTTAATCTCTTAAATTTAGATTTTGCTTCACTTGACAAAATTGCCCTTTCCCACTTGCCAAAATTCCCTTGAACGAAAAGCTCATTGGTCCATTCTAATGAATCCACAAACCATTAACCTATTATTTATTCATGCTTAGTCATTAAGAAAGGTTTTAATTGGCTCTCACGAAAATATATCCTTATAGCGATTTTATCTCGGTTTCACATATCTTTGCTTTTATACGATTAAATGTCAAAAATATTCTATGGTCGTCTAAACTTCAAATTGACCATGAAAATATTTTAATTAAATCACTTCACAATGAATTTCGGGCTGAAATCACGAAATCGGATTTAAAATCATTAAAATCATTGTCCGGTTTTAATAATACGTATTATTATCAAATTACGTTCGGATCGCTTTTGGAAACTATCCAAGCGGACCCGTTTCCGCTCGTTTCGATTTAGATTTAGACTCTATGATTATTTCGGTTATTTCGTATTTTATTTAATTTCGAAAAATATCGTAGCGGTGCTCCAAATTTGGTCAGAAATCACTGTCGCCAAATCTCCAGTGCTAACACCAAATATCCGAGTTCAAAGTCATGAGGCGAAATTTCTCCTGATCCTTTGCAAACCCCTCCGACCGGATATAATAAAAACTCATTATTCCTTAGGGCATTGATTTACAATTTCGAAAATTCCACTTCCTTCGAATGGCGTCGGGCGTTCTAAATTCTAATCTACCGTTTCTATCATTGGACCTCTAATGGTTCAAAAACTACTAATATAACATTCAATGGAGTTGAGGTTTACAATGCCTCTTATAAAATTTAGTCCTCGAAATTAAAGCAGTCGATACTGCATCAAAGAGATGGGAATAATGCCTCTCTTCATCTTGCTCATCATGCTCCCATGTAGCTTCCTCTACCGTATAGCTCCTCACAATACCTTCCTGGCTGGAATAGTCTTATTGCTTTGAACTTGCTCTCGACGGTCGAGGATCTGTGGATTATAACCATTATGTCAAATTCTCTGTATTTCCAGTTTGTTAAATCGATACATGTGAAGTGCAGTATGTACTTGAAGCATAGAAACATAAACTTATCGTGTAACGAATGCGATCGAGTCGAGATAGCAACTCAATCGATATGCCACCTCTCCAATCTCAACAATCTGTATGGCCCAATATATCATGGACGACTTTCCACGTTTCGGAAATCTTGTACACCTTCCATGGGGGAGATCCTCAAAATACCATATCCACCACCGAACTCGGTCCTCAATGATGGTCCGCATAACTTTTTTGTCGGTCTTGTGAAATTTTCAGTCTATCCCTTCTAACCTTGACCTTATCACAGGAAGTCCTTAGACAATTTCCGGACCCTATGATTTCCTTTCACCCTACCTCGTCCCAACATCTGGAGTTAAGAGCATTTCCGTCCATAAAGAGCCTCATAAGGAGCCATACCACTACTGGCAGGATAACTGTTATTATATGCGAACTCCATTAGTAGTGTTCCTTTAGGGTATGATACATCTTTGTAAGCCTTAAATCAAGCCCTTAGCATCCTTAAAGTGAAAAACCCATAATGCCCTTCACCTTAGTAAAAATTACATTTATATCTTAATCAATTACTATTATGAACATAAATTCTAACACATTCAATTGACGTATAATCACTTCAATTGATTAAAATCAATGGAAACTCAACTTTCATCTTCTCTAGGGTGGTCAAATCCTACATGTCACACATTCATAATTATTTCTTCAATTTCTTCCAGTTTCTTTCAACAAATTGTTTTTGATAATTCATCCCATGTCGTTGATTTACTTAAACTAAATCAACCCAATGCATTACCTCAATTAAACCCTTTCTTAGCTAACCCTCTGTCATTTCTATTGAACTTTTAATTCCATTAATTCCTTCAAACATTTTAAGTATCATTAATCAAATTAAAACCAATTAAAACAACATCACTTTTGGCATTAACATCAAAGTTTACCACAAATTGTGATCCTTATAATATCATTCTTTCTTTTCAATTTCTTAGCAAATCAACCTAGAATTACCTTCAATTTTCTTCCATTCAATGCCAACCATTGAAAGTTTGATAATCATAAAATCCCTAGTGCACTAGAACCTCCTGACTCACTTGTTGACCCACTCAGTTGTCCTTGGCGTAAACCTTTGGATTTCAAACCCATGCTCCTCTCATCCCTAGTATGGCCCCTCACCTGCACAGTGCGTCTTGTGTGTGGTATCGGCGCTGTAGTTGATCTGGACTAAAGGCCTCTGACAAACCTCACTTGACCGTAGTATGGACCTTTTTGGTTTTTTCCATTTTATCTTTTATCATTGGATTGACTTTTCAAGCAATGACCATGACTAACTTCTCTTGATACATGACATGGCATTTCTTGGAATAAGGACCTCATATCCTACAAATTGATTATGCAAGATTATGTATAAGATCATGCATTTTATATGTTAATCTATCATTAGAATCGTCTTCTTCAACTTTTTTTAATGATCATCTTGACAGTTCTCGAAATATCGATCTCCCATGTCCTCTATTACTCATCCTGTTTGGGCCTGTAGAACATTATGTTTTCTTATTAGAAATAATCTATGATTTTCATTAAAATGAATAGACTCCCGTTTGGGCGGAGTCTGATTTACATTACATTAATATTCCTCTAAGATTGTTGATGATGAGTGGGGACTCTTCTACACCTCTGATTTCTTCCAACTTTTATGATCTTTTCACTCTACTCTTCTCTATCCTCCAAATGTAATCTTTTGAAATTAAAGTCTAAAACTCCTTTTTGCCTAAGACCTTTGACTCAAAAGAGATCTAAGTATTATTTATAAATGAAACCTCGGTATTTAGTTGGTGGTACTAATGCCTAGAGCTCTCACAGTGGCGAAGTCGGCCTCGACTCTTGTTTTAATAGTTCGAATTTGCTATGTCATGCCAATGCATATATGATTTTAAATGCATAAATAATTGAAATTTTAAAGTAAAACATTAAAACAATCATATGAAAATAAAATTTTCAAATCTTTATAACCTTTTTCAAGTAGTGGCTCGATACACGTTGAAGGATCCACATCACGCCCAGGTGCCGGGACGAAACCAATCTTGCAGGACTCTTGACTGTTTTTTTTTTTAAAGCCAGGCCTTTTTTCTTGGGTATGGCCCACACCTTGCTGAAGATCAAATTGTATCAGCGGGTCCACTTTTTGCAAATACAAACTTTACCTTTCTGTTCTGAATGAACAGACCTGCATGTAGTGGGCCTGATGATGTTGGCGTGCATACGGATGTTTCTTTGATGTCTTCTCCCACCAGCGCCTACGGATTAAAAACCGTGCTAAACTTTCACGGCAATTAGAATCATATTCTTATAACATAAAATGCATGCATTTAAGTATGAATCATGACAAACATAACATAAGCAAATATCAAAATCATCATGAATCCATATAAACCAATATATAACGAGTCGGATCATATTAGGAGCAAACTTAGACATTATCACATTAGCAGACATCAATTCATCTCTTTTACATAACTCACTTGATTTTCTCGGGATTTCAGGTCGAGGTTCACATTACGTGTCATCAGCATAAGTGCATCTACTTGTACTATGCTGACTTTAGCGAATGCTTATATGCTCGGGATCCATATTTATACTGTCGATTCGCCCATAAGCGTCTTGAACTTGCCCATAACAGTGCCACTTTTCGGGAATTACACTTATGGCGGACTTATCTTATTGGATCTCATTGACCAGTTTTATAATATCTTTTATGAGCTTATACATGTGACCTGCTTATCTGAGCTTATGCCTTGCGATCTCCCATTGGATTCTGAGACCTATGCCTCTGGTATGTCAGTGTGATTGTATATCTATCTCGGATCCATGGGGTTCTGAACTATACTTATTATCTAGATTTACACTTTGTTGGAAATACCAGAATTATCACGGAAGATCTGATACCTTTGGATTCTGAACTTAATCTTATACTGAATTTATTGAATTGATTTACTAAATTTTTAATCTTATACTTTATACCCGTGAGTACTACTTGATCAAATGTTCATTCGAGACCAACTTCAGGTTGGTAACATATCCCAATAAGTCCTATGTTAACGTATATCAGTACTTATATCGAATACCCGTAGGTACTCATGTGAGTTTATCCTTATCCGGAGCTTATAAGGAGATACCCGTAGGTACTGCTATAATCTAATCGCATACGAGGTACCACAGTACTACGTATCCTATATTAGTACTGTGATATTATACTCTGTTTTGGTACTACAGAGCCTATCCTTGTACTTCAAATTCATACGTGAGCTATTCCCTCGTATTCTGATACGTATAGCCCAGAGGTACTACGTAACATTTCGGTCGGGTACAAAAAATCCCAGGTACTCTGCTGTACTGCATTCCTATACATGCACTTTTAGTACCATCGACTTATACTTATCTTACTGACACAGAGTACTCAGAGTACTACTTTAACTTTGCATTTATTTCACGATACAAAGAGTAACTTTAGGTACTACGTAACTTAATCAAATATAAGAGTGTACCCGTGAGGTGCCATGAGCTAACTCCATACAAGAGACGTAACTTACTTCAAATACAAGAGTACCAGAGGTACTAATTCGAACTAGATCGTAGATGCTGTGATATTCAGATACATGAGTACCCGTGAGGTACTACAGACTTATTCAAATACAAGAGTACCCCCAGTACTACTGAATCCTATCGATCGTGACTTATTCAGATACATAGCACCGAGGCACGCGTAACTTATTCAAATACAGAAAACTTAGGTACTACGTAACTTATCGTATCGTGACTTATTCAGATACAGGAGTTAATCAGAGACAGGAGTTCATCAGAGACAGGAGTACCCATAGGTACTCACAACTAAATCGCATACTTAACGTAAATTCATCAACACGTGAGCACCCGTAGGTACTACAGAACATTTTCGTATACGTGGAGGCACCCGCAGTACTACAGCTGACCGTAGACAGGAGTACCACAAAAATTTCGTAACTTATTCAGAGACAGACTTGTCAAATACAAAGAGTACCCATAGGTACTAAGGTGACTTATCTTCCGATACAGACTTATCAAATACAGAGTACCCGTAGGTACTACGTAACATATACGCAGGTACCGTGAGGTACATTCATCTTTACCATATTCGCCTTATTCTTATTCGAGTCTTATCATTATTGTTAGATTACCAGACTTTAATACTTAGACGAGTAGGACACAAAGACAATAGTACCCGAAGGTAATGAAGATATCGAGTGCCGTCGCACTAATCGTAGAGCACCGGTTACCAGTGTCAAGCACTACGAGAGTGCCGTGAGCACCACCTATGCTCATACTAGTGTGCCAAGGTTAATTCGCCAGAGCGCCGTCGCACTAACCAGAGTACCGGGCACTCACGTGCCGGGCTAACGATCAAAGAGCGCCGTGTCATTCAATAACTACCAGCAATTTTACAATTATAAGGAGTTCAATAACTTACTATCTTATAAGAGAGCATTATTAGCCACTTTATGCTCATGACGATCGTAATCCATATAATCGTAAGGTATGATGAGCATGTAATCACACCTTATTCATATAGTTCAGATTCTTCTATGAATCATCTTTACTCAGAAATTGGAATCATTCCAAACTCAGGTTATGGCATTTTCATGCCAACTAGTCGGTTTTCCGATTTTACACTCGGGACTGTTTGAATTACTGATTTTTCCGGGGTCTTAACTTCATATTTTGACACTAGGTCCTTGTACTTATTTAAAGCTAAGGTGCTATGAAGTTCTATTCCAACTGAATCACTCCAATTCCGAGCACGCAGCTCAAGTTACGTCCGAAACAACCCGACTTCTATGATCACTCGATGCAGGAAATGGCTTGCACATACTCTCACTTTGAGTGTGGATTTTCGACCACATAGAGTCAGAAATTGAGATACCTTCTTAAAGTTTGGTTCTCCTTGAAGTCTATTTTACGTAGCCACTTGAATCACTCAAATCGGATAAGAAATGAGGAAGTTATGGCCAAAATACGAAACCTGGTCAAAACTGGGAACAGAGTAGCAGTCCTACCGGTAGGACTTTAAGTCCTACCGGTAGGACTTGGCCAAAATGACTGGGGACCGAAGTCCTACCGAGACTCAAGTTCTACTGGTAGAGACACTGAATATCCGCACGTGTGTTTTTTTCTCCCATTTTTCCATATGTTTGATCCCCAATCACTTCTATACCTTATAATCACTTCCAAGATCACGATATGTCTCTCAGAAACTCCAATTTTCTTAATTCTTCTCTCAATTACATATCTTTCTCTTCCAAAAACATATCAAGATTCTTCCAAAACAATTCTAATATGCGGTTAAGACCCATACACAAACCAAACATGATGTTTAGTTAGGCTTATTCCCAAAACTCCTAACTCAAAGACTCTCACTAACCATGAATCCATTAAAGGAGAGGATTCTTTGTTTATCTTGTTCCTATGGGTTTTACCTGTACCTTAATTTCAAGAGATCTAAGGTTAAGATGCATTCAATGTAAACCCTAGATTGGGAGACATGATAAGAATCTATACAAAGCCTTAAAGTTCCATGGATCCATTCAAATCCATGATCAAAATAGTTTCCATACTCGGGCTTTCTGATTCGCTCTGAATCCTCCTTCTTCCTCTTCTCTTCTTTCTCTTCTTCTCCCCTTCTCTCTTCTCTACGGGTCCTCCCCTCACAAATGAGACCAATTTGGTCTTTTAAAAATCCAGATTTTGATAAGGCCATGTTTGGCCCTCCAACAAAACCCATTTTTGGGTTAAGTTTGCTTATTTCATTTCAAGCCCCATAACTCCTTCTATTTATGAATTAAACTTTCCTTATTTCATTTCTCAGTCTATAGTCTCATCAATTAATATCTTTGGTCCATTTTGGACAAACTATAAAATTGTCCTTAATTTTTATAACTTTCCTGTCTCTCATTTCCTAAGCCGCATTTAACTTATGAAACCTTCGATGAGTGCTACAAAATACCCTAAACACGCCGAAAAACGACCAGCAAGATATTTTGTGCACACATAATCCCGACCCGATTAACCTCAGAACCCGAGGACCTCCCTAAGACTCCAATGGATATAGAAACTTTTCCTTAAACCACAAATAAAACCACAGTTAACCCCTTTACAATCTTTAACATATCTTTAGAAAATAATGCAAGCGAAGTGGTAATTTTTTTTTTTCTTTTCTTTTTTTTCAAACACTTAGATTTTTCGTAAAATCTACAGAGTTTCCTCTCGTTTTTCTACTTTCCCAAATTTACAAACCCGATAAAAGCATTTAAAAACACTTATAAACTTCTCAATTTTCAACTTCCGTTTTAGGACCTCGTCCACAACTCAATCAACACAATATATATACTATATACATTTATTCATTTCAATCATCAAAACATTCAAAACCCCTTCAATTCCATGCACGCTTTATAAAAAGATCTGGCTTGAGTCGACTTAAGCCGACCGCCTGCAGTTCCTTTTCAAAATATATCCATATATGCATATCAAAAAATATTCAACATGAACAATATGCAAAATTATATACAAATGAAATCACGCCTTCGTCTCATCAACGGCTCGACTCACCGCACAGAGATCCCCATCTACGTGACCGTCTCGGCCCCGAAATGTTTTTGAATCATATAGAAAAGAATGAGCTAAAGGAGCCCATTGAGTGTACATTTTCATTAAAATAACATTTTCAGTATATACCAAACTAATACATACTTATACAATTAAAATCCATTTATACCTTAAACATTTATGCATTAAACTTTCTTTCAATAAATACTTTCTATGCATTTAAAAATCCATTTATACTTTAAACATTTGAAAATCAGAACTTTCTTTTCTTTTCTTTCTTTCTTTCTTTCTTTCTTTCTTTTCTTTTCTTTCTTTTTCTTTTTCTTTCTTTCCTGATGGAACCTGGGGAATAAACACACCGACCGCTCGGCATCGACTGTGAGGATGTCACATATCTCCAACATAACCACTACGTCATGGAGAAACTCATGTTTATTAGGTTCCAAATATAGCGCACTTTATCACGTGTAAGGATATTACTCTAGACACTCCATTTCCCGCTAGTAACCTATGGTCCCTACTCCTAAATCCTTACACGCTTAAAAGTACTTCGCCGATATCACCATACATTCATATAAATGGGAAAATCATCGCAAACATTTCTTCAAAATACATTTACAAATCCATTTAAATCCTTTACTTTATCATTAAAACACATATGCCTTCTTTACACATTTTTACACTTTCATAATACTTTAACATATGCATACATATTTAATACACATATAAATATAGGCATTGATGCAAAGATAAAACAATGCAAGATAAAACATTTCCATATGCCTTAACATTTACATAAAATTTACATTAAACTTTCAGTTTAACATTAAAACCATTCACTTTTTAAAAACTCAATTCTCAAAATATCATTTTCACTACGCCTCACTGCTTCAATCCCGCTTGCTTCCCGCTGAGCTCCCGTTCCCGCTCCGATAGTCCTTTCACATTTTCCAAGAAAATCACAATTACACATTAACCATAATTTACTTAATCCACCATAAAACACTCATTCCTATATTCTTATTCCTCTAGGAATCTATTTTACTTAGAATTGAATCAATCCAATCTGGATCATCCAACTAAAGTTATGGCATTTTCATGCCAACTAGTCATTTTACCGATTTTTCTAGTGACAGTCATTACTTCATTTTATGTCTGACTTCATATTTTGACACTATGTCCTTATACTCACTTAAAGCTAAGGTGCTAAGGGTTCTATTCCAATTGAATCACCCAATTCGAGCACCGAACTCACTTTACGCTCCCAAATAACCGGGCTAATCTATGTTCAAAACTGAACCAGAATTTGGCTTTGCACATGGTCCACTTGAGGAATATTTAGGCTACTTAGGATCAGAATTTCATGATACCTTCTTCTTAAATTTTGTTCTTCAAGTCTATTTTACGAGCCACTTAAATCACTCAATCGGATCAAAATTGGAGCGTTATGGCCAAAATACCAAAACTGGTCAAACAGAAAACAGGACATTTCCTGTACCGAGACTGCTGCCCAAAATTGACCCAAATGTGTTTCTCTTCCATTTTTTTCTTCACTCTAAACACTTAAATCTGATGCATTATACCCATTTCAACATAACACACACAATTCAATTATCAACCCTAACCCTTACTCACTTGATTTTGTCAAAACCCTAACCTAAACCATGGCTTTCTCAATTGAGGCTAAATTCAGCACCATTAAACCTTAAATACCATCAATTTAACATCCATACCAGAATTTAAGACATTAAACATGGAAAAACATCAAACCCTAACTTTCCCACCATGAAAACTTACTTGTGTCTTGAGTTTCTTTGGCTCCTCTCCTTGGATTACCACTTGAAGATCACTTGAAAGTTTGAATGAGGAGAAAAATCACATCTCATACCTTGCCCTTCACTTTTCTTCTTGCTTCTCCTTTCTCTCCTCTTTCTCTCTCTTTCTTCCCTCTCCTTTCTCTCCTACGTGGGTTCTCCTCCTGAGCCAACTTACTTCTTAAATTTAGATTTTGCTTCACACTCTGACAAATTGCCCTTCCCACTTGCCAAATTTCCCTTGAACCCAAAAGAAGCCTATTGGTCCATTCTAATGAATCACAAATCCATTAACCTATTATTTTATTCATAACTTAGTCATTAAGAAAGGTTTTAATTGGCTCTCACAAGAAAATATATCCCTTATAGCAGCTTTTATCTCAGTTTCACCTTATACTGCTTTTATACTGATTAAATGTCGTGCTCTATGGTCGCCTAAACTTCAATCACATGAAATATTTTAATTATCCTTCACAACGAATTTCCTGTGCTCAAAATCACCGAAATCGGATTTAAAATCATTAAAATCTGTAATCCCGACAATAGCAGAGCTATTATCCGACCATGGCCTGACGCCTGAAACTATCCAACAGCACTCGCTTCACCCGCTTCAGTTTCAGACTCTATGATTATTTCCTGACATTGCATTTTCTACCCACTTCCTAAAAAATATCAACGCAGCTCCAAATTTCACTTCGAAAATCACTATTCACTTAAATCCAATTCCTCTTCTAAATATCGCTCAAAGTCATAGACCGAAATTTCTTACAAATTCCTTTTGCAACCTCCATTCTGGATATAATAAGAAAAACTCATTATTCCTAGTGGCATCTTGCCAATTTAAATTACCATGTCCAAATGATCGTCCGAGCATTCTAAATTTAATCTACCTCGTTTCTATCATCGACCTCATCAGTTCAAAAACTACTATTATAACATTCAATCAGGTTGGGGTTTTACACTGCTACTCTTTATCACCATGGGAGACGACTTGTAAGCTTTTATCCAGAACTAGTTTTTAATTCTTTTGGATAGAATAACATGGGGTTGTTTACACAAGTGAAAGTCAAAATTGACTCTAAATTAAATTTGAAATGAATAGATTCTAAGTTTGATGAAAAAGTTATATTGCAATATAGTATAATTTGGTTGCCTAACATGATTTCTCCTATTTGTAATATTTGATTCAGGAAATATCTAAATGTGATGTTGGGTGGTTGTTTGATTCAGGAAATACAAAGCGAGTCTCGCCATCGAGTGGGGACGCACATGAAAAATGCAGGGTCCACATATTGAAAGAAGTCTATGATTAAATGACAACAAGAAATTTTTACTCTTTTTAAGGTGAAAATTATTATTTATAAGAGACAACTAATTTGATCCAGACTTGATTATACAATAGTATGTAACTCATATTTGTGGGAAAAATATGTATGAAGGAAAAGGAGCAAAGGCCATCACAAATCTCAATGGGAATGAAGTACGATACAAGATATATGGGTATTTTTGTAATTTTGTTATACTAAGAGTTATTATAAATATTCTTCTATATAACCCTATTTAGTGATAGTGAAAGTTTTAATCATCGTTTTCGTGGATGTAAGCACATTATCGAATTACGAACCAGGTGTTTTTTCTTATTACAACAATACTCAATCCAAGTTGATGGAACACTTGTATTTTGAATTCGAGTCATATGAACTTTTCATATAAAAATCTTCCATCTTAAAGACAATGATGATCAAAGTAGAAAACTACCACCAACAAAAGCTGTTTCGGAGTACTATCATGCATGTCTGGCCTTTTTGATAGTCATATTTCCAAGGAATGAATAAAATTATTGAATTTGATTGTCTCAAAATCACGCTATCATGCATGATAATCATTAAAAGCAGGTTTTGAATTTTCTTTGATGCTTGGCATTTCAGCCAATTCTACACGCGTTAATTTTAAGTAAGCCCCTTATATTTACACATATTACCGGTTATAAGGTGCACAAATGTCCCGAGTTTACATACATGTCCCACTTTGTCCTCGAACTTCTTTTTCAATCTTATACCTAACGTTTACTCCTAAGAACTCATCCAGCCTATAATGTAAAAAGTCACAACCAACCAAAGCTGGAAATGCTAACACGCAAGGAGGTTTAATGGCTATTTTATCAGGACGTTTGTCCACTTATGGCATTTCCTTTTTAACGACATGGGTCGATTGAAGCCATGCAGCAAACGTTGGGTGGATATCTCGGGACCGAAACAAGTTTAAGAACAAAGTGAGACATAAGAGCAAAACTCAAGAGCATTTCCAGGCACCTTATCTTTACAATGACTTCAAAATTTGCTCATCACCTTGCCCAAAGTTCTTAATTAAAGCCTAAACCCTATAAAATATCAGATTTGAGTTCATTCGATCGAGCCCTTAATATTTTGAAGGGTTTTCATTCTTCAACCGCCATTGAAGTTAAACATATCGAAATGAACATGTCGCCCTACCACCCCCATTTTTTATTCTCTTTAAACCAATCTTCAAAATCTTCACATTGAATACAAATTATATCAGAATATCATATCCACTGCCACAAGTACTAGGTCCCCATGTCATCATCACTGCATTCAATGGCAGACCGAGAAAATAAGTTGAGGGGACAAAAACACTAAGATTGTATTTGGTTTTGGAAAAGTACTAAGGAAAGAAAAAATGTTATGGAAAATGATTTTATCTTGTTTAGTTGTCTATTAAAAAATTTAGATTGTGTCTAGCATGAAAATACTAAAGAAAGAAAAAATGTTAAGAAAATAATTTTGTCTCATAATTTAAAAAAAAATCAAAATATAAATAAAATTACTTATAAATTTAAGTGTTTTAGAATTATTTAATCTTTATATTGATGAGATTAAATAAATAAAATTGATTTGAGGCAACAAATAAAAATAATATATGAAATTTAATTTAATTTTTATATTCCTTCTTTTTTTTTCTTCTACTTTTTCTTCATATTTTCTTTCCTTTGATTTTCTCTCAAATTTTCCAGAACCAAACATAGTGACTCCGCCAAAGTGAGTAAAAGTGTAATTGTAGGGAAACGCGAAACCTGCGGTACAAGTATAATGCTACGAGCTGGCGAGTGTAGTGGTTAGTCAAGTGTCGCTCCTCGAAGAGAAGTGTTGACTCATCGATTTAATGACTTCGACAATGTTTGGATCTAACTTAAAGCGAATCACGACTAAATTAATGTAATTAACAAAACTTAAAATCGGGGTGTATTGAATTATATTCACATAAGAAACTCAGGGTTTTACTGCCTCCTACCACACTTGATAGATGTCAATTCAATTAAGGACTTATTAAAGTATTCATATGAGTTATGTCAAGGGTTGATATTTCCTACAAGATATTCTCTTGAGATATATTTTCCTATCTCACCAAAGGATGTATTGCATCTCGCTCAACCCTCGATCCGAAATGCCTAAATGTGCAAACCCTAGTTCCACACTCGCAGTCTAAAATATCTCTATTCTTTCTCGACTACCCAAGTGTTGCTTTTAACCATGTCCCTAGAAGTCTTCTCTCGATCTCAAACTCCCCACTTTAGCATGTCACTTGCCATTTAATAATAACATGTAATTAAACCTAGAATTAAAGCAAACGTATGAACTCATTAACATTCAAATAAGCCATAAAATCGAAATCAATCCATTAAGCCGGTTAGTGGCTGGCAAAACCCTAGAGAAAGAATTAGCTCATCATTATTCATTATCACACTCAACCGCGAAGTGGGCTGAAAGCGACTACGCAAGTCCGCTTCCTTCGCAATCCGTCCCACGAATACGTCTATCTTGATCTCTCACTCTTGTATCTCCTCCGTCTTCTCGATCCAATCCCCCTTCTGCTTCGAAATTACTTCCTTTTTATACCTCGAGACGCGGGCCCATCAATGGCCCAGAAAGCTAGGGTTTTTTCGAGTTCCCATAATGGAAAGGGAACCTCGCTTCACCACGGCGAAGGTGGCTTCGCAGCGGTGGACCCGAGGCCTTTGATTTCAGGATTTCTGGTTCGCTGCGGTGAAGGGACCCTTCTCTGTGGCAAAGTGCTTCGCCGCGGCGAAGGTGGCTTCGCTACGGTGAACCCGTAGCCCTTTGATGGTCCACCTTTTTATCGTTTCTGCTTCCATTTTGTTTTCCTGTCTTTTAGCTGCCCATTTGATTCCACTATGGGCATATTCTATAGAACAAGATAATATGAGGGATTAGAGTAATATTATTGAAAATGTCTGTGAACTGGGTGCATTTGGGTTTCATAAAGAACACTGAGAATTCAATTGGAAATGCATACATACCACCCCGATCAACACCCTAAATTGAACTCGTTGTCCCCTGCTAAGAATAAACTCTAACCAGACACGCAGAGTAATGCTACACTCATATTGACGATATGTAAGCTAAGCACCATTAACAACCAAGAAGGAGTCCATATGCACAAGTTCATCAGACGGAATTACCTTTGGTTTGTCTCGATCATCACAAACCCATCCAGCTGAACCCGCAACTAAGCAGTCAACCCTCTTTGTAGTGCTCAATAATCATTCTAAAATAATCTATGCGCTAAGGTTTGATTCCAAAGGTATAGATTGACTTAAGTACCCCTAAACCTGAGTTTAACTTTTAATAAATAGCTTAGCACAAAAGGCTAGAATGCACCCATTGATTTACTTCATCTAGTCCTACAAAGGGATGAGCTTAAAAGTCATCTATTTTTAGTCCATTTTCTGTTTCATTTTCATCAAAAGAGACAATTACTTTACGTAAATAAGGAAGAAACTACCCATTTGTTATTAGCAGTAGAATGGAAGAAAGAAGAGAAAACAAGAGAAAATGCGTAAATAAGTGGAATAAAAGCACGCCACCATGTTAAATGAGTTAAATACCGAGTCATTGACGCAGCTGGGGTTTACACAAATCTAAACATGAGGTCGCCGACATGGATAACAAGTTATGTAAGTCGCTGGCATGAAACTCGTCATGAGAAAGACTGAAGAAATGAGCCGAGGTCGCGACGTGAGATCGGCTCAGACATCAAGAACCGCTACCAAAGCTACAGAGCCATGAATCTAAGTCGCTGACAAGATATTGATGTCACGACATCGAACAAATGCTTGAGATTCTGTGGAGGTATGAAGTGATGTCGACAAGGGGATTGATGTCATGACAAAGAAGAGTAATCAAAGGAAAGATGGGCGGCGACAAGATTGAAACATGCAAGATCGCTTAATGTCACGACAACATATCATGTCGCGACATCGGGAATAAAACGCTGAAACCTGCATCCTTAGTTGATGTCACTTCAAGAGATTGATGTCGGTTATCCAAGACAAGTTAAAGATCAAGAAGATTTTCCTAAACCGATGTCGCTGACGTGATCGAGGTCGACATCGAGATACGCTTGAAAATCTACAAAATACGTGACTAGATGTCGCGATGTATATGCTGTCGCGAAGACCAAAAGCAAACTACCGAAGCTCCGTGAGAACCCAAGTTGAGGTCGCTATGAGATCGATGTCGCGACATCGTGAACCATAAGATGAAAGTCAAGGGAATGACTTGCCGGCCACGGCAAGAGGCCGGGTCACGGCATCGTTCATCATGGAAGACGTAAGCCTTAAGCCGATGTCACATGAGATCAAGTCGCCGGCTTGACAAGACCGCTACCAAGGTCAAGTTTCATAAAGGAGGTCGCTGATTAAGATATCGGCGTCGCGACATCAAACGACTGCATCAAAGCCGCAGCCATAAAGAGATGTCGCGACAGATATCAGTCGCGACAACAAGAGCGACTCGCCTGAAGCCAGCAATCCTTAAGATGATGTCGCGATAAGAGATTGGGATGTGTCGCGACATCTCAAGACATCATTAAGATCGTTAGATGACTGAGCTGAGGTCGCGATAAGATATCGAGGTCGACATCGGGAGAGAAGAATTGAAACCCGCCAGACGTGGAGAAGATGTGTCGCGACAAGATATCATGTCGCTGGCATCAGAATGACCAAATCAAGGCTACAGAGTGTTGATGTCGCTGGTGAGATTTCGATGTCGCGACATCGAGCGATGTCACGACACGCTGGAAACTCAAGCCGGAAGGAATGCTGACTGGCCCGATACTCTAAAATCCACAAAGCAGTTACATTCTTCGATTAGGGCCCAACCGAGGAACTCTATAAATACGCGAAATACCCAAAATTTCATTGGAAGTACAGGCTAGCCATGCATTTCAGAGGTTGTCTGATAGTCGAAGGCTCAGCTTTTTTAGTTTTCTTTTCTTTTCTTTCTTTTCTTTTATTTTCTTCTCAATGTCGATATTAGAGATTAGATTAGATTGATCGTTCATTTTTTTTTCAGATTTTTTCGGGAACGGGATGTAATCGCTTAAGGTAAGCAGTTTCATCATTTAATTAAACCCTTTTCAAATACTACCTGAAAGTTGAAGTTCGATTGTACCTGAATTCAAGCCATCCAATTTAAATGCAAAGATTTGGTGATCGAGGAAACTGCAAATGTAATTCAAGAATCGAGAAACCTCACCCATTATGAATGCACATTGCTCGAATTATCTTTCCTATTGTTACTCAAAACTGCTAATTTCAATATGAATTTATTCAGCTATGGGTTTAAAGTTTTTGATCCGAATATCGGGCCAGATACCCGATAAAAATAAGAGGTGTTCTTTTGCTCGATTTCAAGGAGGTCCCGAGTGACACAGAGGCACTATCCCCGAGCCATGAACATCTCCGTAAAGGTATATATTAACTCGCTATTTATGATCCGCTTGTGAGTTAACTGATACATTCTCTTCTTGCTTGAAATCAAGATCGAAATGAATCTAGTTATCCATTTAAACAAACAAAGAGTTCACCTCAATCTGGATATGAGGCCAATCCCGTGTTAGTTGAGATCTAATCAAGGAGAAGGTGATTCATTCTAATTCAGACGAAGTAACTGAAGTCAGATAATCCTCGTCACCGATAACTCAGAGCTAAGGCTTCATACCATAAAATGGGTATGAAGTATTGCAAAAGAAAATACTCGTAATTAGTGTCCCCCGTTAAAAAGTAGTTATCTAATCCCGTATTCGAGAGACCAGTCAAAAAATTAGATAAATGAAATGAAGTATTGAGAGATCCAAATTAACTATTAACGCCATTTATCTTTAAAACTCCAAATTCACAAGAAAGTTTTACAAGTTGGATGCTAGGAATTGATTCTTCAATAGCATTGATCTTAATGAGTTCTCAAACTATTATTATTCCATTTCTATTCATTTTCCTAACTTTACGACATTCTTTATTCTTTACATTCAAGTTTATTGTTCATTTCAGTTATCTCCATATGTTCATTTAATTTTCTAGCACCTTAATACTGGATCTTACTATCATTTAGTGGTCCAAATAGTATGGAAATTGAGTAGTCAGGGTAGTTGATTTTAAATTCTTGAGATCTCTGAGGGATCGATATCCTGGACTGGTGTCCATTTTGGCTGCATATTTGTCTAATTCTGCAGCACTTGCGTAAAAACTCACTTTCAAACCAAACTTTGAAAATGACTTACTCTAGAGATTTTTGGTTTATATATTATAATTTCAACAAGTTTTATGACAAGGTTGCTTCGTGGATTAGTTAATAGTCCTCGTGGTAGCAAGAGCCAGAAATTTTAAAAACGCTTTCGTCACCAACAATGGAGCAATGCTGCGGGATCGAAAGAATTTAATAAATCAATATTCAGATGAAAGAAAGGATGTACTAATTTGACATTTAAAGAAAAAAAAAAAAAAAGAACAAAAATACTTTCAAGCAAAGGGTTCGGCCACACTAACCTTTAACTAAACACATTGAATATTTTTGGTTTATCTACTAATCCTGTTAATGGGAAAGGTGTTTTGCTTTCTTAAAATCCTTGATGCATAGGAAATTAACACCGACCGAGTCTCAAATGACACAGCTAAAGGACGTAAGCTCGAGGTTAATCAAGAAGGCAGAAAACTCAAACAAGTGAAAGAAGAAAGGCAGATCAGTTGAAATACATGTAGGGAAGCTAGAAGGCTTCACCATCGACACACAATGGAGGATTTCGAGACCACCATACAGAAGAATACCAATGATCGACACTCGCACTGATGCTAATAATTTTGAATTGAAGCCAAAGATCGACATAATGGTCCAAAGAAGATCGGGCCATCGTGGTCATCCTAATCGGTATCCAAACGAGCACCCTGAAGATTCTCAGATGGCTAATACCGTTAAGCGAATGGGTGAGACCAGGTCATAAATCGTGATCATTCCCATTCTCCCTAAGAGATAGCTGCCAAAGAGCTACATGGTATGAATCATTACCCTACGGTTCTCGCTTGATACTGGAGGAGTTAGTCGAGGCTTACTTAAAGTGATTCTTTCCCCCAGCCCTAACCATAGAAAGAAGGAGGGAAATCATCAGTTCCAAAGAGGGGGAAGATGAAAGTCCTGTATGTAGCTTCGGGGGAAAGATTCAAACGGTTGTCAGAAGATCCACACCTGATGAGATTCCAAGATCGATGGATACCATCATGCCATGAATATATATCAAGGATCATCGATGCTTCGGCGTCAGGAGCACGAACCAAAGCCATCAAGAGGCAAAAAGAGTCATCAAGATCTCGGCCAATGTAACATGAAAACTCCTTCGAGCTTCAAGAGGAAACAAAGAGAGGAAAGGATTCGTGAGCCGAGCAAGATGACGTACCCATGGAGGCCAAGTTGATGCCATTATGCATGTGTTGGACAAGTTAAGAAAAAGAAAGCATACACACCGCTTCGCAGTCAGAGCACCGAAGTGAGCACGAAGGAAGGCGCGAGGGTAATCAAGAACTTTATGATGCCGCAGGTTAATTATTCGGGGCGAGCCAAGAGCTTACCATTTCAAACCCAATCCTAACCTTCCAACACATTATCACCCAAAGACTCAGAACCACAGAAACTTCTCGTATGGTGGGAGGGCTTCTCAAGGCCCAAGCGCAGACGTAACCTCAACAAGGGTATCGCCAGAGCTCACCAAGGTTCCAAAGAACAAAGAAGAAGAAGACGGAATGAGCACAGAATGAATACCATGAATGAGGAGGTCTCATCTTTTGAGTGAAATGTATGTCAGCTTGATGCATACAGTCATTAACCTCCATGAACAAAGCCTTGAGAACTGAAAGAAATTGGCTACCACCCTCAAATTTTTCGTAACACTACCAATGCATCCCCGAAGAACCTCGAGACACAAGTAGGTACCGCCCTAACCCCGCAGCCGAGGAAAGATGCTCAAGTGACACACAAGGAAGAACCTGAAGACCGCATGGCCAGCTTAGGAGTGGAAGGAGTTAGGAAGCAGAGGGAAAGAAAAGATGATGACAAGAACAAAGAAGCAGCAAGACCAGAGAGGGAAGAGACACTGGAGAATGACAAAGAAGGAGTAGAGAAGGAAGAAACATTCAAGGATCAAAAGCTCAGCCCCATTTCCACAAAGACTTAAATCAAGATGGAGGAGCAAATTTGCAAGGTTCTTGAAAACTTTCCGTGCCGAGATCAAGACGCTTTATCGAAAGTGGTGACCGTATGCCAATTTTATGCAAAATTTCAAGGACATAATGAAGCAAGAAAAGAAAATAAGAGAAGAAGTGAATAGTGACCACCGCCACTTGCAAAGGCAAAGAATCGTAAAGAACTAGTGAAGATGAAGGACCTGTGAAGTTTCACAATTCAGACGGCTGGAGGAATGGAATTCCATGAAGCCTTCTCGCGACTCAGAGCTAAAAGATCAATCCGAGCGCCTCTTTCGTTGCCAAGAAATTAAGCCTGGGGGGAGCTTATTCCCACAACCGTTACTCTTTCAAATGGCATGCATCGATGGTGAAACCTCGCGGGTCATTGAAGATGTTTGTCACTGTCACTGAAGTTTGTATCTCAGAGATCTCCCATCATTCCGACATGGAAGAAGATTCAAGGCACTCTACTATTAGGAAGACCATTCCTAGCTACTAGAGCTGCCCTGATTGATATGCAAAAAGGAGTTCATCTCGAGGGTCGAGAAGAAGTCACGTGTTTAACTTGATCAAAAGTATGCAAAATATGTGACAGTGGACAAGGAGGTTACAATGGGCCGATTGCTCTACTTCCAACCTCGATGTTAACAATGATTGTAATACACTCAGCTTTTATCAATTGCCAAAGAGATGAATTCTAAAGATATTGAAGATACCAACCTAATTTCCATACAGTTAGCTTTTCATTCTATAGAAACTGTATGCTTGAAGCAAAACAAAAGATAATGGGGAAAATAGTGGAAAAAGAGGAATCACCAAGAGACCAAGATGCAGGGCTAGTTTTGAAAGGAGTCACACAACATTTAGTGTTTACGCTACTCTAGAATTACCAAGAAAAAACTGATCATTTCAAATGCACTGATGTCGAGGAACAAAGATTGCTGAAAATATTAAGGAAGCATATGAATCTCTCTAGCTCATTCATTGAAGAGACCTCGAAGGGTATCACCAACAACTTGCATGCATAAGATTCGTTAGAAGAGACAAACCATCCTAGAACATCGTGAGAAGATCGAATCCAAAGGATGAAGGAAGTAGTCGTAAAGGAGGTACTCAAATTGTTGAATGCTGCTTTATCTATGCCATTTTCGAGGTCCTCAAGTAGATCCCAATCCCACTGTTTCCAAAGAAAGGGGGTTTATCGTGATCGAAATGAAAAATGAATTGATTCCAAATAAGAACAAAGGATGTGATGGAGGGTATGTATTGATTAAGGTGAAGTTGAATACAAAGAACTTAAAAGATCATTTTCCTTTGCCTTTCATTGATCGGGATGTCGATAGCGTTGCTGGTGACACCCTCACTTTTGTTTTCTTCTGGATGGGTACTGTGATACAATCGGGATCATATCGCACTGCAGGATCAAGAGAAGACCACGCTCATGCCCTTATGGTACTTTGCCTCATGATGCCATTTGGGCAGGAATGCTCCAAATACATTCCAGAGGTGCATGATGTCTATATTCTCGCACTTGCTGAAGAAGTGATGGAAATTTTCATGGATGATTTTGATCGTATGGATCCAAATTTTTGATCAATGTTTAACAATCCGAAACAAGATTTCCAAAGATGCCAAGACAAACAAATTTAGTTAATCGACCGAAAATGCCATTTGTATGCGCAATGGCGATTGTTCTCGGGCATAAAATTTCTCAAGCATCGGATTAGAAGTTGACTACCCAGTATCCATTATCGCGATCTGCACCACCTACCACAAAGAAAAGGAGTAAGAAGTTTCTCAGTATGCCGGATTTTACAGAGATTCATCAAAGACTTTCAAAATAGCCGCACCACTCAGTGACATCGAAAAGGATACAAGGTTCAATTTTGATGACTGAAGGATGCTTTCAAGGAAATCAAGATCGACAGGCCAGAACCTATAATGATTGCATCATAATGGAATCAGTGGATTTGAAATAATGCGCATTTTCGCGATTTTTGCATGATCGTGGTCAGCAAATAAAAGAGAAAGTATTCGTACATATACTATGCTAGTAAGACCTTCAATGAAGCACAAGAGAACTAATTACCAACCTAGTAAGAGATACAGCCATAGTATTTGTCAGGAAAAATTTAGGGCAAATACATTTAGGATCCCATGTGGTAATTCACATCGATCACGCAAAGAATCAAATACTGATGTCGAAAAAGGAAGCTAAGCCAAGATTGATAAGATGGGTGTCAGCTGCTAAAGAGTCAGATTTGGAAATAAAGGATAAAGGATGACAATGTGATAGCCGACCACTTGTCAAGAGAGTAGAAAGAAGCAAAACATGAAGAAGAAAATGTAGCCACTGCAGAACTTCCGTATTTAGCAATTGTTTAAGGTTTCCAACTTCCATGGTATCGATATTGTGAATCATTCAAATGGAGTAATGCCTTCAGAACCCACACAACAGAAGAGGAAACTCGTAATCGGAGAAAAAGATATTTATGATCCGGATGACCCACTATTATTCAAGAGAGCCGACATGATACAGAAGAGGAAGCTTAAGGTGAACAAGGCAACATTTTTTAAATGAATGCCAAGTGCATCACCATATGGGGACATTTTCTCTGAGAAAGAACAACAAATTTCACAAGATACTCCAATCAGCTTACTGGCCCACTATCTTTGAGATTGTGCAGAGGAAGAACAGTGTGGATCGATGCCAAAGATTAAATATCGCCAATAGAATGAAATGCCCTAAAAGGTATTATGGTGATATAAATTCTAATGGGAATGATTTTATAATCTTTCACCATCATTTGGGAAATCTATACATACTGCTACAAGATTACGCTCTCCAAATGGGTGAAGCAAAGTGTCTCATTCCGAGGAATGATGCTAATGGCTGGGCCAGAGTTTCTTGCAAAGGAATATTTTTGAAAGTGTGTTTAAACTCTTAACCATCATTAGTGATGGGAACTCATTTTGCAAACAAAATATTTGCAAAACTCATGAGTGTGTATGATCAAGCATGTAATGAGCTTAGCCTATCATCCTAAACCAATGGACAAGGAGAATTTCCAATGTGGAGATCCATCATTGAAAAGATCAGGAGCTCAAGCAGAAGGATTTCCTGGTCTTCCAAACTTGATGATGCACTCCCTGGCTTATTAACTCCAGATACAAAACTCATTGAATGTCCCCATACGTAGTTGTTTTTGGCAAACCATGTCATCTACCTTCGACTAGAATACAAGTAATGTGGGCCATCAAGAAGTTAAACTTCGATTTAAGGTCATGTGGGAAGAAAGACTCATCTAACTGTCGAATTGGAAGAACTGAGGAATGAAGCTTGTGACAATGCTCAAATATACAAAAGATAAGACAAAGAAATGGCATGATCGTGAGAATTTGGAGTAAAGAGTTGTATCAGGGAATGTGTTTTGTTGCTTAACTTTAGATCAAATTATTTCAGGGAACAAAACAGAATTGGAGCGGACTATACACAAGTGGTGTCAAGTACTAGCATTTGGAGTGCTGACACTGAGGATCGCACGCGGCACTCCAAGGTCATGGACAAAGGTTAAAGCATTATCTCAACAGGGAGGAGGAAATTGAAGAACTCCAACTGGTTCTCGAGGAAAAGAATATACCACAACAAAGAAGTCCACTAAGGACTCAAAACTGAAAGTAAATAACGTGTGGAGGCAACCTATGAGGATTTAAATTTCATTTTAAATTTTGAAATATTTCTTATCTTTAGTTGTCATGAATTAGGCCGACTTGTTTTCTGTAAGGATAGATTTAATTTTTAGAAATCGATTGTAGTTTAATACCCAGAATTAATATTGCAAAAGATCTTCCTGAAGGGCTAAAGACATGAATAGCAAAGCAAACTATAGGAATAATAGCAAAGAATTTTGTAGAGTCGCGACATGAGAAAAAGGGGAGTAACCTTCTCCCTAACCCACCTCAGATATATTTAATCAATGGTTAAATCTTTGCTTAAATATGCCCGAGGAGATTTAATTAAATCGGTTAGGAACAATAAGAAAATTCAAAGTTTGAACTGAATTAAGGGCTTAGTCACTTACGTATGGTTATGTCGCTGACAAAGCTACGTCCCTACAAACCATCGATGTCGTGACCGCCGAAAAAACAATTAGTGAGCATCGAGAAATGAGATCCATGTCATACACTCCAATCGTGATGTCATGAAGAACACTAAGTTTCAAATCGAGAAAGATTGTCGCCACATCAAATACCCCCGAAAACCCCCGAATTGTTTTTACATCCTGTATGTCGACATAAAGGCTACGGCACAGCCAACTACTCATTTAAAAAGCCCGAAATTCTAATGATTTTCAAAATGAAAAGAGGCGAATTTTGAAGTCGCGACAGTCTTAATTGAAGCATTAATCAGCCCCACAAACATTGATTGAATTGTAACCGTTGAAACTATCTCATTCACTCCAAACACATAACCATTCTCGCCTTCCCCTTTGAATCTCAACCTCCAAAACCCTATTCAAACCCCCAAAAGCTTTTCTTGCTTCTAATGGTCGAAATCTCACCCCGGTCCCTAACCTAGACGAGATAACGAGGGAACACGAACTATCAAGCAGTTAAGAAACTCGCCGAGGAGAAATGAAGTAGAGGAGATCATTTCTGAAGAACAAGCAGAGAGATGCCATCGGCACCAAGCTCCGGACTTCAAGAAAGAGCAAAAGGGAAAAGGGAAAGAGGAGAGAAGAAGAAGAGGAAGATTTCCTGCCTCGTATGAAGCTTTTATTCCTGCATGGAAGTATTATGCTAACAAGGGTTTTGTTACGTAGAGGAGATTCAAACCCCGTGACTCCTCATGAGACGACAGAGCAGAGAGGATGGAGAGTCTCGCGCACACCAAAAAGCAGGTATACAAAAGACTGTGAGGGAGTTTTATTCCAATATGGTAGGGAAGGGGAAGGACTTGAGCTGTTTTTGTTAGAGGAGTCTCAGTTCATACGAAGCCAAGGCTATCAACCCAGGCCTATGGCCCGACACAGACAAACATGGCTCCAAACAAGAAGAAAATTTTTGGAAAAACCGAATTTTAGAAAGATTGCAGAAGTTCACTGATGGAAGGGGGCAGTTAGACCAAGGAGAAGGAAAGCCAAGAACTCTGAACAGGGGAAGCCTCACTGAGGAAGCGAAGGTATGGTTTTACTTCCTAGCGTCTGTTTTGGTTCCAACAAAACATTTATGCACAGTGAGAGAACAAGAAGTCAGGACAATGATGCCATACTCAAGGGGTACAAGATCAATATAGGAGTTATCATAGAGAACCTCATCATGAGGTATCATGAAGGGAACAAAGAGGTATAAAGCCTCTCACCCAAAGAACAATCACAATACGCCATATCAGCGAAAGGATCTCGAGTCACAAGAAGTCCCCAGAGCCTACCACTCCTTCGACAGGAGTTAGCAAGGGGCCAAGAAACCAGAGGAAAAGGAGTGTCGGAGAACAGAGGTGAAGCCCAAGTCGGCTGACCAAGAAAGAGACTCGTAGGGCCACCGGGATCGGGGTGGAGCAGAGCACTCCAGTGAACTCCACCGACAACAATGACACAGCATGCTTCAGTGCATGACGCATGGCGTGACGGCTGGCAGCTTCATAGACTTCTCCTCCATCCCCGCGCCTCCCCGTAAGAAACAAATTTCCAACAAGGGAAAAGCTCAAGAGGAGCATAAGAGAACAACCACTCTCAAGCTCTCAATGCCATGCGTAAGAGAATAGAAGAAAGTTACATATCTAACTCAGCTGAATCTAGCTACACCATAAAAAGAATTGAAAAGAAGAGACCAACATGGGAAGAATATTTGTTTAAAAGAAAGGGAGCATGAGGTGGATACAAAAAGAATAGAATGAACAAAGTGGAAAGAAGAATCGAATCGTAAAAGAGGAAACAAATGGGAAAAAATGTCGGAGCAAAGCAAGGAGAAGAGTTCAAGAAAGAAATGAATGAAAGATCACGATCCGTTATCAAACTCAAAATAAGTCATGAAGCTTATAACAAGGCTTTGATCGTGGATTTCAACTCCTGTGCATTGTTAGAGAAAAGAGATACAGAGCATGACACCAAATTGGGGAGCAAATCAAGGGCTCTAAGTTACTATTCAAATCTCTACGTAGGAGTCTGAAAACAAACTGAACGATAGAGACAAAAGCAATGGGAGGCTAACCACAGCATGAATGGTCAGAAAATTTAGATTTGATTAACAACAATCTTTCTAAATTCTTGGAAGTCATGACTAAATGGAGAATACAATGAATGGCTTGGGAAGAGGCGGTGGACATCAACAAGAAACATCTCTCACGAGATTGTCAATAAGAACAGATTGAGAGGGAAAACTAGGTTAAGAGAAAGGGGAAAGAAGGGAAATGAAATTCCCTTCTCATTCCTGAGCCTCATTTAACAACACTTTAGACCGGATCCCCCGATATTTTGCCACCTCTTCCAAAAAGAAAAAATAGACCTTCTCGCTCTTAACTCCTACTATCCTTATCCAATACTGTATCCAATGTGCTGCAAATGAACTTAAATAAATGAGAAATTTAAATTGAATTTTGTTGGGGTGCTATTTTGCATTTGATTGTTCAATGTTATGTTGCTTTTTGTGGTTGCATGATTAGGAATCAAAGTAGGAAATAGTTCCGTAATAAACACTCGAGAGGTCATTAGCTTAATTCTTTGAATGATAAATGAATAGAGTAAGTCGAAATGAGAAAATCATGAATAAGGATAAAATGCATATAGTTTAATTGAAACACCAGGTGCAAAAATTACTTATATTTAACCGATAAGTCCAATGTATAAAGGTAATACAAATGTAAGGAACAAAACATATTTGAGTTTGTGGTATGAACAGTAAGTCAAGGAACCTGTTGAATATCAATTAACTTAACTACTCATCAATAAAAATGAGTCAAGATACTCCTTATGGTTAGTCACAACTGTTCAATCCAGATTCTAGAATTTGTTAGATTATTGATTGAGGCGAAATCCTAGGTGATACAGCTGACAAGAAATGATGCAGGCCATTCTTGGATAGTTTGAGCCATTCTAGCTATCCTTATCGATATGTTTACGCATACACCTTAGTTCCATTAATTGAGCTAAACAGCCTGATTTTTCAAAAACAAGCCAATGAAAACCCCAACCCATCCGTGAAAATTCTAATCCATCAAAGAAAGGAACCAATGATTACCTGTAGAATTCAAGAAGGGTGCTAAGAAATGAAGTTTGGGGGAGTTTATGTTTTTGAGGAACTCAAAAAGAGAATGAAAAGAAAAAGGCAAAGAGCAGAAAATGCAACAGAAAAGAAGGCTTCTAGGATAAGTTTTATTCGTGGCCTAACTCTCTTGAACAATTAAGTTCTTAGGGGTGTTTCAACACCTAGTACCCTAATGCCATCTGGTATGGGAGCTGCTAACCCAAAGTTCGCTAAGAGTGTTAGAAAGCCTAAAAAGTTAAAACATTGCACTATTCCTGAGTGGTAACAAACTAAGGAAATTCCCCAGTGAAATTACAAGTGTGAAATAGGGGGCATACAGTTCTGAATTGAAGAAATCAAAGAGATGTCCCAAACATGAAGTTTAGGGGAGTTTATTGGAGAAACTATAAGAAAGAAAGGGTAGAAGAGAAGAGAAAATGTTTAGGGTAATCTTGACCCAAAAATTCCTTCCATCCTACCCATTACCCAAGCCTAACAATATAAGCCCAAAAGACCTGATTGATCTTGAAGGCTGAAATCACCTACATTAGTGGAGATCAATACGAAAAACAAGCCTATGGAATTTGGAAGAAAGGAAACAATAAAAATTGTGAAGAACTTTAGGGAGTTAAATGACTCAGTATGAAAATGAAAAAGGAAAACAATTCATTATTCAACAGGATCCAATGAGTATATTGTTCGTAAAACAATTTCAACATTTTAGTTTTGCATAATGTGAAAAGAGTAGAGACTCAACTCGAATCCTGGACTTAGTTGGGATGTACAGAAAATTTATTACCTTGCATTGCAATTAAATTGGATGACACTGCAGAACGAAATCAGAGAAAAATGTCCTTAAAAATTTTTTTTTTCTTTTATTTTGTTTGAGGACAAACAATTTTTTCTTTTTCTTCGCTTGAGGACAAACAAAACTTTAAGTTTGGGGGAGTTTGATGAGCTTAAAAGTCATCTATTTTAGTCCATTTTTCTGTTTCATTTCTAGTATCAAAAGAGACAATTACTTTGGCGTAATATGAAGAAACTCACCCATTTGTTATTAGCAGTAGAATGGAAGAAAGAAGAAAATGAGAAAAAATGCGTAAATAAGTGGAATAAAAGTACGTCAATCGCGCAGCGTAGAAATGAAAAGAAATGGCTGAGTCATTGACGCAGTTTTGGGGCTTATGCCCAATATGAGGTCGCGATACGGATAACAGTATAGAAGTTCATATGAAATCGCCATGAAAGATCAGAAGAAACGAGCCGAGGTCGCGACGTGAGATCGTAACAGATATTTGTTCGTTAAACGTTACAGAGTACGAATGGTCGATAGGTATACATGCATCGGGAACAATTAGACTGAGGTACTATGGATAACGCATAAGGGATTGATGTTCATACGTAATATAACAAAGGGAAGAGATGGTGGATGATAAACAAAATACGTAAGAACAAAGCACATCGCGACACGAGGTTCACGTCGGCGTCGGTACAACAAACGACTCAGACTTTTGGCGATACTCACACGCGATCCGGCATGTCAAACGATCGGTGAATTCGATGTCGCGACGCGGATCGAGGTCACGGTCGAGATACCTCAAATCTACACGACTAGATATCGCGACAGAGAGTGTTGTCACACACCGTGCAAACTGGCCTGAAAGCTCCAGAGAACTAAGTTGAGGTCGCGACAAGAGATCGCATGTCGACATCGAACCATCGATGAAAGTCGGCGGAATGACTTGTCGTCACGACAAGAGGTCAAGTCACTACATCAAAACCATCAAGTGAAGACCGCAAGCCTTGTCGATGTCGCAACATGAGATCAAGTCGCGACACAAGACTCCGCCTACCAAGGTCAGTTTCATAAATCGAGGTCGCGACAAGATATCATGTCGTGGACATCAAACGACTGATCGTTGCAGAGTTTACAAAGAGATGTCGCGACAAGATATTGAAGTCGCGACAACAGGAGCGACCAGTTGAAGCTTACAATCCTCTAAGATGATGTCGCGACAAGAGATTGATGTCGCGACATCCAAGACACGCTGAAGCACCGCAGATGACTCGCGAAATGAGGTCGCGACAAGATATCGAGGTCGCGGCATCGAGAGAAGAATTGTCCCGCCAGACGTGAGAAGATATCGCGACAAGATATTGATGTCGCCACACGGAATGACCAAATCAAGGCCAAGCATAGAGCAAGTTGATGTCGCTGGCGAGATCGGAGCCGCCGCGACATCGATTTAATGCCACGACAGCGAAACCTGCCGCGATCAACGACTGCGCCCCGACACTCTAAAACCACAAACAGCTACATTTGGGATTTTAGGGCCCAACCGAGGAACCCTATAACACGCAGCCTACCCAACCATTAAAGTAGCGAGGCTACCACGCATTTCCAGAGGTCCGGATAGCCAAGGCTCGCTTTTTTTTAGTTTTTCTTTTCTTTTATTTTCTTTATTTTCTTCAATGTCGATAGTTAGAGATTAGATTAGATTGATCGTTTCTATTTTTTTATTTTGTATTTTTTCGAATGGGATGTAACTTATGGCTAGCCGATCACACTAAATCCTAAATTACTACCCGGAGTTGAAGTTCGATGCACCCGGAATTCGGTTTATCCAGCTTCAAATGCGTGATTCTTATGATCAGAGGAAACCGCAATGTAATTCAAAGAATCGAGAACCTAAATTTCCATTATGTGAATGCTATTGTCGAATTTATTCCTATCAGCATTCAAAGAACCCAATTTCACTTATAACTCATTCCGCCTACGGCCTAAAGTTTTCGATCCAATACCATCATACCCATTTAAGAGGTGTTCTTTTGCTCTCGATTCAAGGAGGTCCTTCTGGCTTACTACGAGAGCACATCTCGGAGCCACAACATCTCCGGTGAAAGGTATATTAACCTCGCTATTTATGATCTGGCTTGCGTTTCTAGGAGTTAACTCGATACATCCTCTTCGCTTGAAATCAAGACGAGCCGAACGAGTTATCCATTTAAACAAACAAAGAGTTCACCTCAATTCGACAATGAGGCCAACCCAGCACCGAGATCTAATCAAGGAGCAGGGTGATCTATTCTAATTTGAGAACGAGTAACTTGAAGCTGTATATCCTCGTCGACCGACAACTGGGAGCTAAGGTTTACACCATAAAATGGGCAATGGCATTGAAAAGAAAATACCTTAATTGGGGAAGTCCTCAGCAGGTGAATATCTAATTTCGATTCGAGAGAATCAAAGTCAAAATTAGATAATGAAATGAAGCATGGAGATCCACCAACTATTAACGCTCGACAGATTCGAAACCGAAAACTATGTGTTAAGCCTTACAAGTCGGACAAACAGAACTGATTCTTCTCACAATGTTATCATCAATGAGTTCTCTTTCTTAAACTATTATTATTCCATTTCTTTGGTCTTATTTTCCTAACTTCTTTTTACTTATTCTTTATTCTTTACATTCAAGTTTATTGTTCATTTCCCATATCTCCATATGTTCATTTAATTTTTCTAGCACTTTAATGTCGATCTACCATACTAGCGTCCAAATAGTATGGAAATCGAGAATGTAGAAAGGATTTTAAATTCGAGATTCGAGAATGATATCCGACTTAAGTCCATTTGATATTATTATTTAATTTGCACTTAAAATCGTAATTCAAAACTAAACTTTGAAAAATGACTACTTCTAGGAGATTTTGGTTTATATATTATAATTTCAACAAGTTTTATGACAGTACAGGATTAGCTTAATAGTCCTCGGTAGCAGTTGTTGTAAATTTTGTATGCACGTTGTCACCCAATGTGGGGTTAACTCTGTGCACTGAAAAAGTGCTAGTGCCAAAAAATTTTCATGAGGTTCTCACGGATCCATTGGTGACTCTACTCACAGCAGAGGCACGCATTCGCCCCCCTCAATCTCACCCCAAACACTTGCCCAAACCCTATGCCCCAGACTCCAGGGAAATTCGCCCCTCCTCGGGTCTCATGTGGAGCGGCATAATGAAGTCACCGGCTCAAGCGCCGCCATTTGGGCATTAGGGCTCAAAGGCCCTGATCGCTCACGGATCGATGGATAACCAATTTATTTCCGGCCACTGCTTCCTCCCTTGTTTCTTTGGACAGTATTCAGCAAGTATCCCCTTTGCACCGCGTCCCACCACTTGGGGTAAGCTTAAACCTTCCCAAGTTCAGAAGACTTCGCATGGTGAGTCCTGGAGTTATGCATACCCCGGGATCACGTGTGTGTGTAGTAGCCATTTAGAAATTCAACATCTTAGAAGAGTAACCAACGCAACAATTCATCTCAGAACTGTACGCAAATTCCAATATCATTTGAACTCGGTCCCAATATCGCTGAACATGGGTTTATCGCTATTATTACGACCCTATTGCCGCCATCATGGTTAACTGTGAAGGTCGCGACACTCACTACTAACGCCAACCGCCGTGAATATGACGCCGCACGGTCCGGGTCAGTCTTTAAAAAACATACTAACGGAACAAAACAGAAACAACACAAAATAAAATATATATAAACTTCAAAATATGCAAAATAACTAACATAAACTAAGATGTAGAAAATAATGAAGATAAACTAAGGTGTTAATAACTTAACTGGAAGAGCTAATTTAAATCAATCTCAATACTGGCTATATACAAAACCACACCATACCCTCAAACTTGAACCGATGTCCTTAATGGAAAAGAACAAAGCAGAAAGGTAAAGAAATACGCCTGTAGAAAATATATCACCGCTATGGTGGCCGTGGTGGTGCCGTGGAACGACAGAAGCCGAGAGCTAGCTATCAAGATCCGGTCTTCGCCGCCCGGATAAATGCCATCTCACCACGGAATCCATGTCCCGCCCCAAGAAGGAGCGTATGACCTGGCCTGGCTTAGTGGATTGGTTGAACTGTGAGGGACTCATGGTCACGCATCGACCGTAGCGCCAAAGACGCCATTGCCCGGCCCCGTCATCACCCGCCGTGGCTCCCAAACTTCACCGGGTAGCTGAACGGGAAGGCCTCACAGACTCACCAACCAAATATCTAATCCCCTCAACCGACGGCGATAGCTCAATGATCAGGGAGGGGTGGATTAAGGCGCCAGCGGCAAAGATCCGTGGAGTTGATCGGACAACCTCGCCAATGACCGTCCCGATGCCTAACCAGAACCTCGTCAGCGGCATGAGGATCGCCTTATCCTTTGTCACCGCATCGAGACGCAGTTGTAGGGTTTAATCTAACATAAAAACACATAAAAATTATACTAAAACTCTTCGCCATGGGCGTGAGTATCACACGGAATGTGGTGAACCCGCTCACAACTGATGGGCGCCCACACGCCAAGCCCCAGGCCCTCGCACGTGCCCGGTCCAGACACAAGCTCGATACTTCACGCGCCATCCCTCAACCGTAAATCCGGCCGCCCAAGTCAACCCACCGTCCCGCACAAACACTGCGGTGCCAACCCTGAAGGGCGTGCCGGAGAACTCCTACCCACCGGCCACTCTAGTGGCCTGGGAGCACATAAGGTCCGCAACCCGAGTCTAGACGGTGAAATTAAAAGAACGATTCGAGGTCGAAACCCCGTCCGGATCGGCGGAACTGGCAAAGGACTCGTGGTGAGCGCCCGCCTCCCGAGAAATGAAACTGGCTGCGATTGTCCGGAGGGGGAGGTGTCACCGGACGTGGAGCTGGCTGCTCAGATGATCTTCAAGCTATACATCGATCGCTCACCAAAAAATGCACACAAGAAGAAACAGGAGACAAAAGAGAGCACCCAAAATTGTTTGGAGGGAACAAATGTCCATCGGTATTTATGAGGCTGAATACGAGCCAGCTTCACGCAGTCATGACCTCGGTTATGACAAATATTACACATACTGGGCAAATGACGAGCGCGGTTTGTCGCAACGCAAGGCCTAAATGCCAGAATATGGGGAGCGAGCTCACAGGGACTGTATAGGTCCTAATAAGAATGCATGGTTAGAAGGTTTACAAATACTGTGAACTAAGGCTTGCATTAACCAGATGGGGTTTTTTCTCGAGAGCACCCCCTCCCCCATAGAAAGTCCCTCTAGATACGTTCCAACCTTATCTTTACAATCCTATGAAGATGGAACAGAGACATAAAATAAGGGTAGTCCTTTCTCCCTTGAAAACAAAACTATATTCTTCCAAAGAGCCAACCTTTCGAAATATCTCCCCATGTGGATCCCCCAAACTCCAAGTACGGAATTATGGGGAGCTCCCAGTGGGAGACCTAACTAAGAGGACGGGAGCAACCTTACCTTACAACCTAACTTGGCAGCTAATGCCTCAGCATCATCCACCCTCATAACAAGGATGATCTCGCTTTTAGAAAGATTAATCTTCAACCCCAATAAAGCTTCATACCACATCAACAACCATCTCGCAGACAAGCTGAATCCGATTCGCCCCCACAAAAATTAAGGTATCTTCTACGTATAAAAACGTGTGGTCAAACCAAATTTCCTCTGCCTCTTTTTTCTACTAATCTTGCATCCAGACAAAAATTTCCCTCGCCCTCAATAAGTCGACCGGAAGACTTCCATGCCAATAACGAAAGATTATGGGGATAATGATCCTTGCCTGCTTCCTAGCTACTAAAAAGCCAGCTAGGAACCATTCACTAAAAATTGAGAAAGTAGTTGTCAAATATATTCAATTTATCCACTCACCCATCTACCCTAAAGCCCATCTTTCCAATACCATAAGGATAAAATCCCAACTTATGTGATCACAGGCTTTAAGATCCGACTCTTCATAACATACCACTCTCCTTTCTTCTAACTAGAGCCACCTCATTAGCTATAAGAGCCGTGATCCAAAATTTTGGCCTTCCTCCACAAAGCCGCTTTAGGTAGGGAAATAACCTTCGTGGATAACCTCTTAACCAGATAGCCAATACCTTAGCCGATTTTTTATAAGCCGCCATTAAGCCGATAATAAAGTCTTTCGATCCTCCAGATTACCCTTTTTGGTATAAGCACTGTGAAAGTAGTGTTCGATTCCTAACAAACTTCAGGCTCATAAAATTCTCTTCGGTCGTCTATAATCGCGGCTCTCAAAAGTCCTAACCGAATCCACGTAGCTTCATAGAAACCCATCCACCTGAACGGCTTTATTCTATCCAATCCAAAGAGCCACAAACACTCCTTCGCAAAAGGCTTCTTCAACTTGATCGCACTCCAATCCACCTATGAGAGACTCACATCAGAAGTCATGCCACCACCGTTGTCCAAAAGGCTTGCAAAGCACGACAATGCCTTTGAGTATCTCACTTTCCTCCTCAACCCATCTGCCCTCAATTTTGATTTTTCCCATGAAGTTTCTCCTTCTATGGGAATTAGCCATTCTATGGAAAAATCTCGTGGTCCTATCACCTTCTTTCAACCAAAGTTCCCAAGATTTTTGTCTCAAGATTACTCTCTACACACCACCTTAATGAAATCTTCACCGGAGCTCTATCCTCAAATTTCATATTCAAGATCCCGCTCTTTTTATCTATCATCCCAAAAAGTCACCCTACATAGAGCCTTGGACTTTCTGGATCCCACCTCATCGAAAACTTCCTTATTCCAGGATTTTAGTAAACCCTTTAGTGCTTTATGCTTGGCCTCAAGAATGTAACTATGAGTGCCACAAAAGTTCAAATTTTGCCACCAACTTTTTAATAGCTCTTTAAAACCTTCATCCTTCAACCACATGTTTTCAAACCGAAAAGGAGTTAGGCCCGACCTGATGCCCCCTCCATCTAGCAAAATAGAAAATGATCGGATACAGGTCTTGGGAGAATACATTGAACGACCCCCCTGAAACGATTTTCCCAATCGAAAGAAACTAAGAACCGATCCAATCGAGACTTAGCGCAGTTGTCACGGCCTCAACTCTAAGTGAAATGGCCCCCCTACAAGGGGAGATCCCTCAAGTCCAGGTCATCAATAATTGTCGAAAACCTTCTCATTAAGGAAGATATCCGACCACCCTTACTGCAATCACTGGGCGTCTTAACAACATTAAAGTCCTCTCCAACGCACCAAAGGCCCCATAGTTTTTTAATAGCTCCCAATTCGTCCCAAAAGTCCTCCCTTAGGCCGCTTAATACCGGACCATAAACCCAGGAAAAACTCCATAGGAAGCCATCCTCTACATTTCTGAACCAACACGAAACAGAGAACAAACCAACTTCCAAATGAACCAATCAAATTCTCTATCAAAAAACCATAACTCTTAAAGTTTTTCCTGCATTCACAACCCCCCAATCCAAGAATCTGCCAACCCCGAGGCTGCGAATAATACTACTATCCATATTTTGAATTTTGGTCTCCTGAATACAAATCACATCCACCCTTTACGATTTTATGAGGGCCTTTATCACTTTCCTCTTATCAAGAATATTACCTCCTCTAACATTCGAGGACAAAATCTTTAGCTTCATTTAAACTTCAAAAATAAATTCCCTCTATTTCTTCCATCCCCTTTGCCACTATTTCTTTGGGTGTAATTAATCGTGCACTCCAATTTTTAGTCTTTCTTTGCCTTTCAAGTATTTCAAGGTTCTTTCCTCCGTCTTCGCCTGATCACCTCGATTCTACGTGTAATAAATCTAAAATTTCCATCCTCATAGCCTATTGTTGAAAAGCCCAAATACTCACTGAATCTGATTAGGGCGCTATCTTCCCAACTAAAGAATCTCATGTCACACGCATCTGGGAGAGGCTTCCTTTCCCGAACCCGCCAACCCCCAAAGCCGCCCATAGTCACTACATTTCACTGGCCTCGCTCTTCTCGACAAACTCAAAGCCAGAAGAACCCCCATTCCAGAAGAGCTTTTTTCCATAGTATCTTCATCGGCTCCATTCGGGAGCGAGGCCCTATCTCCCGACGACTCATCAATGATAGAAATGTTGAGATCCTCGACATCCACCCCATCGTAGCTTAATTCTTCCAATCCCATTTTTGGCCCACCCTTTTCCACAAACTTCAGCATCTTCTCAGGTCCTGGGTCTAGGCCATTGGACTTGCCATCTGCCCAAACATCAAGGCCATCAGAAGATGGTATCCCTAAGTGAGTCCGCCTATGAAGGACAAAAGGTATTGGCCCCTCCCTATCAACCTCAGCAAGAGAAACAACCCCCACAAGGCCACCCTTATTTGGAACTGGTTCCTCTAATGGATCAATTGACTTACTGGATGACCCAACTGACCCGAGCCGTTGCCCTTATTGCCCCCTCATTATCTAAGCAGCGGGCCTTTTAATTTTCTCTTTAATCACGTCTCCTACAATTTTGCCATCAGTTTGCATGAAGACCTTTTTTTTTGGGCATCAAACTATCACGCTCGCATGGGAGGCACTCATCGTCTTCCTTTGGCCCTTTCCTCTTTTGCTTCATCTTCTTGCTCTCAGGCCTAACAAACCCTGGGCTTCGAGGAAATTCCCACCATAATTGCAGTAAATAAATTATGGATCCTACCTTTACCTCGGCAGTCTTAGGAATGTCTCTTCCCTTGCACTTCACTAAAATTCTAGCCCACAACAATTCGGCTAGGGAGGATGTATCCTCGTCCACTGAGATAAAACACCCACACTCATCATCGATCTTTTTCAGAACATTTCGGTTCCATAGATGGACGGGGAGGCCTACCACCCTGATCCAAACCTCTTTGCCCCAATCCTTGCTCCGAACACATCATATATCTAGGTTCCATCTTTCTAGGTGCAATAGATAACCCCGTAGACTCCATCTTCTGAACTTGAGGACTCGATCCGCTTTATTTGGAGTTTCAAATTCAAAGAGCAATAGTTCTCATGTCCACTCTACTGTGATTAAGTCCCACTTTGGGCATCCACGAAGATATTGCTCATTTTCTGACTACCTCCAACTCTAGGATGGGGAAGGAATCCTCCTTCTACTAGCCCACCAAACAGCATTCCATATGTCCTAGCTTCTCTCATTCCAAAGCCCCTCTTCCACCTCTATACAAATAGACTCCCCAATAAGCTAATCTAATTTAGGTTACCACTTCCGCATAAGATCGCTTTTTCCTTTTTCCCATTCATCGTATCTCCATTTTTTCCCTAAAGGAGTCTTGTTGAGGCCTTCCCCAAAAACCCAAATTTTCCAAATTTCTCTCTAACAACCACGCCTGCATGATGAAGATTCTACAAGCAACCACCACCCATTCATTAAACCCCTTCCCCTCTATAATTACTATGTCGAATCTCTTCCCGCCAATCTCTCATCAACATAGGAGATAAGCCGCTTTATTTGATCGTCGACAAGCTATAAACTGTCGCCTCTTTCTCCCACCCAGAAGCCCAATCCTCTCTCTTGGAAATTTTGTCACAGTCCTCCACCCCTAGCAAAAATTTTTTGAGGATGAAGTCCCAAAATCTTACCCAAGGCGTCCTTCATTTGCATCTTTCCCAACTATAATCTTTCAATTTCTTCCCATGATCTTCTTCAAATCCACAATATCTACTGACTTTAGCTTCTCGATCGCTAACTGTGCCTTGCCTCTCTTGCTTCTCATCCCTGAAAAGCAAGATTCACATAAAAAAAATAGTATTAGGGTCATTAGACAAGGATGGCAACTAGCTGAGTAGAGTCGTCGGCAACTAGCGACGCTAGAGAAAAGATCTTGTTGCCGGAGAAACACCCACGCACTCCCATATTCAAACAGAAACAAATAATAGAGTTGATAACTATGTTCAATTCTTCAGATATATTTTTCATCCAAGTTTAATTCGATCAAAAGTCCAAGCCGTGCATAACCATTACCCGGTTCGATTTAGCATTCAACAAATGTTACATGATGACACACTGACCTAATTTTTTTTAATTTTTTTGAGCAAGAAACAACAAATATGATTGTGAGCCACAAAGGGCAAACCCAAAGTCTATAGAGTAAACTAAGGGAGGTCATCACTCAAACAAAGAAAGGGCCAAGTAAAAACAAACCGCCCTAACAAAAAGCTAGCTCTAGGATTCGCATACTGAACCTCAAAGAGCTCTGAATGCATTGACCTGACCTTAGATACTAAAAAGTCATATATCAAGTTCTCACAGTTAACAATAGATACAACTCTTTGTGTATGGGAGTTCAAATGTGAGTGTTTGACATGGATAAATATCTAGATGTCTTAACACACCGTAAACTTGAATACAAATATGATAAAGGAGGAAAATAAAAGTCAATGACTGAACAAATTTTGGAAGGGCTGGTCCTCAGGCGATTTTTTGCCTAGCGGAAAGGCTCAGAACAAGATTGTATATAAGGATGAGGTTTTGTCTATACAAAGATTAAAGTCTTCCTTTGTACATTTTTTTGGTCTGAGACCAAGGTATATTTTGTAGATGGTCCCGTGAGTCTTGTTCATTTTTTGATCAAGTGTTTCTTTGAGGGGCATTGTCTCCTCGTTGGCTTTATATGGGGGTAAGCTTTCATGCCTCTCTAGGCCACTTTTTCACGCCTCCTTATAATATATGCCCTTTACATATGAAAAAAAGAAAAAAAAAGATAGAAGCAAATGAAATCAATAAATTCAGTGATATCTTTATTACAACTCATTTTTCCTCTTTTATTCATTTCTTTCTTTATCCCTAAATTTTTATCTTGTCTCTTATCTTTTTATTTCTTATTTTTGAATAAATTTATTATGTCTACATTTCAAAGAATCTTTAGTTATTAATCAGAGACATAGAAAAAATCAAACAATAGTATTCCATAATCCAAGGCCAAATACCAACTAGGATCCCACAAATAGATTATTTAGCCAACATCTTGACAAATGGAAAGATAACCAAACTCCTATACCCATAATTATTTGAGGCGCTAGGTGCATCGAGGCACAAAAGCCCCTTTAGGTCCTTGAGGCACAAGCTTTTTTAAGTGAGGCGCACTAGGTGTCAAATATATATTTTATGGTTTTTATGATGGTTGTTTCCTATTTTTACAAATTACCATAATTTCATGATTATTTTAGTTTATTTTTTTGCTTCTTCTCCTCTTGTATTGGGATTATATGTAAAACCCGGGAAAATTAGAAATTTTCAAAAAATGGGAAAATGATAATAAAAATAATAAATTTCCAAAAGAGTTTAGGGAAGCCTGTGGTACCTTCATATCTCTGATGACTAAACGGATCACACAAGTAAATCTCGTCTCAAATTCAGGTGACCTAGAAAAAATTTCAATAATTCCGAGACAACCTAATTTTTTTATGATTTTTTGGGTGATAAGTTGCCAGTAACTCCAGGGATGAGATTTTTACGAGAAATCTCAGAATTCGGGAAATGAATTGAGCTAAGTTCATTTAAATTAAATTGAATCAAAAGAAATGGAATTGTTTTAAGTAAACTTAATTCGAATGAGAGATGGACATCAAGGCCATGTAAAAATATAAATAAATAAATAAATAAAAAGAGTGATGGATCAAAGCTGGATAAGTAGAGAAAAAGCGAGAAAACAAAAAAAGTTAACAAGGAAAGGGAGAACGAAAGAAAAAGAGAAAAGATTTTTTTTTTTCTTTCTTCTCGTCGCTTCTCTCAAGATCTACCAAATCGACCGTAGCTGCTGGAGCAAAGGCAAGTTGATCTACGCGACGCAGCCACGCGTTGTGTACCAAAATCTTGGAGTTTCGGCCAAACTACCAAATAGAGAATTTTCCTACTTGGGTTATTTTTATCCTAGCACATTTACCTACTAGGTTTTCTTTCGAGGCCATGAGAGGCCGTAAATTTCAGTCCCAAATTTTTGGACCGAGTGTAGGAATTTTTAGGAATTTTTGGGACTGTCAACAAGCCAGTTGAATTTGGAATGTTTTTGGACAATTCGTCAATTTTTCGGGATTATTGACAAACAACAGATTTTCGAATCGTTCTGCAGTCCAGGATCGTGGCCGAGGTTTGGCTTTGAACCCGATTGATGTCTTCTGTGTTTTGTGGTGTGTCTTTGATATCACAAAGAATTTGATGAACCGTAGCGACCAAGAAAGCCCTGCTTAATATGGGTCCAGATTCGGGGCCATTTGTGTGTTATTGTCGGGAAACATAAAATAAATATGTAATGTCGTGTGTAAAAATCATGTGTTACTATATGCTTGTTTTGATATATTAGCATGGAAGTTGTGATAAATGGAAATTATATGTAGGAAATATAATTATCCGAAATTTATAAATGTTGCATGTAGCTCTTATTATGCATGTAGAATGACATAACATGAAATGACATATCTGCATTTCATATGCATGGGACATCAGGTCAAGTCGGGTGTGAGTGCATGGTTTGGGTAGACACTGTGTTTGGTGTTCGACCATGGTAAATCATCGTTTGCGTTCGAGCACCGTCAGGTACAGTGGTAGATCGACACCTTGTTTAATGCGTTGATGGTGGGTTTCAGAACATGGACTACGCCCAAAAATGAGTCGCATGGTTTTAAGGTTATCAGCGACTGTCCAAAGCTTTTGAAATAAAGCGTTATCGTGAGGATCGCCCATAGCTTTAAAATAAAGTCAAGTATCTGAGACCGCCCAAGGCTCGAGATTGTCCGGATCGAGATTATCCGTATTCGGAGATTGTCCAGGTTGGTAGACCGTCTGTGACCTGGAGATTGTCCAGGATCGGAGATTATCCAGGATTCAGAGATTGTCCAGGGTCGGAGACTGTCCAGGGTCGGAGACTATCCACTATCAGAGACTGTCCACTGTCGGAGATTGTCCAAGTGATGAGTTTAAAAACTCATTTGGTTTTTAATCCATTTTTCTGAGTTTATTACAAGATAATCGTTGATTCATATACAGAAACCTGGGTAATTTGCTCAAATTTAATTTTTGCAGAAAAATATAGCAAAGCTTAAAAATCCCAAAGAAACTCGGAAGAATCTAACCTGGCACAAATGTGAGGGTCGCGACTAGAAATGAAAGTGGCAACAAAGAGCAAGGAGTTCAAGAATTTCTAGGTCGCAACATCACCAAGACCAATTAATGAGGTAGCGACCAAGAAAATGTGGTTGAGACGAAAGAAACTATTCAAGGCAGAAGCTGAGGTCGCAACGCCAATCTGAGGTTGCGACGTTGATTCGTTGAAGAAGCCACAGATGAAGTCTTTGCAAGAAAATTTGAAGTTGCAACCGCTTCTTAAATGAAGGACTCAACAGGTCAAGCAGATCATCTCGAGGTCACGACATGGAACTGAATTGGGAGTCACAATAAAGAGATTTGAAGTTGCAGCTACAAGAGATGGAGAATCGGAAATCGAAGTTGCAACCACTTGTTATTTAAGGATCTCGCGAAGGTCGCTACCAATCACCGAGGTCGCGGCTCAAAGAAACACCGAACATTATGCCACAGTCGTGATTCCAATATTTGGGGAAGTGATTTAAAACTTGGCTAAACGGTCTTTACCAAGCAAAGTGGAGTCACTAATTCACTTAATCAAATAAGAACCTAAAGAGGTCGCATCACTATTAAGGTCGTGACCTGAATACACTCTGAGCATCGACGCCCGTGTCGCACTATGTTTAAAGCAATCGAGACAACTTTGCAACCGTGAAGGAGCAATAACTGAGGTCGCGACATCATATCGGGGTCACGACCGGCTTAAAGGCAAGGGCCATTAGTGCGCCGCGACCAAGTATTGAGGTCGCGACATACATTCTGGCTACATCAAAGAAAAAGACCGAAAAGAAGGTCGCAACCTGAAAAACAAAGTCACGACCTGAGGTAAGGCAGTAGAAATAGAAATGTGGTCACAACCTAAAACTGAGGTCGCGACATGCAATGCAACAAAGAAAGGAAGTCCTGACTCAAAACTAAAGTGGTGACAATTAAAAGAAGGTTGCAACCTAAAATTGAAGTCGTGACCCAAGATTTCAGCATAAGGGAACGACAACGAGGTTGCGACATGAGACTAAGGTCGCGACATCAATTCTTGAGAACAACTGAGCCAAAGAGGTCGCGACATGACATTGAGGTTGCAACCACTAATCAACTAAGCAGCAAGAAACTTGGTCGCAACTAAAGAAACTTGGTCGCAACTGAACTGGAGTAGATAAAGAGAACCCAGGTCGCGACATCAACCAGAGGTCGCGACTTGAGACAGTAATTTGGGCTTTTCTTTTAAGAATTCCACCTGGAGTTTTTTTTAGGATTCGGCCCAATTTCTTTTGACAGTTATAAATAGACAGGATGAGAATAGTAAAGTAGCTTCCGTCTTCACTACGCTATAAAAGGAACGAAGAGGAACCTGCATAGTTTAGAGTAGAATTTTCTTTATTTTTCATTTTTATTTTTAAATTCTTTTTTCTCTCGGATCTCGACCTACTAATCGTGCGTAAAATGATTAGAGTCAAACTTTATTTATGTTATTTTCTTCTTAAATTATCATCAAAATTTCTCGAAATCTGCATAAATTTCGAATTATTTTTTTCGCCATTATGATTATAGTGGATGTACGTGATCGGTGCTCTATTTCTTTAATCGTAATGAAGTAATTGGAACGCATCTCTGCTGGATTTGATATATAGTTAGTTACAGTCTTTTCTGCAAAAATCTGGAGAAAGTTATTTGGGTAGGGATTTACTTGGTGTCGTTTTTGAATAGATAAGTTCCCAATGGTAGTACCGAATACCAGTTTAAGGAGTGTATCTTGCTCTCATTTCCAGGATGCCCTCTGCGTGACACAGAGATGGAGAATCCTGAGAGTTGGGAGCATTCTCTTATGGGTATGTTAGACTACCATTGATGAATCGGCCAGCTCAAAGTTCATTTTGATAAATACCCCATTCGGCTTCATAATTGAAGTCGAGGGAATATTTAACAATATAAACAATCGTAGAGTTCACCTCAATCTAAAGAGAAGTTCCCACTCCCGTGTTAGCCGAGATCTAATCAAGGGAAAGGAGGAATCAATAGGATTTGAAGGACGAGCCACCACTATGGTAGAACTTTTGCAAAAATCCTGAGAAGGAAAGTAAAAGATCTGCAGTCATCAAAAGATGGGTATGAAGTATTGAGAAAGAAAAATACCCAGATCTTGCAAGCAGAGCAGACATACAAGTAACTGGTTCGATCTTGATTTCGAGAGAAGCAAGAGCTTGTAACCAGTGAAAGTGGAGAAATACAACTGCAACGTTTAGGCAATCTTAGACAAATCCAAATCCATCAATACAATAGAGCAATATATCTTCGCGTAGGAATTGACTGTTTCATTGTAATTCACTGATAGTTTTCGTTTTCACAGGAAACAGATTAGATCCAATATTTTGTTCTTTATATTTTCGCTGTTTTCATGTTATTCCGCTTATTTTTAGTTAATAGTCTAGGATCTATTATTTTTTAGATAAACTTTCACTATCAATTCTTTTTAGTCCAAATAGCATAGAACTTCAGTAGTTGGGGTAATTGATCTCTAATTCTTGTCAATCTCTGTGGGAAATGATACCTGACTTACATTCGTGATTTTACTATCAGGAGGACTACAGACTTGCGCGGTCATAGGACTAAAACCCACTTAAAATCCTAAACAATCAAGAAAGATTTATTTAATCAAGCAAATTTATCCAAAGTGACATGGGTGCAAGAGAAGTGTAAGGCTCTTGTAACTATGTGAATTTGAGGGGTTTTAGTCTATATAGAAAAAGGCAAACAAGTTTTATGGCGCCGTTGCCGGGGATTGAAATGATTGAATAGATCAATATTCTAACAAAAGAGGGAAATGCTAATTTGGACATTTTATAAAAGAAAAGAACAAAAACAATTGTACAAGCAGTGGCTGTACCAACCACTGATCTTTAACAAGCCATATGGAAAATAATTTTTTTTAGTTCGACTAATCCTATTAATCTGAGTGTGTTTCAATTTCATGAAATCCTTTAATGCATAGGAAACAGGATTCAGACTTGTTACCAGCAGACACTGAATTGGAAAGAACACTCAAAAGCTTAAGAAAGACTAAAAAAGCAGAGAACGCAACGGCGGTATATGAGAGACATGACCGCATGTAGGAGCAAAGGACAACACTTTAAGGCCTTATTATCGACACAATGGAGGATTTCATGAGGCATATCATTCAAGAAGAATATTCTCGCAATCGGGACAAATTTCATCAGATGCAAATAACTTCGAACTAAAGCCATTTTGATAACAATGTAGGAAAATAAAGATTTCGCCCACTGCCACTCCCACTGAAGACCCCAACGAGCACCTTGGTAGATTTCTCAGGATGGAAAATACAGTGAAGTTGAATGGTGTGAGGCCAGAAGTGATAAAGCTGCATCTGTTCCCATTTTCCTTAAGAGACATAGCAGCCACATGGTATGATTCATTACCATATGATTCAGTTGATACTTGGGAAGAACTGGTGGAAGCATATCAAGTGTGTTCTTTCCCCCATCTCACCTTCCAGAGAAGAAAAGAAATAATGTTGTTCCAACAGGAAGATGAGAGCCATATATAGCCTAGAGAGATTCAAGAGGTCATTAAAAGGTGCCCTATGCATGGAATTGATTTAAAACCCGCATGGATATAGTATATCGGCGCCTTAAATGATGCATCTAAAGGCATCATCGACGCTCGCGGCCGTGGAGCATTCAAAAGAAAGAGCAATAAGAAGCTTAGGATCTTGAGAAGACCCAGCCAAGTGCAATATGAAGGCTCCATCCGAGTTTACAAGGGTAACAACGAGGAAGTGCGGGTCATGGAGCTGAGTAAAGGATGTTTATGAAGCAAAGTTAGATGCCATCATGCACGGATGTGATTCTCCGTGCTACTCGAATCAACAAAAATTTGTATCCTATATTCTCCCATCGCGTAGTCAAGCTTACCGCAGTGATAGTGGTCTAGGGTCTAACACGGGATGGGTTTTCTTCGTGACAAATGATTTAAGTGAAGTCAAAAATGGTGAATTAAATTCGATTTTAAGGTTCGGGGTAAAACAAGTGAGACGTATTTGTTCACCGACCGAAACTAAAATTAAAAAAAATGTAAAATAGAACCCCTCGAAGTGTCGGGCCACTGGTTTAGGGTTTTAAGGTAACCAACATGTCCCCAGGTATTTTTTCCTCGCGTTGGGGAGGATGACATATAATCATTTCCCGAACCGGACCTTCATTTAGCTTTAAAACCTAACCCTATGATTTTCCCTTTTGAAGCATAGCATTTAAATGGGCATAAATGTTCCTAGCAGTGAAAACACATCTCAAAAACCTACTCCACGATAACTAGCAGAGACACTTGACCAAGCCTCACGGATCTAGTGAAAGTATCCATTGAACCCAAAAAGCTCGCTGGCACACATTAAAGAGAGCATGCTTAAGAGATTTTAACCTAAGGAAGCAGAACGTAAACAACCATAAATGCGTTGCATTAAAAAAACAGGGAACCGTCGGCCTTACCTCAAATCCTAGCAAGAGTCTCTCCTCTTCAAGGAGTGAAGAGGTCTAGTTTAACATCGTCTGAGTTGTCATCCTCGAGGAGGTTTGGCGCCGAGAAAATGGAAGAGAAAAGGAAAGAAATGAAGCAATGAAAACTGAGAGCCGAAAGCTTCTCCAAAATTTATTATTATGAAGTGATTTGATTGTCATTTGTTACGCATCGAGGCTTATATATGCTCGTAGTGCTGGAAATTACAAACAATATGAAACAACAAAATTAGCAATGAGGGTGGAAAGGAGAAAACCAAAACGGAGTCGCTTGGATCAAAACAAAGAGTAGGAATAGAACATTTCTACATAATGTTAACGCTAATACAGCCAAAAATACAGCATATTTAAAATTGAAATTTTCACAGCACATTACTTCGCTTATCATAGCCAAAATTCCACAAGTGGGCGACTCGCTTCACCGTTCATCACTGCTCCATTGGTTCCCCGGCCATATTAACTGATTGCACTATTCCATTTCTTCATGCTCGTTCTTTCATCTCGCGTCGAATTGATAAGACCATATGAAATTACGTTGGAAACTAACCAACTTTGTTATGATTGATTAGACACGATAATTTGCCTTCCACCCCAAAACTAGAAAATGTACTGAATGCGATCGAAGTGCACAGGGACCGAACATACTAATTTACACTATAACAATTAGTACACAAAGCGCTCAAACCTATTAAAAATACAGTTCAGGGCCAGCACTTTGGGCACTAATCACACTCCTTAACCTAATACATTGCTAGTCCCTTAGCAATGCAAGCAAGAAAATGAAAGAGAGCATACAAAATGATAACAAAATAATGTTCACAAAAATTATATTTCAAAAAGGTTGTGAATGAGTAATGCCTAACCCTAAGTAAGAATAATCAATGTCGTGTCCAATAACTATCATGAGAGAATGAATGCCATACAAAATTGAGTATCAAAAGAGTCTCCATCTCAATGAATCAACCTAAACTTCCACCAAAATCTAAGTACACTCGCTTCTCAACAATAAACTAAATTTCACTCTCCCAACCTATCTATTGCCACAACCTAGTATGCTAACTAACCTAAATAGATCGTAGACCCACCTCTTATTCCACAATTCTTTTATAGGTGCAATGTTGAGGAATCGACCACCAAAGTCCATGTAACTTTGACTCCACCGATGACTCCCAACCAATTAAGGCTTAGGGCACCAAGTCATAAGGATCTTTTGACCACAAACTCTTCAGTTTCACCCCGACTTTTGAATGATTTGAGACCAGCAATTTATAACTTGTTAAACTCACCCATCCACCCATGTAACAAACACTAAGTCTGGGTGACTTCAAATCCGTTGAAGGTTTAGCAGCATCGGGGCTTTAAAGGCTTTCGCCATATAATTTCTAATCGCGTTTCTGCTCAAGGCAAAGTACAAAATTTTTATTCTTTTCTTTTCTTTTTCTTATTCCTTCTTTTTTCTTTTTCTTTCGAAGACCATTGGCCTTCTTCCACAAGGGTCCTTAACCTACAAAGGCTGGCCAATGAAAACTAGGGTAGGTTATGCAAAGCAGCGAGGTTGCTAGCTTTTTTCAAATTCTATCATTGAAACCTAATGTGTCGTGTTGAAGTAGCAGAAGAAAAAGGTCGAAATCAATAAGAATTCAACTAATCATTCACTCAACCAATCTAACATCAATAGAATTGGACAAAGTTTAAATTTTCCAACTTGCAGGTTAGGCAAAACCACAAAAATTTTGGTTGCAAAAGCGGGTCCAAATTTTGAAAAAGTAAGATGTTTAGTATAACAGCTTTATAGAAGGGGAACCCAGCTAAGCCACCGAATACAAAATGGGCTTGCTCAAAATAATAACAAAACATAAATACAAAAGCCACTCTTCATAACACTTCAACCTAAACATCTTTGTTGTCCGAACGGCTTGATTGGAAATTTAGGGAGGCAAGTGTTAATTGATGAGATGTGATCTTTTTTGATAGAGACTTTGGAAGCTTTCCATCGATTATCTTTATTCAATTCATTAGTCAAAATAAACAAGTTGGGGAGAAGAAAAGCAGAGGGAAAAAGTGACTGAATTGGAGCATTTTTAAATTACAATCTTTATAATAATTTCAAAAATGTTCTTCTGGATTATATTTGGATTCTACACTCTAAGCTTTCCAACGGTTCCAAAACGCCTAAAACGGAGCTCCATGAAAAGTTATGTGAAATAAACAAAATCGGAGGCAAAACAGTGGGGCCCATAACGAAAATTTTCGCTATCATAGAGAAAATTCGCTATGATAGCGAAATTTGCCCATAGCGAAAATTTCGCAAGGTTTTTTTTTTTTTAAACAAAAATAAAATAATTAAAAATAATAATAATAAAATAATAAAAATAAAAATAAAAACATTTTTTTAGAGACATTTATATATATATATATATATTTTATATAAACTTTTTTTTTTAAATATAAAATAATTAAAAAAAATTTAATTTTTTATAGAAATAAAAATAAAATAAAAACAAATCGTTTTTTTTTTTACTTACCCGCCATTATGTCGTCTCGCTTGGGCCGGGACATCCATACGCATTTTCGCTATCATATAGCAAAATACCTCGCTATGATAGTTAAAATTACCCCCGCTACCATTATAAATTTTCGCTATGATCACAAATTATCATTGCGAAAATTTTCGCTTATGCTACAGCGAAATTCTCGCTCCTCCCTCGCTACGGTTTTTAATCCAGGCTTTAAAATTTGCACACAAACTGCAAAAATTAATTCAAGAAAAATTAAGAAAAATTGCAAAAAAGTAAAAATTAATCTAAAAACAAGAATTAACTAAAAATTAGAGAAAATCTAAGAAGAAAAATTAATGAAATCAAAATAAAATACGATAAATAAATAAGCCAAGCAAAGCGAGGGAGACTGGTGGTTCCCTAAACCACTTCCCAGCCTTGGGGAGGCTATCGAACCGGCAGAGCTCAGAAATGCCAAGGTTCGGGTGCTCCAAATCCGAACCAACACCCGAACCATCCACTGTGCCATGCGGTGTGAGCAAACAGTGTCTTTTTGACGTAGCCGGGCAAAGGCTCGAACAAAGCCACTAATTTTCTAATGTTTTGCAAAGACAAGCAAGGGATGGGTGGCCTTGATGGTGGCCGCCCAAGGGTGAATCAGGGTGCGTGTGAAGGTAGAATATACACTTGGTCATGATGGGCTACCGGCAGCTGGCTTTTCGTGGCTTCGCGCGGCAACTGGTTCAATTCTGTGGGAAATGGTTTCAAAACAAGCTCTTAGAGCTCTTCCACTATTTCCTCAATCAACAACAGGGGGATTACTTCCTTCTTCTCGCATAAGCAGATAGCAGCACCAATGCCTGAGGATTCAATATTTTCTACTAGGCCTTTTTGTAGCTGTTGTTGACAGTGATCCTCCACCATAGTGTCACTCAAGCACACTTCCTCTGGATTCTCTTCCCTTGACGATCAAGCCGTCGCAAGCCTTGAAATCGAACATTGCAGTCAAATCGCCGACCCACTTTACTTCAAACCCACTTCCACTTTGCTCCGTGGGGTTCTCCACAAGTATGGATTTTTTGACTCAATCAGCATTGAATTTCTTTTCGCTTCTTCCACAAAGATCACCACCGCTTGGTAAGGTCTAGTAATCTCGTTTGCTCAACTGGGAGATTGGTCAAAGGTGGTCGAGGCCGGTGACAAAGAGGCATACTATGGACGCGAGGACAGGCATAAGTCGATAACACTGTAGGAGGTGTACTCGCCCACTGGTCTCTATATTCCCCTCATGTAATCTACATGGGTTTGGATTTCTGTCTACAGGTTGTTGCCACTGCCATGGAAGGTTCCTGTAATCCCTCATTGACATGTATGCTCTAGGGTTTCTCTCCACTAAATACTCACTGTATTGCTTTCCTTCTTCCATTTGGTTAGTATTCAAACCCACCGAACATTCAATCCTGCAGTAGAAATAAGGCAACACAAGACAACACCAAAAATAGTCCTGCAGGAAATTTTCTTTTTTTTTTTATATGAAATGAAAAGAAAATGACGGGGGCGAAAATATGTGCAATTCACCAAGATTTGTGACGAGGATCACAAGTGTTCCACGTACCGCCAACGACTTAGGCACCATCCCCGCAACGGTGCCATTTGATTCGTGCTACAAGAGTGGTGATCCTAATCAACAAATTTGTATCCTATATTCCTCCTACTCGTAGTCGGGCTACCGAGTATAAATAAATCAGTCAACACTGTAGGATTGGTTTTCAGAGCAAATGATTTAAATGAAGTCAAAAATAGTGAATTAAATTTGGATTTTAAGGTTTGGGTAAAAACAGGGGAGATTGGTTGTTCACTGACTGAAACTAAAATAAAAAAATGTAAAATAGAACCCCTTGAAGTGTCGGGCCACTGGTTTAGGGTTTTAAGGTAACCAACATGTCCCGGGTATTTTTTCCCCTGCGTTGGGGAGGATGACATATAGTCATTTCCTAACTGGACCCTCATTTAGCTTTAAAACCTAACCCTATGATTTTCTCTTTGAAGCATAGCATTGGAATGGGTATAAATGTTCCTGGTAGTGAAAAACACATCTCAAAACCTTACTCCATGATAACTAGCAGGAGATGAACTTAATCACTGTTCCCCAATGGATCTAGTGAAAGTATCCATTAGAACCCAAAAGCTGCTACACACATTAAAGAGAGCATGCTTAAGAGATTTTAACCTAAATGAGAAGCAGGAATGTAAACAACCATAAATGCGTGCGTTAAAAACAAGGGGAACCGCGCCTACCTCAACTTAGCCAAGAGTCCTCCTCTTCAAGGGAGAGGCCTTGAATTAACATCCTTCAGCTAGCTGTCCCCGGGTGAAAGTGTTTGGCTGGAGAAAATGGGAAGAGAAAAGGAAAAGAAAATGAAGCTGGAAATCCTGAGAGCCGGGAAGCTTCTCCAAAAATTTATTATGAAGCGATTGATTGTCATTTGTTACAGGATCGAGGCTTATATATGCTCGTAGTGGAAATTACAAAACAATATGAAACAACAAAATTACAATGAGGTAGAAGGAGGAAAACTAAAACTCAGTTCTTTCTCCTTTTCGGGAATAAAATGTGAGCGTAAAATTTCGCTATGCACAGCACTCTACTATCACAAACAAAAAAATGGCAAAGAGCATACGAAATTGTATTATGCACAAGATTCTCGCTATGATAGCTTAAAATTTCGCTATGATAGTAAAAATTCCAACAGAGCTTAATTTTTTGGCTTCACCTGCTCATCACCCATTGGTTCCGTCGCTACTATTCCAACTCAGTACTATTCCATTTCTTCATGCTTTGAAATTCTTCATTCCCTATTTAAATTGATGGAAGACCATATGAAATTGATGGAAATCAACCCGACTTGTTATGATTGGATTGGACACGATAATTTGGCTTCCAATTCTCGCAAAAATATACAAAAACACTGACGATCAAGTGCAATAGGACCAACATACAATTGTTATTTTGATAACACAGTCAATAAAGTCGCCAAAACCTATTAAAAAATAGTTCAAAAATAGCACTTTTGGGCACTAATCAGTGATAAAACATGAAAGAAACACCGCTTCATGAAATAGGAGCAAAGGAAAGAGCGCAATGAGTAGCTAAGTGCTCGAAATACCAAAAGCAAGAGATGCTTAGCGAGGTTGAGGAGGTTAAGTACGTGAATGAACCAAGAAATTACCATTTCAAGCCAAATCCTAACCTGCCCACACACATACCAGCATTGAGGAACTATGAGAATTTCTCATATGGTGGAGGGGCGTACAAGGCCAAAGGCATGGATGTATCCTGAACAGTGATATCGCCAGCCTACCTCGCTGTTCCAAAGAATAAAGATCGGGTGGGGCGAAGGCAGAATGACTTATCAGGGTCATAGAGGACTCAACCATTTGAAGAACAGATGTTGTACCATGGGGATGCCAACAAGAGGCTTATACACTCCATGAACAAAACCGCCCGACTTGAAGCCGCGTCCGACACTTCAAATATTTCGTGGGAAGAATACAAGTGCCTCATCAAAACTGAAAACACAAGTAGTGGCGTACCGCCCTTAGTATGCCAAATCAGAGCAAGGGTACATCTACTCAGTGACACTCAAGAATTCCAAAGGATCGCATGGCAAATTCAAGAAGTGGCAAGCAAGCAACAAATGCTAGCAGAGGTTAAGGATCATGCAACAAGCAGAAGAAATTCGGAAAAATATAAGGTGATAAGAGCATACGACCTAATACCATGCGAGTAGTGAGCAGAAACAGAAGGAGAGAGTACCAGCTTTATACACTACAGCGCTATTTCCTGAGTCGGGCGCAAGAAGAGCAGCTAGATTCTTGGACATCTTCAAGAAGATAGAAATCAATATCCCATTTGTAGAGGTAATCAACCAAATGCCTAACTATGCAAATTCTCTGAAGGAGATATTGAACAAGAAAAGGAAAATAGCTGAGGAAGGAATAGTGAACTTGATCAAGCACCGTAGTGCTTATCCAAGAAAGCTCCCAGATAAATGAAGGGCGACCAAAAAGCTAATATCCCCCGCTCCATAAAGGGAAATATGAATTCAAGAAGGCCTTGCGATTCCCGTGCCAAATATACCATGCCTCATCACATGCTAAGACTAAGTTTTGGGAACTTACTCCCAACAAAGAATATATCGCAAATGGTCAGATCATCAAAATCCTTAAAAAGGTGTTCTCAAGATGGATTGTCAAGGTGGGAAAATTCATTTCCCGTGGATTTTGTTATTACGAAGATTGGTGAAGACACCCAAGTTCCTTTCATTGCTAGGGAAGACCCTTCTTGTAACCGGAGTCGCCTGACAGATGCAAAGGTGAACCGACACTATGGTGGGGAATGAAGCAAAGGCACTTTAATCTTACTAGGAGTTTGGAACACCCCGATATAGATGCAGAAGTCGTATGGTCGAGAAACAATAGTCTTCTCAAAGAGCCAAGTCAATTCTCGATTGTACTCTTCAACATTCTATAAATGAAATTAAGATGAATTTTCAGTATCTTGAGAGTATTGATTGTGAAAATGTTGCCTCTAAATTTGTACAAAGAAAGAAAACCGTCTCAAGCATGAATGAAAACTTCAAGATGATGTATGCACCAGTGGACGTAAAACTACCGAGCGCGAAATGTTGCGGCTGGTTAATACTGGTTAATTGCCCACTATTTGAAATATGCTTTAGAACCAGAAAGAGAAAACTATTATCACATCGCTGCATTGACTGAATCTCAAGAATAAAAGTCGTTGTTCGAGAAAGTGCAAGGAAGTTATTGTTTCGTCAATCGGTGATACGAAGTGTATCGGCCCCTTCCATTTGAAGGGACAAAGACACAATGATAATGCAAAAACTTAAATTTGAGCATTAAAGGAGGCTAAAACCCGTGATGGTGCCAGTTGTCGGTAAAGAGTTATGAAATGGTTGAATGCAGTGTTTTATATATGCTATATCGTATAGTTCTCAAAGTAGCCCAAGACATGTGATTCCTAAGAAAGTGGATTCACCGTGATCAAATGAAAAGTGATGAATTGATTCCTATAAGAACTGGTGGACAGATGGAAAGGGGTCAATTATGAAAATTAAATACGCAACAAGAAAGGATCATTTTCTCGCTTTCACACCGATTGATGTGTCGGGCAGACACCTCACTGCTTTTCATGAATACTCGGATATAACCAAACACTATCGCACTGAGGATCAGGAGAAACCACCTTGCATGCCCATTTCGGGTACTTTGCTTAGGAAGAATGCCATTTAGCTCAGGTAATGCTTCGTACATTCCAAAGATGCATGATATCTATATTTTCCGATTTGGCGTAAGAAGTTATGGAGATCTTCATGGATGATTTCACAGTTGTATGATCCAGCTGAATGTTGTCTCTGCATAACTCGGGGGATGTGATTTCCAAAGGTGCTGTGGACAAGAATCTAGCTCGAATTAAATGCTACTTTATGTTGCTGGTATGAATTGTCTTAAGGCACATGATTTTCGCAGCAGGCTGGCAAATCTCAAGCAAAAGTTTCAATTATAGAAATCATATACACCCACTACGCCAAGGGAATTAGAAGTTTTTAGACATGCCGATTTTATAGAAGACGGTCGTAGATTTCTCAAAAATTGCTGCACCACTATGCATTGTCGGCATACTGTTCATTCTTGATGAATCTTGCCATAATTCTTTTCAAGAAATCAAATCCGTACTAGTCGAAGCTCCCATCATGGCAAAACTAGATTGAACAGAGAATTGAAATCATGTGTGATGCCGCTGATTTGCAATGGGGAGATGTATTAACGTAAAGTCGAAAGGTATCTGCTGGCCATATACTGGCTAGCAAAACCTTCACCGCAAATGGAAAATTACTCTACCATCGGGGTGCGAGATGCCGGCAATAGTATTTGTATGCGGAAAAAATTTAGAGCTACATTTTGGGGTCCCATGTTATTATACACATTGATCATGCACAATTAAATATCAATGGCAAAGAGTACAGCCAAGATCGATCAAAGTGGGTATTGTTATTAGCAGAATTTGATTTAGAAATAAAAGGCAAGAAAGGTTGTGACAATGTGATAGCTAATCACTTGTCAAGAGTGGAGAAACCTGCTGTACAAGATGAAGAAAGAGAAATAGCAGAAAACTTTCCAGATGAGCAGTTATTCCAGCTGTCACTCCAATCACCTTGGTACTACATCTGGGATGACCCACTACTATTTAGAAGAGGAGCTGATCTGATCATCAGAAGATGTGTACCAGAAGGTGAGCAAAGTAAGATTTTACAGGAATGTCATGCATCACCATATGGAGGACATTTTGCAGAGACAAAACAACCCATGTAATTCTTCTACCGATTTATCATCATTACGCGATTGCTGAATGGGGCTGCCAGGATCAATGCCAAAGAATGAGGTCAAACAAAAAATGAAATGCCCCTCGTAGCATCCTCCGTGGTTAAACTATTTGATGTATGGGGAATAGATTTTACGGGCCTTTTCCAAATTTCATGAAATACATACATACCCTACCTGTAGATTTATCAAAACGGGTTTGAGGCAACAAATTGTCCCAAAATACGCTAACACGCTTGTGGGATTTTACAAAGAAATATTCTCAAACAGATTGGGACACCTTAACTATAATCGCGATGAAAGCCACTCAGAATAAGGTGTTTGACAAACTCATGTAAGATATGGTATCAAACACATTATGAGTCAAGCTTATCATCCTCAAACAACGGCAAGCTGAAATTTCCAATGTGAGATAAAGAAAATTCTTGAAAGATCAGAGCTCCATAAGAGATTGGTCTCTCGTTTCTGATGATGCACTCTATATACATGATCGCTTAAAACTCCCATCAATGTCCCCATACAAGCTTTCTGTCTTTGAAACTTTCGCCACCTTCTCTCGAAGCCAGAATATAAAGCTATGTGGGGTCATCAAGAAGCTAAATTTTGATTTCAAGGCTACTAAAGAAGAGAGGCCATCAAATGAATGAATTGAAGAGGTTGTGAATGAAGCCTATGATAGTGCCATAATCTACAAAGATAAAACAAAAAAATGGCATGATCAAAGGATTTTGAGGAGAGAATTCAAAGCAGGAGATCAGGTCCTGTTATTCAACTCTAGACTAAGACCTTCTGCAGTTTTAAATCAAAATGGGAGGACCGTATACGTAGGTCAAGTACAAATTCTTAAAGTAAAGACACTTTAGTAACTAAAGAATCATGAGGAATTCAAGAATGTTAGAGATTAAAAGACTACCTGGGAAATGCAAGCCGGAAGAATGACTTAGTTCTCACGAGAAAATTAAGAAACAAAATATGGTAGCAAAGAAGTCCAGCTTAAAGACTAAAATTGAGCAATTTTGTGGAAGGCAATCCACATCGGGCTGTTTTTTGGAAGTTTTTCCTGCTATACTTTTTGTGTAAAAGTTTCAATACAGTTTTGTGTAATTTTATTCATTACCGACAAAGAGTAAGTAAATATTTTTTTTTTTTTGCTTTGTAGGACAATAAGAATTACAAAGGAGGAACATTTACAATCAACTCCAATCCAGAAAAGAGACAAAGTGCGTATACTTTCAACCTAGTTAAATTTTTGTCTCCCGATGAGAATTATCTGGAAGTTTGGTGAATCTATTTTATTTTTGTGCTTAAATTTAATCAGAATAGGAATGGATTTGTTGAATATTTTAAATGATAGTTGAATCACTGAATTGAGGTTTGTTTTTTATTGGATTTGGTGAATGAAATTGGATTTGCACTGTCAGTGGAGACCTAAAAATTTCTATTGCAACAACAATTCATAAGTAGCGACTCAAGAATGCTGCGAGCATCAAAACAATAAATTAGAAAATCAGGTCACAA